>VZTM01001786.1:0-87398 GCA_013400555.1 Jacana jacana | reverse complement strand
AGCAGTCAGGTGTCTGCAAATGTGCTGTGACATTGAAGGCAGCCTGGGTTGGGAACAGTTTCATCCTTTGGGGGAAGCTCAGTGTCAAACCCATGGCTTTCAGCAGGTATGTATCTCCATAGCCCTCTCCCTTCAGTGTTCTTCCAGTTCCTGAAGCAGCAGTTCCTCCAGCTGCTGGCAACCTGGCTGCAACCTTTGGATCCTCTGCCCACCCCTGGGGAAGCTCTAGCCAGTGAGTGGCTAGATGGGAGCAGGTAGGCACAGGTGTCCCACAGCAGCTGTGATGGAGATGTGGGTACTGTGTCCAGTTATGGGCTCCCCAGTCTAATAAGGACAGGAAACTACTGGAAAGAGTCCAGTGGAGGCTACAAAGATGATCAAGGGGATGGAGCACCTCTCTGATGAGGAAAGGCAGAGAACCCTGGGGCTGTTTAGCCTGGAGAAGACAAGACTGAGAAGGGACCTCAACAATGCTGAGCAATATCTAAAGGGCAGGGGGGGCAAGAGGGTGGGGTCTCTTCTCAGTGGTGCCTGGTGACAGGACAAAGGACAACGGGCACAAGCCGGAACAACATGAGGAAAAACTTCTTTACTTTGAGGGTGGCAGAGCACCAGGACGGGCTGCCCAGAGAGGGTGTGGACTCTCTCTGGAAATAATCAAAGCCCACCTGGATGTGTTCCTTTCCAGCCTGCTCTGGGTGACCCTGCTTTGGCAGGGGGGTTGGACTATATGATCTCTGAAGGTCCCTTCCATCCTCTACAATTCTGTGATTCTGTGTGATGGGGCCCTTCTAGAATAGTCACATCCCAGCTTCACCTGCTGTGCCACCAGTGGAAGGGATGGACATGCTGCCCTCCCAGCACCTCTGCCCTGTCTGTGACACCCAGGAGAAGGAAACTGTCATAGGGGTAGATGCACCAGGTCCTGGCTGTTGAGCATGGTTACTGCAATCAGGAATCCTGGATTCGGGTTTTTTTCTGAGCATTGTGCTAGTCCTTATTGTCCCTTTCCCTGCTCTAATTTTCCTCCCATGGCAGTGCTGACTTTCTAGGTAGGCTCCTGAGGGCTGTGCAACCTCCTTATGAAACTTCTGTCCTTCAGTGAAGCGGTTTGGCTGCTTTTGTCCATCAGCTGTCAGACGTAGCTTCTGGTTCTCAGGATTCAGATAGTTTCTTTGCCTCCAGAATTCAGAAGGTTGTATTAGATGTTATGCTTTTATACTATAAGGTCTGGGTGGTAATAGATGGTCTTTTCATCTTTTTTACTGTACAGGATGTACCACGAACAGGCCCCAATTCCTGTTTACCTTAAACGCTGTCACAGCGTTACTACTCAGACTTTCCTGATCATTTCTCCTTCTCTGCCATGAGCCTTCCAGGATTTTACATGTTTCTTATTTATACGTCACACAAGCCAAACATTAGATTTCATAGTCAATATGGTAAGGAGAATCGAAATACAAACCTTTCCAACAGAAAAAAGCTGGATGTATTATTTTTTTCATCCAGATGTGAGTATAGATGAGTGAGGAGGTGGATATGGCCCCACTGCAAGCAGGTGGAGAAGCCACCCTGCTTTTTGGGAGCCCCCAGGGAGGAGCAGGGAATGGGAGGGTAAAAGAAGAGCTTCCTAGTTTTTTCTCCCAGCTGATGATATTCTCTGCCTCTTTTGGTGTTCTTTTGATACTTTTATTTAAACGAGAGTGAACAGGCTCTCAGCACTTGTTGTGGTAAGCATGTTTGAGGCTGTGGTGAGTGTCTGGGGCTGGTGTGGGAGCCCTTTGCTGGGAGTTGGGGGGGTGCAGCCCCCCACTTCGAGGTAGCAAACACCATCATGCTTCCAGGGCTCCTGCCTCTGTGGGAGTAAGCATGTCCAGGCATCCCTGTTGGGCGATTAAGGTGTGTTCTGTTTTACAAATGAGGAAGGCTTGGCAGAGAGGTCAGTGTGTCCTTAAGCACCCGTTTACTTTGGATACCTCTGCTTTGTAGTTTGTTTTGAGATGGGCAGGGCTGAAGAGCAGCTATTGTTTTGGGCAGTCCTTCATTTCTTTCTTACTGTTCTTTACTTCATTTCATTTCTCTCCTGTGAGGGTGGTGAGGCACTGGAACAGGTTGCCCAGAGAAACTGGCTGTCCCATCCCTGGAGGTTTTCAAGGCCAGGCTGGATGGGGCTTTGAGCAACTGGGTCTGGTGGGAGGTGTCCCTGCCCATGGCAGGGGGACTAGAACTGGATGATCTTTTCGGCACCATCCAACTTGAACCATTCTATGTTTCTATGATTCATGGTCGTAAAGGCTGCCTGAAGGGTCTCAACCCTCCACACTCCAGTTTATTGACCCTGACAGAAAAATGCTGGCTTTAGTGAACTTATCCAGTGCCTGCCTTTGGTTTAGGAGTACTGTTCCCATTCCTCATTCCTCAGCCCCTAGACTCAACGCTGCAGTGTCCTGGGCACACATGGCCCTCTGTCAGGCAGCCTTCAGCACGCCTCTGTAACTTGCTTTTGTCCTTTGCCTTATTTACGACTGTGAAGTGTGTTTCATCCAGTCCAGCAGAAAACAAGCCGCCGTAGAAAACAATATGCAATTCAGTTTGCGGCAGGGCATCTAATTTAGAGGAACTCCTCTGTACAGTACATGCTGTGAAAGAGCAGGTCTGCCTTGGCACTGGCTGGACAAACAGAGGTGACTAAGCAATCCGATTGATTTATGGCAATAGCCTTGCACAGAAGATCCGGGAAACCTCTGGGAAAACTGCCTATAGCGTAAGGAACCGCCACCTGTGAATTATAAAGCCTCATGGGCACAGCAGAGACCTGTTGTCAGAGCCTGAGGAGTGAAACCATGAGGCCCTAGTTTTTTGGGGGCACTGCTTCTCCTGGAGCTTGCCGCCTCTTGGGCTGCCAGGGGGTGAGGGAAGAGCCTTCCCCCTAAGTCTGGATTGTGATGCAAGGGGGGGCGAGGCGAGCCAGTGAGGATGGGCTGCCGCAGCTGCTGTGGGAATTCCTGTCTCAGGTAGGGTCCTAGGGGCTGGGGAGGGACAGGGAGAGGTGAGATGTTCTCAGCAAGGTTGAGGCACGGCTGATTCTCTACCCTAGAGAGATGGGAGAAGGGGGAGGGTCTGGGTGTATGAAGCTCCTGATGGAACAGAGTGATGAGGGTGGGAGGGGGAGAGAGGTCTGGTTTCAGAGCTGCCAAGTGCCTGCACTCTCTGGAAACGAGTGGGATTTGAGGATGTTCATTCCTGTTGAAGTGCAGTGTTTTGTGTCGGGCAAATTGTGTGTCACTGGCTACCGGAGGGCACAGAGAATGCTGTCAGGAATAAGAAGGCTAAGTAATTTACTTGATTTCACTTATTCTCATGATAAAAAAGCCATCCATCATGAAAGGGAATATTTGTGCAGTCTCTGTCATGTCTCTGTGGGTTCTACTGTTAGACTTCAGATTTGGTTTTCTTTTTGCCTAACCCACTCACATCCTCAGAAGGGTGTCCCACAGCCCCACCAGCCTGCATTTTAGGTTCTACTGGCTTGAGCAGCAGAGAGATTTTCCTTTTTCATGGCAGCGGAGATTCACCAAACAGGTGTTGTAAGAAGATGTTTTGCCAGTGCAAGGCTTTTTGGGGTAAAGTAGGCAAGGAAGAAGCTCAGTACAAAAAAGGTGGCTGTTTGAGAGCATTCTCTCAGCAGATGGAACACACTCAGCTCTTCATCCAAAGCAGGAGCTGCTCTACCTGTAGCCCTCGGTGGTGGTGCATGACTATCTCACAGGGATGGAGAAACAGGCATCCCACCTCATCAGGGAGATACAGGGTTGACAAACACCAGGTGCAGTCATTTCTTCATAGTTAAGAAGAAAACAAAGGGATCAGTGCTTACCACATTTCCTAGGAAAACAGGTGCAACCTGCTGAGAGGGACAGCATGTATCCCAGCTGCCATAAGCTTATGAAACAGAGGGGTTTTTCTTGGAGATGTAGCGCTGTGTTCTGTTGCACAAGGTGCCTCAGCTTTGATGGACATGTCTGGGGAGATATGGTACAGAAAGGGCAAACAAAACTAAAAATGAAAAGTACGCTGTTTGGACTTACAAGTCTGAGTTTGTGGGACATGAAATACAGGATTTACTGCTGGAGGAGAATGGAGAGCAGAAGGCAGATGCTCTGCCTGTTGATCTGGGCACAGGTGCTGTGGTATGTAAAACACCTCTGGAGTAGAGGAGGAAGGAGTTTGGCAGCATACCATGGAAATTACTGCCTCTCTTTGAGAGGGATTGATTAATGAGATCAGTGTGGGACGATGCTTGCCAGGTTATAAGAACTTTACAAATGCATTCCCAGTTTCTTGTGGGGCACCACCCAGAAACACAGGCTGAAAATCCACCCAAGGCTTGCGTTGGATGCGTGGCCACGTTGCACCTCTCCATCCCTGAGGTCCAGGGACTCTGTGCCAGGATCTCTCAGCCAGGAAGGATTCCTGCTCTGCCAGACCACCTCCAGAGGGAGGAGACAGGGATCAACAACCACCTTGCAAATCAGGATTGGAAGAAATTCTTTCCTGTGAGAGTGGTGAGGCGCTGGAACAGGTTGCCCAGTGAAGCTGTGGCTGCCCCATCCCTGGAGGTGTTCAAGGCCAGGCTAGATGGGGCTTTGAGCAAACCTGGTCTAGTGAGAGGTGTTCCTGGCCATGGCAGGGGGTGGGACTGCATTATCTTTACAGTCCCTTCCAACTCAAACCATTCTATGATTCTGTGATTGTTCCTTCCACGTGTGCTGCAGCACTTGAGGTCAGCTCACAGTTGCATCCATGTACCCTCCCCTACACCCAGGGGCTGGGGTGGATGTTGGGGTTCCTGTAGGTACCTGTCTGTATCCACAGCCCAGAGAGGATCAGGGGACACCTCATGGCAAACGTAGCAGCATGAAGGCACTGCATAGATCCATAAACTTCTGAAGCTACTAACACTGTAATGAACTGTGGAAACACTTCTGTGCCTCTGAAAAACCCAGTACAAAGGCTTTAATGCTCATATAGTCAGTCTTCTTGCAAACGACAATTTCTTGGTATATGAACTCCCAGTATCTTATCAAAAATCTAAGACAAACACCAAGGAAGCTGCACAATAGACGAAACTCATCAGGTGGGAATGGCATTCAAGAGCTGCTTCTATGACACTGTAACTTTCTTTTCTGTGCGTTTATCTGCTGACAGCTCAGCTGTCAACCCAGCCACTTTCCATGAAAACATCCTTGGTTGCCAAGACCCTGAGTTCAGTAACTGGCTGAGGGGCACTGGGGCATTGGGAATGGGCAGACAAGGGCTTTCCAAGCAAGCGGGTCACCACCTTCTTCTTGCTTACAACTGATCTGAGGGCGGGTGGTTCCACATAGTTTTAAAGTAATGGTAGAGTTGAATCAATCTAGGGACTGGGCTTCCCACCTGCTGCTTACTTTTTGAAAAAATGTCACTCATGTGAAACCCTAATCTCAAATGTGCTCTCGAGGTCTCGGGGCCTCCGTCTTTCCTGTTCGTCTTGTCTCTGTGTGTGTTGAAAGGATCTTAATATAATGTGGTTGCCCTGTAGTTTAGAAATGTGGTTGTCTGCTAGATTGCTCTTGCGAAGTTTCCTCTGGATCCCATAGAAATAGCAGATGTTAATGCTCAACAGTGGAAAGAAAAGCTTAGAGTTCTAAGGAGGCTTTGCATCAGACTGGAAGGATGAGGCCAAATCTTTACGTTTCCTCGTCAGAGCTGTGCGTTTGATAGTAAATCTTGAGGATGCACATGATGTGGCTACACAGTTCATCATCACCTGACTTTCCATGCAGTTGTAGGAAAAATGCCTGTTCTCATGTCTCCCTGTTTGCCATCTGCAGCTGGACCAAGTGTGTCTGAGGAACAGAAAACAAACTTGCTTTTTCAGGCTGAAGCTGTTAAAATACGTGCTTCAGGTATTGGCAGTCCTGGGATGCAAAAGGTGTGGGCTCTTTCTTCTGCTGCAGCATTTTCGTTCCTATGAAGCTCTTTGTAAATGAATCAGGGCCAGTGACCTCATTTTCAGTAAATTGCAAGGGGAGGTACTTGCTGAATTTTCTGCAGAGATGTCTGATTAAGCCACAGGGTAAATAATGGGAACAAGTATCTCAGAAGGACCTTTCCCCTGGGATTTGTTCCCACTGAGTCAGTCCCTGTTCCATCAACAAAGAGTGCCACTTGAGTAACTGCAGGAGCCAGCAGAGCTGAGTGGGAATCGTGACACGTTGGGCTGATTCCTGCGCTTCCCTTGGCTGGCTCATCATCATGGCATTCCATTTCCAGTCTGCCACGGTCCCGAGTGTGAGTACATATCGCAGCCTGGCCTTGAATTCCGAAAGCGGTGGCAGTCCCACCTCATTCTGCATCAGGAAGCTTCTTTATGGATGTGTCCTGTGGAAACTTTCACCCTGCATTTGTAACTCTTTGAGATGGGCTCTAGGGTAAGCCCTGTGACACACTGATGCCCCAGGGGCAGTGCCAGGGCAGGGGGCCTGCTGCCCTCCTCCTGCCTCACCATCTCAATTCTGCAATTCCAGGGAGATCTTCCCCGGTGCTGAGAGCACATGTTGGCTGCAGGCTCCTTCTGCCAGGTTTGGTCAGTGTGTTAGAGAGGGGTGTTTTTCAGGTACCTTGGCTGCCTGAGAACTGCTGTGCCTGCTACTTCATGGTTATTCAAGGCAGGCACTGGCATTAGAAAACAGCTTACACAGGGCTAAGATGGTGCCTTTGGAAGGGACCTTTCAAAACGTCTAGTTCAACTATCAACCTAACACTGACAAAACCATCACTAAGCCATATCTCTAAGCACTACATGTACCTGTCTTTTAAATACTACCAGGGACGGTAACTCCACCACTTCCCTGGACAGCCTGTTCCAATGCTTAATAACACTTTCAGTGTAAAAGGGCTAGTGCAGTCATTTGGCTGCTGGGCTGGGGACAGGATTCCACCCCCCTCCTCCAGTTTCAGAAAGCTCTGCAGCAACTGCTGGTCCTGGAAAGCCACTGTCTCCCATGGGGAGAGGGACCACTGGCCATTGTGAGTGCTCCACTGGTCTGGCAGGTCTTCAACCTGGGACCGCCATGCCTCCAAGCACCGAGCTGGGAATGCTTGGTATGAAGGAGCATTTTGATAGTTCTGGGCTATGCTGACTTAGAGCAAGCCCTGACCTACGGAGCTCGCCACTCCATTTTCCACTGCCAAAATTGGCTGGTGGGACCAGAGCAAAAAGGGAACAGGCTGGACACCGGGAGCACAGCATGACCAGAATGTGTCATCCCACTGCGCATGTCTGACAGCTCCTTTCCATCAGGAGTGAACTGTCAAGTGGGAATGCTGGGATCAGCTCCCCCCAGACAGACACGGTGCGTTGCAACACAGGGGCATGTTAAGAGGACTCCAGAGCATAGGATTCAGCTGAGGCAACACACACATCCCCCTCCCAGATCCACAGGAAATGGGATTATTAAAAGTTTTCCAGCCAAATGCCTCTGTGTCTACGCTTTTACCGGGAATACGATAGGGGCAGAGTTTTTTTGGTGAATAAGGGCAGTCCCAATATAGAGGCTGGAAGCATCCCGTTGGTCTGTGAGAAGATCAGAAGGCATTTGGTTCTGCCGGCACTGGAGGCACCTTCGCAGCTGGCACCAGTGGTTCTGGTATAGGTGAAGCAGAGATACCAGAGACCAGCTCACCCTCCTGGTTTACCTTCCATTTTACCCACGTATGGTTCTGAAGTTACCACAACAATGTCCTCCACCAGAAAACACCCAGAAAAGCTCACCAAAGAGGAAAGAGAGGTAAGAGAAGGAGCACAGACGGGGATGCAGTAGTAACAGCATCGATGGAAATGGCTTTTCAGCCAGCACAACGCAGGCTCGGTATGGCGCCAGCCCAGCAGAGAGCCAAGTCAGCGCCTTCTGCTGTCTTCTTGCCGGCCCTTGAACCTCCTGCCCTGCCTTCCTCCCTGGAAAGGGGAAATCTGCATTTGCTGCCTTCTTCAAGTGCTTCAGATTAATTTCCCAGTGGTCTGGAGCTCGCAGAGCTCCATGCTGAGCGAGGAAGTCCAACGGAAGCATGATAGCAACAGGGATAGCTTGGCACAGGTTTGGAGAGAGCAGGTTTTCTGACGGATGGGTGCTGGGCTTGGAACTGCCTCTAAACATCACTGGAAAATACTTTGGTCTAATAACACCTTTTTTTTTTTCTTTCCTGTTTTCTCTAAGCTCACGTTCTTTGGCGTTTTGACTGACTGTTGCATGGATTTATTGCTCTAATAGCAGAAAATGACCGTCAGTAAATCCCTGTGTTTTTTCTGCCTCTAAGGCCAGTCCCGTGTTGTTTCTCCATACTTCCAGAGCGCAGATATTTCATGGGGTGATTTTTCCAGCCTCCATCCACAGGCTGGTTGGCAAGGGGTAGAACCAGGCTCCTCTAGTGACAAGAGTCCCTGTACCTGTGTTTCAGTGCTCTGCTGAGGGTGACTTCTGTGCGCTGGGTGAGCATGTGGCAGCAGTTCAGGATCAGGCATGTGGGAGATGTGGGAAGCGGTGGGGAGAGCCAGGGCACAGCAAGCAGCTCTGACGGCCTCAGTGACAGCACGTCCTCCTTCATACATGGTGTGTGCTCTGCGTCAGCCAGGGGTCAGATTTGGCCTTCAGGTGGAAGGACAGGATGTTTCTGGTTCAATTCCATGCCCGGGTGGAAGTGTATTTCCAGGGCAGAGTGTTGTTCTATATTAGGATTGGTACATCTATACGCCACCAGCAGCTCAAGCTGTTTTGGATATACTTACTGGATGCAACAGTGCTCACGTGACTTCCCAGGCTAAACTTTATTACAGGGGGAAAAGCAAAGTCTTTTGTTTACCTGTGTCAATGGAAAAGTTTAGTTCTGGCCTGTCTTGCCAAGGAACAAAGGAGTGTGCCAAAGTGATAGGACAGTGAATTCTGGCTGCTGGCGGGCCAGGGATGGAGGTGGCCCATGAGGCATCGCTCCCCGGCTGTGCAGGGCCACCACAGGGCACGGAGACCTGGGATGCAGTGAGCTTCTGGCTCTCTTGGCCCTCTCTGTGGTGGGAGACGGACACCATGAAGTGCTGGGCGAGTCCCTGGTGTCTGTCCAGCAGAAAATGAGAAGTAAACTCATGCAGCAAACTATGTCCGCAGCCACCCAAAGGGCAAAGCTCAAATCCTGATCTTTAGAACATCCTTCCAGTTCAGGCTTTTTGTTCCACTTCTTTCTGTTCTCTTTGCCCTTATTCCAGTGTTAATGGCTCCTGAGTGTGAGGGCTGAAAGGCACAGGTTGCCCCTATGGCTTTCATTTACATGGGTTGAAACTATCAGGTTAAATTACAGCCAGGCAATGCACCTCTGTTCATTAAGAGTTGCAGACACATTCTGTAGCTCTGGAAAGTGGCTCAAACAGAGCTCTGCAAAGGGAAACTCATCCAGGGATGACATTTAGTCTGTGCTTTCAATGCATGAGCTGCTCTCCAGCGCCTGGCTGCATGGTTCCCCCAAAATCAAAGCCTTCCTGTGGTGGCCCAAGCACAGCACAGGAGCAGCCAAGGGCCCCAGACAGGATCTCCAACATACAAAGTGCAGGCTTGTCTGAAGAAACTGAAGAGAGGTATGTGTTTTTTTCATATTTTCCAATGGGACCAGGAGACTCCACAAGACTTGGGACTAGCTCACAAAATCCAGGTCTTGAGACCAGTCCCTCGGAGCAGATAACTTTTTATATTGACTTTTTATCGACCTAAGGCAGCGATGGTGCTGTGAAGGAGCATGCCCCATGTGTGCATTACCTGTCCCCCTGCCTCTAAAGCTTTCTGCTTTAGAGAGGGCTCACACTGTGGGCTCTGCTGCCAGCCCCCAGTCCCAGCACTGACCACTGTGCAACTTCCCTCCAGATTTTGTCCAGATTCTTGGTTCTCTGAGCACGTCTGCTGCTTTCCTTTGAAGCTGCTTGAACTCTCATAACAAGCCTTTAATGGGACCTGTGTCTTCCAAAGGAGATTCTGACAGTTGCTTGCTGTAGCTTTCCTTTTCCAGATGCTTTCAATGACCCTTTTTTTAAAACTACATCTCTCTGCAGAAAACAGAAATCTCCCCTTCCACCCTCCCCTAATCTAGCCACTCTCTGGGATATGCTAGTCGCTGGCTTGTGAGAATTTTATTGTTGTTTGGCACAGCAGCGGGTGTCACAATATGTCACAAATAATCACCTCCTCACATTATTTGTTAGTACCTCTAACACCATGGCTATTAAAAATACCTCTACTCATTAGCAAGACACTGTTTCCAGCATATAAACTTTTCCATTCCAGAATTACTGTCACGCCCTAAAAAGCTTACAGTTGTTTATAAGCTAAATAAAATAGGACAGCTTCCATCTACTTGTGCCATGTCCCCCAACATCACTACATGAGAGGGACAGACTTGTGCTGCCATTTCCATAGGCTTGTGTTGGCCAAGATGAAATACTTATTTATGGATTTTTGGTAGTACCTCTCCTGGGCAACACCACCCACAGATTTAGGTCTCATGAGATTTTTAATTCTGCCCTCATGAGCTGGACTTCAGCTGATGCTGGTGGCACTGCTTAGCGCTGAGGGTCCCCGCCCTCATACCACACAGGCTGTGGCAAGGTGCCAGGCAGTCCCTAGCCAAAGGCACTGTTTTTGCATAGACAATTACATTTGTGATTAGGAACGGAGAAGATTTAGCCATAATATTTGCATAGTTCCTGTGTGGAGCTCTGCAAGTGCTGCTGTTGGATTGGTAGCTAACCCTGGAATGGCCATCACACTTGGTCCATGACTCATGCCATCTCAGAGATGCCGGATCAGGAGATATTAATCCTCTTCCCTAGAGGTGGCCTTGGGGACATGTCCCTAGTTAGTCATGCATCCTAGCCACACAGTGCCAGTGGGATTGGTGAGGAGGTGTGAGCTTCCTCCACCCATGGTGCTCAGATGTCTTGTGGTGGCCATGGCTTGAAGAGCTTTGCCTGCTCTAAGAGGGAGCACATGAAGACTTTCCTGTAATTCCCATGGCTGTAGCATCAGGAATGCCACCGTCTCATCAGTAGCTTCCTGACTTGCTTTTCATGCAGACTCTAGATGTTTGTGCAGGTGAAGGAACAGTGAATCCAAAATGGTCTTATGTAAAAAAAATGCAAATATTAATAGCTTGTCATGCAACAGGAACAGTACATTTGCAAAGCAGTATTCTGCAAATCTCTCCTCCTCATTCCTTTGAAGGCCAGGGAGCCTCTAACATGACACCCCTGAGAGTCCCTGCTATTGGATATAGTTTTGACTTTGCAGGTCTTACCCTCCACAGGCCAAACAGTGGCCTCAAACCATGCCAGTCAGGTAGTGGAGCTCATCAAATACTAAAAAGCAACTAGCTCCAAGCTAAAGTACTGGAAGGTGACTTGTGATTTATAGATGATCGCAGTACTGTTCAGTCAGGGACTCTGAAAGTCTCAGCACTTTTTATGTGATAAGAACTCTCCAAGGGAGATGTGGCAAACTTTTAGGCATCATCCCATATGTGAAACTGCCTTTCCGTATCTTCCATCCGTTCCTAACCCATAATGGGGACAACTTGAGAGGTTGTTTTTTTCCCTTTACTCTTTTTTTTTTCCTTCAAGAAGGGTTGCTTTCCTAAGCTGTGTTTCAGTACCACTGAAGTAGTACTTACCTGTCCCTGACCCCAAGGACAGTATTGCCATGCTGCCAGCCAGTACACTGCTAAGTGGGGTGGCTTTAGCAGCTGCTACCTCTCAATACTTGCCCAGTACCCTGAAGTGGTGGGGTAATTAACTCTCTAGGGCAGGAGATCCCCAAATGGGAAAAAAATGCTGAGATTTCTCATCCTGCCTACCCCACAGAGGCACAAATAGGGTTGCAAACGCAGTACAATAACTGAACCAAAGAGGAAACACTGACTCTAAAAGGTTAATCTTGAATTGTCATGATGAAATTACACAATTCGGAGGAGATCTGTGAAACCGTCCAACAGCTGGCTGGACTTCTAGGGAGCATCCTTCTTCCTCCAACATATTTGAGTTGTACTTGGAACAGGCATGCCCCAAAACTGGGTTGCCCATCTCTGAGGCTCTGGTGAGGTTAAAACCTGCATAAATTACTGCGTCTGGTGGCTTTTAATAGCTCGAAGGTCTGGTCTGCAGCTCTTAGCTGTTGTGGGAGGGAGGTAGTCTGTCCGGAGGTTTCACACAGCGCTGGCTTTCTGCAGAAGCTGGCTGCCCTGAGCCTGAGCTGCCTGGTTGATGGACCTTCCCTGTGGTCACCAGCAGTTGGCAGTGGGAGAGGTGGGTTAAAATCAGCCCAAGAACTGAGATGAACATCTCGAGCCACCAAAGCATGGAACTGGGAGAGACCTCATGGCAAGTAGCTGCTCTTGGATGGGGTGATGTTTCTGCTTGGGCTGTGGCTGGTTTAGCTTCGCTTGCTGCTCTCCATCTGTCCTGCAAGGTAGAGGTCTGTCTGTCCCCTGTGCTCAGGGCTGGCTGAGCCTTTTTAAAACACCATGGGGGCAATGGGACAGCAGTGAGGTGGGCATCCCTGTTAGTGGGTTCCCAGTAAAGGGACTGGTGGCAGTGCTTGTGATGGTGCAGCCACATTGCCCTGGTCCCAGCACACCCAGGTACCATGTGTAACACTTCGGAGTGAGAACTGTGCCAGGGCATCCTTCCCCCAGGAGCCACTGCTGTGCTCCCCAGGGAAAGCTACCGGGAATCTTTGGTTTTCTCTCTGCTCACTCTGCCTGGGACCTCGGCTCTTCTTTATTCACACCCCAACAAGTGCGGGTGCGCCGTTTATTTCAAGCCAGACCTGAAAACATGCGCAATTTTATTCCGAACCAGGCAGATTTCTGCCTTAGCCGTGCCCTCCTCCTTCATTGAAAGGTGGGGTAAGGAGGGCGCGACGCGCCCTGTGGGATCCTGCCGCCTCTCGCCCTGTCTCTCAATAGCTCGTTGCAGAGAGCCACCTCCTGCTCTGCGCGATACAACACCGTGTAATGGAAAAATATAGAAGCGGGGCCCGGCCGTGCGTCAGCGGGTGCCTTAGCAACCTCCGCCTGCCGCGGGCTTGGCGATAGGCGCACCGGGCTGTCTGTCTCTGCACGGGGTTGAAAAGTTGCATTAAGCGTGCCCCCCTCCCTCCTCTCCCCTCCCCTCCCCTCCCTTTTGAGGGGAGACGAAGGAAATACCAGGGTTTGCTGGTGTGGCAGAGCTTGCCGGGTGCGAACAAAGCAGTAATTTATGAGCGTTGCAAAGAATTTTGTCAGGCTTCAAAAGCAGGATGGGGGCATCTGGCAGTCGGCCCACTGTGTGTTTGTATCAGTACAGGAAAAGAACTGAATTTCTTCAAAGTTGCAGCAGCATTTCCTATTTTTAGGTTAACAATGCATATTTTGCTGTATGGCACTAAACATCAACAAAGAATGAAGACCTATTTATGTTGCTCTGTTGTAAAGCTGTAGCAGCAGGAAGCCGCGAGCCATCTGGGTGTCTTCTGAGCCCTCCAAAAACCCCATCCCGACCCAGTTGTAAAATGCCAGGTTCCCGTCATGCTGTCAGGTAGAGGAAGAAGATGGGGTTTTGGGATTGCCTTCCTGTCCTTAAACCTTTCAGGATGCAGAGAAACCAAACGCCTGGCTCTCTCTTGCACTTATGTTTGGAGGCTTTTTGTTTCTTGCTGTGGTTCATGCTCTCCCTTTTGAGGCAGCGTCTCAGCACCTGTGTCTCAGCACCTGCATTTCCGAAGCGAAGGGCAGGCAGTGGCTGGAGGAAAGGACGGTGTCAAGGGCCCTATGTGCTCCCAAAGGCAAGAGTCTGGAAGGACACCAGCTGCTCTGAGTTTTCCTATGGCGCTGTTGGAGCAAGACAGTTTTGGCAAAAGTTTCTAAGCTTAAGGACTTCTTTAAAGTGAGAGCTATGGTGGCTGGTGTCCTGTGTTGAGTGCTGGGGAAAATGCACTTTTAGAAGACTCTAGTGTCTGAATTAATGAAAATATTTACTTTATAGCCAGTCAGGCTATGCGGGATTCAAGGCCTCAGTGTTTTTGAGCCATGACAGGTGCAGGGATGAGGAAGACTTAGGTCTGAGCACTTGACCCAGGCTGGCCAACAGCATTATTTCATACCATGAACGTCACATTCAGAAAAATTAGAAAAGTTTGCTGCGTAGCTCTCTCTCCCTTGATGGTGGTAGGTCCAGAGAACTTCTTGCCCCAGTGCCAAACCCCTGACCCCTTCCCTTCCTCCTGAAACCTCCTGAAACACCACTAGCAGTATCTGACATTTGTTGTCCACTGCTGGGAGTGCGCAGCTTCCTATGATAGAATTGGCTGAGTATAATTCTTGTATATCTCCTATTAGTACCGGGATTAATACTGGTTCTTTAGTATTATTGTTAATTATCTAGGCTTATCCTATTAAATCTATTTATATCTCAACCCTTGTGTTTCTTTGCATTCCCCGATTCCCTTTTCAAGGGGAGGAGGGATCATCGGGTGATATTGTCTAAATGACAATCGATTGTTATGGTTTTTCTCAAACCGTTAGAGCTGGTTCATGGAAACCAGCTCTGGGTTGGAGAACAGAGGACATCCAAACGTGAGGTGTGGTTTAGGTGGCGAGGTTCCCCTTGCCCTGTTGCAGGAAAGCAGTTGGGACACGAGCGGCATGTTATCACCCTGCAAATGGTTTTACAGCGAAGGCAATTACTGACTGCCTGTAGGGGGGAAATGAGGCAGATCTGGGCTCCGAATGCAGCAGAGGATGCTCTGCATCTCTGCTTTGAGCTGCCACTGACTGAAAGGAAGCAGCAGCCTCTGCCTTCTCTCTCCTGCACCCTGCAAATGCCCTCCCAGGTGCCTGCAGCTGCCAGCTGAGCCCTGGGGTGAACTCTTGGCTCGTTCCCTGCACTGGCAGCTTATTTGGGAAGGAACTTCCTTCTTAGCTTTTTTGTTTATTTTGAATTGGAAAAGTAAAATTACAAAAGGCCTGTCAGGACAGTGAGTGACTAAGTTCCTCATGTGCTGCTGAAACAAATGAACAACAAGATGTCTGAGGAGAGAAGATGACTAAGTTTTTCTACCTTCTCTTCTGCTTCCCTTGCCCTCTAAGAGGAGCTAAACATAGTCACCACAGCAAGAGGGCTTCAGCAACCAGCTGCTTTCTCCAAGATTGTGGGCTCCTGCCTTGCTGAAAATCCCCAGTTGTTCAGAGAACCAGGGGTCCTCCCAAGAGCCAGGCATATTCCTGACATTCATTTCTCTTCTCCCTTGCTCTTCCACCCCAAAGACAAAATATATTTAGAAACTTTAAGACACAATGAGCTAAACTCCAGCTTTGCTACACCCATGTTTATAATGGGTTCATTGTATCGCTTCCGCCAGTGCCCTGGCGATTACACGGCTAGATATAACTACCCTTCATCTTCTTGTCCTTTTTTGGACCAGAAAATGGCTTGAGCATCCTCTTCAACACGTAACAGTGCTGTTCTGAGACAGGCTCTCTGGATTTTAATATGAAACCCATGATCTCTACTTCTTTAAAGGGTGCCACGGTCATTTACAGCTCATCAGCAAGAAGCCACTGCTTGGTAATCAGTACTCAGGGGCTGGCGCTGGAGTTATGTCCATAAACACCATGCTGTGCCGCTTACTTTAAAAATAGCCTCTTTCAGGAGAAATATTTAGTTTAGAAGCAATTTCATTTAACAACAACAAAACAAACAAACAAACAAACAAACAAACAAACAAACAAACAAACAAAAACGCCAAACCCCCCAAAATAGAAGAAATCGGATCTCTCTTTTTAGCTTGTGAAGCTGAATTGCTGGAGTCATCCCTGGGTAATGCTCTGTGTGTCTGGCGTGTTGCCAGCGTCGCTCTGGTACTCAGACCCTCTCCTCCTGCATCCAGGGAGGGGAGGTGTGGGGTTTTAGGGGGATGAGACCGCTCAGCTGGGGCAACAGCAGAGGAGATCTGTCCCCCTCAAAACTCCAGCGTTTTTTCCCTTGTGCCTGGGCCAGCATCAACCCCCCTGGGGCTACCTGGGGTGGCAAGTGAGCCAAGAACGGGGCAGGGTATTCCTCCCCGAGCATTCTCTCTCTGCTGCATGCCTGGGGATTCAACAGCGGCGGTTGCAGAGGTGATTTTCCATTATTAATGCTCAAAAGAAAGTTCCATTTTCCTGTTTCAGATGAGTGTTTCCCTTTTGGTTAGAGAAACCTCTTCCTCCCCAGCACCCCGTGGAAGCTTGCAAACATGCGCCGAAGCAGTAAATTATCTGTACCGGCCCCTGCATTCTGCTTTCCACCAAAATACCTGGCATCCTCCCTGCTGACACCTCTGTGGCTTCACATACACCAGCTGGCAGGAGGTCAGAGCCATTTGTATAGGAGCAGCAGAGTTTTTTCCCTCAATTTCTTAGGAGTTAACAGTTGAAATCCTCTTTTACCCTCCCCACCCCACCCTCTGCGTGTCGGTGCATGGTTGGGTTGGAAAACCCAGCCTTGCGTGCCGTGCCGGGGTGGGTAGGGTTGGGTAGCCTTCCCTGCGTCTCAGAGGATCCCATCCTTTTCCCTGAGGGCTTAGGGGTGTGCCGGGGTGCAGCAGGGCTGGCCAACTCCACAAGCTTCATAGGCAGCGTCAAAGCACCAGCCTAGGGAACTCCTGTGGCAAGAAAACCTCCTTGCCTTCTTTCCTCCACCACCCTGCTGGCCTATTCCCAGCGTAAGGCTGCCCGGCTGGCACCAGCAGGCTCCTCAGAAACTCTGGCACCAGGCAAGCGTGGCAGAAGGTTGGCTTTGGCGGCGGAGGTATGTACCGAACCCTGCAAAAGTCTGAGCTTCTGCTGTTGCTAAAGCTGGCGTTTTTCGGTGACTCATAACTCGACTGGCTGAGGGGCGTGCGTAAGGGCTTTCACTCTGAAAATGAAGACGGGGATAAAATTACTGCGGGCGCTGTGCCGAGGTGTGCTCCCTGTGTCACCCCTCCTGCAGCTGAAGTGTGCCAGCAACACTACCTGAACTAAAAACTCTCAAAACCTAAGGCAGTTTAGAGAGGAGAAAATTGATTTATTCGACATCGGGTGCTAGGTGGAAATCCACAAATCTAGCACACTTAAGGGGAATATTTACCCATTATTTATACACAAAAGATTCCCATTATTCTGCCTACCTAATGCAGAACTCCACCTGGACTTATATATTCATTAGGATGACCTTTTGCACATGCATACTAAACTTTACAGCATCGGCAAAACACTTCTGCACAGGCGTGAGCTCCTCTGTGGCCGTTTGGGTAAGGATACCTTTCCTCACGTTATCCTCTTACGGTATGGAGTCATCTCAGGACAGTAAATGTTTACTGTAAGTTTGCCAACTTCTTGAGGATGATAAGGATATTCCTTGAGGCAGCCACATCTCTGTCCTAATCGGTATAGGAGTACATACTTTGACGTATGAGAAAACCTTGAAGTGATTAACTACTTATTCCAAATCTGGCTGAAGTCAGTGGGGTAACACTCCCTGATGCTGCAGTGTGGGGAATCAGGAACAAGCAGCTAAATGTGTGGGGTGCTCAGTGTTTGAAGGTGTTTGAAGCCTTGTAATTAGCTTGGCTTTGCTGTGCTCCTGGGGGTCCCCTGGCTCCAGCACAGCCTCTGGCTGCTGTGTCCAGTGGGGAGGGAGTCACAGAATCATAGAATGGTTTGGGTTGGAAAGAACGCTAAAGATCATTGAGATCCACCCCCTCTGCCGTGTGCAGGGACACCTCCCACTGGACCAGGTTGCTTAAAGCCCCATCCAGCCTGGCCTTGAGCACCTCCAGGGGTGGAGCAGCCACCGCTTCTCTGGTCAGCCTGTTCCAGTGTCTCACCCCCCTCACAGGAAAGAATTTCTTCCTAACATCTAATCTGAATCTCCTCTCTTGCCATTTAAAACCATTACCCCTCATCCTATGGCTCCCCTCCCTGATAAAGAGTCCCTCCTCATCTCTCCTGTAGCCCCCTTTAAGGACTGGAAGGAGCTATAAGATCCCCCGAGATCCTTCTTTTCTCCAGGCTGAACAATTTCAACTCTCTCAGCCTGTCCTCACAGCAGAGGTGCTCTAGCCCACAGATCATCTTTGATCCTCTGGACCTGTTCCAACAGGTACGTGTCCTTTCTGTGCTGAGTCCTTGTGAGCAGCTTCTCCTAAAGTGCAAGGTTTGTGCTTCCCTTACCTGTCTGGGACACTGCAGCCAGAAAGCTGGTGGAGAAGAAAGCCCTTGTCTCTGGAGTGCCCATGAGGTGGGCTCAGAAGCCATCCATGACAAACGACCTTAAGTCTTTCTGATTCTGGTGGGAGAGAAACCCTGGTTGTGCCCACAAGCCCTGGTTCCAGGATTAATGGATGCTGAGAGCTGTAGAAGATGGCACAGGAGGTGTGTGCTGCCCCAGCACACGCCTGTGGCATCCTGGCTGCTTGTGATGTCCCTTTCTGGGTTTTCTCAAAGCCACTGTCTTTCTAATATGCTTGTTCTGGAAGGATCTGAAACCAAGCAGTATCAAACTGCATTCCCACTCCCAGAGGAGTTTCTCCTCCTGATTGCTGAATATATTTAGGAGCTGCCTAGGAGAAGGGGCTTGTCCTACAGTAGCATGTTAGGGGTGCCAGGGAGCTGCAGCCAAGGCAGGGTGGTGCTCCCCGCAGCTCCTATGCAAGCAGAAACTCCTCCAGCCACTTAGCAAAGGATTTGCGGTCCCGGCTCTGAAGCAGGAGAGACAATAAAACTCTAAATAGTACTTTAAATCATCAAAGTGCAATCCAAACACGAGGGACTCCAAACACAAATGAAAGTGCTAGACTGATTTAAAGGGGAATTAAAAGGTCACGCCTGTTGAACATTCAGCTTTAGGGTTTAGTCATGTTTATGAAACTTATAACTGCTCTTCTAAATCAGCTTTTTACACTTCATATGCCCAGTAAATGTGGGTATGTTCAGGGCTTATGACTAATTTTAAAATTTTTCTATTCTAAACAAATTACCACAGCCATTGCCCAGCCCTTTTTTTATTCCCTTCTATTGCTGCCTTCCCACTCCAGCTGAAGGCACTTAAAATGTGTCTGAACATTTTGCTTGCTCATGGAGAGAGATGCATTTCTCACTCGCATGCTCCACAAAATGAAGTTCAGTTATGGTCAAGAGCAGCAAGCTGGCTCCTCCATGGTCAGGCAGAGCGAGGGAAGAATGATGGAAATGTTTTCTGAGTTCCAAGAGCAGCGTGAGCTGCTGGGGGTTTCTGCTCAAGTCTAAAAACCAGGCCTTTCCAGCATCTCCTGCGTTGCCTGACTTGGTGTTGTATAACGCTACTTGTTCATCGTCAGTGCTTATGGACATTATGCTCCTAGACTGTTACATTTACAGTGTTCACATCAATGCCCTCTGTGCTAAAGCCAGAGGAGATACTTCAGATGGCTACAACAGTGCTGGAAGTCACAGAAACATAGAATCATAGAATGATTTGAGTTGGAAGGGACCTTAAAAACCACCCAGTTCCAACACCCCTGCCATGGGCAGGGACACCTCCCACTGGACAAAGTTGCTCAAAGCCCCATCCAGCCTGGGCTTGAACACCTCCAGGGATGGGGCAGCCACAGCTTCTCTGGGCAACCTCTTCCAGTCTCACCACCCTCATAGTGAACAATTTATTCCTGAGATTTCATCTAAATCTCCCCTCTTTCAGTTTAAAACCATTCACCATCATCTTGTGACTCCCCTCCCTGATGAAGAGTCCCTCCCCATCTCTCCTGTAGCCCCCTTCAGGTACTGGAAGGGGCTCTAAGGTCTACCCAGAGCCTTCTCTTCCAGGCTGAATAACCCCAACTCTCAGACTGTCTTCATTGCAGAGGGGCTCCAGCCCTCACAGCATCTTTGTGGTCCAGTCAGTCACTGCACTGTCTGGCCCATGCCCACCCTGCCTGCTAATGCATCAGGATGTAGGAGTGATGTAGCATTGCCCCATAGCATGAGCCTGGTGTGGGCATTGAGAGGGCAAGAAGCCCAAAATAAGTAATCCAGATCAGAAATAACTGGAATTTTACCATCACCTCCTAGTCTGAGCTTCTCCCCAACATGCCCTGTCCCAGGGGTCCAGGGCATCCCTCAGGAGGACCTGGCAAAACCTATACCTCCCACCCCACCTCCTCAGCCTGTAAAAGTACAGCTCTCATGGGAAGGTTGTTTTTTGCAGGAAGGCTGTGGCTTACCAAACTGGGAAACTCTTGTGACTTTTAGGAGCTGATCTGGCTTTTAGGCTGTTAAGCTGGATGTCTTCTAGTCTTGGAGAGCACATGGGAGCTAGCAGCAGTTTGGGGATTTAGAGTGTCAGGGTTGGGAAGACTGAGGCGGGGTTGTCCTTCCCCACAGCAGCATGAGAGCAAGAAGCACCAGAGCCAGCACGGGCTCAGAAGCCCATGTCACCAGCTTGTGCTGCACTGCTAGAGGAACCAAAGAGCAGAAATGACATTTTTGAACTAGAAAGACGGAGGTAAATACTCTGGAACTGGGAAAGGGATCAAACACAAGCCTCCAGATGGAAAGAGAGCAATTTCCACCAAAGTTGATGACAAGCTCCTGATACAGGGTCAGGTCTTTGGACAACACATCACATTTCTCAGCTGATCTGGCTGCCAACAGCTCTGTACACCAGCGCATCGCACAGATGGACCGTGGCGCTCTGGGACTCTTCTTGCAAATCAAGTCACCAAGGCCCACTTTTGGCTACTAGAAAGTATTTTTATAGTCTGCTGGCTTTTAAAAGCTAGATGCTTGCTGAGAAGCACTGGACGGCTCAAGTAGTAGTTCACAATAAGTGATTAGCTGTTTTTTACCTTCTCCAAGCTGAAAATTGCTTAACAAACCTTATTTGTGTGTACTTAATGAGTAACAAATATATTTCCAGAAGCCAGGGTCAGTTGCCACTCAGGAAAGTAAGCTGAACTGGTCTAACACTGGCAATTAATAATTCAACCAGCTTTCCAGGCAAGTCAGTTATGGCTGATCTGCACTAGGAGGTTTTCTGTTTTACTTAGGTATAGGAGCTTCATCAGGAAGAAATGCCCTACAGAGACAACCATAGCTTTGAGGCTCAGTTACTCTGGGTTGGTGTTTACTGCTGGGCTCTGCTGTTGCTTTCTGGGTGAGGAGGTGGCAAATGTCCTTATACACGACAAGTGACAGGAAGAGGGAGCCTGCAACAAGCTCCTGGGTTTTTTTCCAATATACTGGAATATCTTTTTTGACGATCTGAGCAGATGTTCCTGGCTTTGGGGCACTTTTACCGAGTCTTGTCTGTCACACATAATCATACATCACTGATGCACACACAGTAGCTTTATGGTGGGACTGGTTCCTGGTCCCACTGGAGAAAATGTCATTCCTCACAAAGCTGGAGGGAAGGGGCTTCTCTCCTGCAGGAGATAAAATCCTCAAGAGCTGAAATGATACTATTCTGAAAACAGGGCAGCTGAAGTAAAACAAATAATGCAAGTATTGTGATTTTTTTTCTCTCTCTCTGAATGCAATGGAGACCTTGGAAAGTAGCAGGAGCTACTTTGCCCCAGATGGTGCTATGCCCCAGGAGAAGCTAGTGCACTCCAGCAGAAGGTTCTATTCCCTAGCCATCAAACCAATTTATTTAATGGGGCTCGGGGGTTTGGACTGGAACTGCTAGGCACCTAGAAGCACCTTTCAGTCATGAAACTATATTCCCTTTTATTAACTTGGGTGAAGTCTGTTGTCTGCAGACTACAACCAAGCTCTGCACCACCTTAGCTACCGTACTCCAGAGCATCTCACAGGAGGGTTTTTTGGGCCGGGATCCTGCATTTTGGTGGCCCATATGCCAGGAGGAGGTGTCCCTCAGTACCAGCCAGCTCTGCCCCACTGCCCTCTGCTCCCAGCACAATGAACAAAGCTGGCCTCCTCACTGCGGCTGGAGCGACAGGGCTTTTTCCCAGTCAAGGGAAACAATCATCACTAGGGAAACCTTAACTACTTTTTTTTTTTTTTTGAAAGACCAAAAGAAAACACATTCATTCTTTTAAACATGGAAAACTAAATGGCCTCTTTTTCCTTGGCTGCATATGCGTGGCGGCAGAGCAGGCTGACACGGAGTGAACTCTGTGGGCAAATGCTCCCCCCCAACTTATTTCATTATTAAAGGAGAGGGCTCTCCAGCACGAAGGGTGCCCTTCTCAACTGCTCGCCACATTGGGTTTTTTAAACCAACAAGGCTCCGGACATAAGGACTGACTTGCTGACCTTCCTACTCATGAGTGGAACATCCTGAAGCCCTTCAGAGCTATGTTCTCGGGGCAGGGAGGAGGGGTTGGGAAGAAAGAAACAAAAAGAAAAAAAGAAAGCTATTCCCCACCCCCCCTTTCTGTGGAGGCCCTGGCACCGCAGATGCACTTCTCCTTTTGGAAGAGCTGGAAGTGAAAGCAAAGAGCTGAGAGGACCCGCTGTCTCTCCCACCCACGCTTGTCTCACGAGAGGAGGTTTGGGGTAGTCACCTCGGCGCCCGAGGAGCAAGAGAGAGTGCTGGGTACCCTCTTAGCGAGGGGTAGGCAGCCGGGGATGGGGCATCCACAGCTTCTCTGGGCAACCTGTTCCAGTGCCGCACTACCTTCCCAGGAAAGAGTTTCTTCATAATATCTAATCTCAATCTCCCCTCTTTCAGTTTAAAACTGTTCCCCCTTATCCTATGGCTCCCCACCCTGATCAAGAGTCCCTCCCCATCTCTCCCGTAGCCCTGCTTCAGGAACTGGAATGTTGCAATAAGTTCTCCCTGAGCCTGCTCTTCTCCAGGCTGAACAACCCCAACTTTCTCAGCCTGTCCTCACAGTAGAGGTGCTCCAGCCTTCTGATCATCTTTGTGGCCTCCTGTGGACCTGTTCCAACAGGTCAATGTCCTTCCTGGGCTGTCTGTTTCCTCACGTTTTTTTCTCCATCTCTTCTCATCCTAGGCTATTTCAGGATCTTTCTGTGATGAAGGAGCTAAAGTTCTTTTTGGAATTGAGAAAATAATTTAATGCTGCTCACACTCTTCCCCATCTCCTGCTCCAGATGTGTAATCTTGTCTCTAATGGTGCACTCTCTAGTTAATAAAAAGCACTGAAATACAGGTCCAGCTCCTGCTATTTCCAGGAATGCTTGGTCCCATAAAACCATAGGAAACCATAATTCCAGCAAATTAAATCAGTCACTGCCTATCTCCCTGGCTCAGCACATGGAAAAGGAAGAGCACCCCATTGGACCAGTGCACAGGGAATAACATCTGTCAAATTCTACCAGCATCCATGCTGGGAAAGGGGGTGACAGGTAATCAGGCAATCACAGAAAGGCATGTCTCCTTCAGGCAGACCTTAAAGTAATGCCATATGCTGTAGGGTAAACGTACAGCAAACACTGAGCCCCATCAGCCACTTTTTGTTTAATCTAATTAAGCACAATATATCCTCTGACCTTCTGGGTTGGCACTAAGTTCTCCCATGTTGTTCTTTCCATATGAAGCTCTATTGACAAGATGGGGAAAGCCTAGAGTTTGCTTTAAGCTTCAGATAAGTAAAGTTAAACATTCTGCAGATAAAATTGTTTTCCCAGCCCTCTTGGCCCACTGGCCAGTTGTGGGTGCTGGCTAGGGAGTACTTAATTCCTCTGGCCCATCTCCCACCCTTGGCTCAGGGCACCATGCTCTGTGGCGAGTGAAAGCTGTAAGAGAGCAGCGGCAGAAGCAGGGGGCTGCTGAAACCCTTGAAAGTTCATTTTTAGAGTTGTTTCTGACAGTTGCTCAGCTTCATTTTCATATGGCAGATAATTAAGGACAATGGTGCCGCTCTTCACTAAATATACTTCCAGAGTCACTACATAGTTTGCTGCCTGGCAGCTTCTTAGGTGATATTTTGCTGATGCTAGAACAGGTTTTAAATACAAAGTGGCAAATTGCATCAGTCACCCTGATGTTTATTCCTCATTTATACAGGCTACGTGTGTGTGCAGGAGTGCAGTTGGTCCATGTGGCGTTTGCTGGGAGGCTAAGCAACTGCGGAGCTGGATTTAGGGGAGAGCAGAGTGCCAAGGTGCTACAAGCAAGCACAGGCTCAGCTTTTGGTGTGACTTTCATGCTTCCCTTGCAGGCAAACGAGAAGAGCATTTATCTGCCCTTCACCAGCATCACTTGTTAGCACTGCCTGCAAAGCTATTTTTTTCCAGTATGGTGAAAAATCCTTTAGCTTGAGCTGGCAGGGGTTATTGCAGGTAACTCCTCACTGTACGTACAGTACAGCTGCACCTGTGCTCCTGGACCTATGCACAAATAACTCCTTGAGATATAAACCAAAAGATACAGAAAAGGCTGGAGGCAATGCTCTTACGGAACAGGCCAGGTTAAAGATTTCTTTACTGTAAATAGCTTTGTATATTAATAGCACCAGGCAGGACAGGAGGCAGCAGCCACTGAGTCAAACTGGGGTGGTATGAACCTCATGGCTCTGATTTTCCCTGGCCAGCTGCAGGAGCCTGACATGAGGGTTGGCACAACTGGAATGCCAAGCCATCGTCTTTGAGGTGTTTACCTCTGAGCCCACACTGGCATTCAAATCAATGCAGACCCTCTTGCTGGAAGTTCTTGTCCATCCTCAATGACTGTGAAGGACACTGCCACTGGTTCACAGCCAGGTAACATCTCTCTTCAAGTTGCAGGTAAAGCAGGAAGGGTGAACTTCCAGGGCAACTCCTTGCCTGGGGAGAATTTATCTTAAGAGGCAAAGAGGGTGGCAGGCTCACTGAGGCCATTGCCTGATCCTGTTCCTCCATGGTCAAGCCTCCATCTCTCCACTCCAGGGGGTCAGCAGCCCTAGAGAGTGTGCAGATGAAGCCACTTCAAGCCTTTCCATAAAACAAGTTCATAAAACACATCCTTAAAAACTCAGGTTAGAAATTCTTGGCCAAAAGTGCCCAAGTGGAGAGCACTGGGAAAGCCCTGGCCCAGAGGGGAGGTCCTGGGGAGAGCCAGGGTGGCTTGTCCTGCTTCAGGTGTCGCTGGCCTTCATTCTGCCTGTGCTTTGAAGTACCTCAAGGTTTTAGCTATAAACCTCTAGCCACTTTAAAAACAAAATCTTGGCTTGGGAAGGTGCATTGCCTTGGCGTGTTTCCTGGGTCTGAGTGACTTATGGTGCTGTGCCATAGGGGGAGGACTGCTTCTCCTTGTTCTCAAGGAGGTGGGTCACATTCATCCTGAGTCCAAACTCCCTCGGAGACTTCTTCTTCCCCCTTTTTTTTTTCATGACATCAGCCAGGATTTGATGTTACTATTTTAAAAACAAAAGGAGGGGACACCCCCCGCCTCCCCTCCACCTTCCCTCCTGCTCTCTGCCAAAAGCAGAACAAAGAACAGCTAAAGCACACAAGTTCTGGCACTCCGTTTGGAAATAAAAACATTCATCCTCATGTCAGGTAGGGAACTGCCCACCCCCACGCTTTGCCAAAGCAAGCAAACCAGGCAGCAAAGCAAACCACTGGCGCAGAGGAGCCTGGGTGAAGGGAAAGCCCGGTGTCACCCCATGCTTGGGCAACTGCTTGCCAAACTCCTGCCCTGCTGTATCGGTGCCAGGGACACGACAGGACGCCACCAGCAGCTATCCAAGGAAAGGCTACCCTGCTCCTTTCTGGGCTGGGAGATGGAGAAGGACCTTTCTTCTTCCCTTCCATCCCCAGTCCCCACACACAGCCCCTTGCGTCTCCGAGCAATGCATCTCCACTCCCCAGCAGGGTTGGTGCCTGGCACGGGGGTAATCCGATGTAATTTCCACCCTTTAAGACACTAACGTCTTTGTCTGGCTTCTTCCTCGCCATTTAAACATGTCAGCAGTTCCCAGCACGGATTCCTGGGCTGTGAGTTCACCCCCGACGAGCATCCAAACTGCAAGTCGGGGCTGCTGGCTCTTCCCCGCCTGTCTGCAAAGCGTTAGTGGAACAGGGACAGTTCTCCAGACACGAGGAAGGGATTACTTGGGCTTTCTGGAAGGCTCCCTCCCATGCCTTCAGAGCAGAGCAAATGAGGATAATTAATCTGTGGACTTCCAGCTGAACCCAGTAGCTCGGAGCAGCCAGGACTGTGCTGTCTGTTTGTCCCGGCTCCTGCGAGAAGGCCTTTTTCCATTGTCGCTGTTGTATATTGTTCGCCTGATTTGTTTGTGCCGTTGCCTTCTGGAGCTGAGATAAGAGGTTGTCCCCCCCCGGCCTTTTACCGGTGGCATGTTCCTCAGAACAATCCAGGGAAAAAACTTTTGCAGGAAAGAGCCTTCAAGGGAGGCTTTCGTATGTCCAATGCAGCTCTTGCTACAGTCATGTACGTAGTTTTGTGTAATCTGTCTGGTGAGAAGCACAACATGTCAGAAGGCAATTGTTCTCTAAAATGCAGTTAGGGATGAGCCAAGGCAGGCGGTGGGTTGCCAGCTTGATGGAGAAAACAGCTGCCTTTCAGTGGGGAACAAAAACCGGGGCGGGGGGGGGGGGGGTATCAGCCTTGTGTGTGCTCGTGAGAGCATCCCTTCTTCCCTGCGGGAGCCAGAGTTGGGTCTTGCAGACAAGCAGAAACCCCAGATTCCTTTCTCCACTCCATCTGCCAGGATCTAAGATGGTACCTGAGGGTGGGTTAATGTCCCTGCTGCTTCTGCAGGGGGATGCAGGGAGTGGAGATAAGGTAGTGCAGATGGCTGCAGAAGGTCCTCTCTGCAGCAGAAGCAGCCAACTGGAACAATGCTGTAACACTGTCCGCTTTAGTGAAGTTACTCATGATTTTTGAGTGTAGAGTCGAGGCCCAGTGTCTCTGGCTTGGCACAGGGCAATGGGAAAAGAGCAGATTCTCTGCTTCCATCCTGCGCTGGCTCCAGTGCATCCTCCCCTGTCCAAAACAGCTGTGTTTGTTGCCTGAAGTGACTTTACAGACAGCAAAAGCTTAAAGCATTGCATTCACCTTCATGATTATTTTTTTTGTCTCTTAGAGCAAATCATGGAGGAAGATCAAGAATATGGTGCACTGGTCCCCATTTGTGATGTCTTTCAAGAAGAAGTACCCTTGGATCCAGCTAGCAGGACACGCAGGTACAGAGTGTGGGGAGGGGCAGAGCAGTGGAAAGGCCCTTCATTATCTCAGGTTAATGGGCTTTGTTGGCCAGAATTGCTGCATGCACACCTCATATTTCAGCTCACACCTCTCTAGCTCAGGAGAGGGACTTAGCAAAATGCTAGGGAGGGTGAGGTGAAGGTCCAGGACTCTTTGCCAGCAGGTAGTATGGCCGCCTTCTTCTCAAGCAGCAGAAAGCTGAGTCCTTGGGGTGAGACCCAAGCCCTCTTGCTGATCCACAGCGAAGCAAGTGATGCTGCCAAGTGCAAAGATGCCCGATGCATGAGCCTAGAGTAGGTGTAGCACCCATGGTAGGTGTGAACCTACCATGAAGGACACGGGCTACGAAGCAAATGTGTAGGTCTGTCCTGTTTCAGGGGTGACATTGCTGGTCATAAATCTCTGACACCACCCATGAATTTGGCAGCCCATGCTTGTAAGTCCCAGCATGTGGGGACTCTTTCAGGTGCCAGGTGTAAATGGAGATGCTTCCAAAGTGTTGGGCTGCCCTTCTTTGGGAAGGCAGAGAGTCATCCCCCTGTCCAAAGCAAGTACCACATTGTGCCTCATTTACCCTCAGGTAGTTTCAAGGCAGCAGCCAATGGCAGGATACTGAAGAAGCACTGTGAATCGGAGCAGCGCTGCCTCGACCGCCTGATGAATGATGTCCTGAAGCCCTATGTTCCTGCCTACCACGGTGATGTTGTGAAGGACGGGGAGCGATACAACCAGATGGAGGACCTGCTGGCTGAGTTTGACTCCCCCTGTGTTATGGACTGCAAAATGGGGGTCAGGTGAGTAGCTTGGGGAATACTGTTTGAGTTTTAAGATGGGATACTCAAAACAAATGCATCTCATGGCTAAAACCCTCTGAAAAACACAAGCAAGGATGCCCAGGCTCACCTATTTTCAGGAAGAGCTAAGCCAGCAGGGTGAGGAGAGAGCCTGGGGTAGCTCGTCATGGAAGGACACACCAGGCTCTTTCCTTCTCTGCTTGTTGACTATCCTATGACTGTCCCATGTGGAGAAGACAGCAGTCTCTTTGGGTTTGAGGACACCAGAATTGCACAGTAGTTTTTAGGAGGATTACAACCTGCTTCTCTCTACTGCAGGAGGACACAGCCAAGGGGCAGGGGGCAAAAGGTGTGGGAGATCCTGGCCAGGGTGCCAGAGGGCTAAAATAAAAGACACTTGAATGGCACGGCTTTGGTGAGCAAGAAACTTTTCCTCTGCTCACCCATTGCTCCCATGCACACTTGAGGGATAAAACGTGTGTGCTAAGTAGTTTAGAGCCTTTCATGCAAAGTTCTTGAATTGTTTCCTAACAGATGAGCAACATTACCCGTGTTCTTCTGGAGAACCATCTGCGGATATGCCAAGATCCCAAGGCTGCAGCCACTTGGCCAGCCCCAGCAGCCTTTGGGCTAGCAATGCCACAGCTGACCAGGGTGTCCCAGAGCAAATGTGAGCAGGGCTGGTGACCCCAGGCGGCTGCCACTTTCGGAGCAGCCTCGGGCCACTGCTCAGCCCTGGGTCTGCTGCAGGCTGGCAGCAGGGCAGGCTGAGACCCCCCCCTTGGTGGCTAAAGTGCAGCCCAGACGTGGTGGAGACACTTTGCGCTGATGGAAAAGCTGATGGTTTCTGTGGGAGGGAGGGAAGGAGGGAGGAATCTTTTTTTTTTTTTTTTCATTTTTCCTTCCTGAACTCCCGATGTGAAACTCAAACTGGCGTGTCAGGCTGTTGGCAGGGAGGAGGTGAGGAATACTTTCCATCAGAGGGGTGGAGAGAAGGGCAGGGGGCCATGGCACAGTGATGTGGCCCCTGATGCTGCCACAGGAAGGAGACAGGTCCCACTCTGGACACAAAGATGATGGCCACCAGAAGAAGAACTGCTAGTCACACTGCCCAGGTGCTCCTGCAGCTGTCCGTAGGAGGAGGAAAGCCTCCCCCACACATATCACAGGTTGAGTGATTTGTGCTTCTCGGTTTTTGGAGCTAGGACAGGCAAGGAGGCAATGGTGCCAGGCAGCATCATCATTAAATAAGATGATGCTGTGGGAGGGTAGAATCATAGATTCATAGAATGGTTCAGGTTAGAAGGAACCTCAAAAGATCATCAAGTTCCAGCCTCTCTGCCATAAGCAGAGACACCTCCCACTAAGCCAGGTTGCTCAAAGCCCCATCCAGCCTGGCCTTGGACACCTCCAGGGATGGGGCAGCCACAGCTTCTCTGGGCAACCTCTTCCAGTGTCTCACCACCCTCACAGCAAGGAATTTATTCCTAAAATCTAATCTAAATCTCCCCTCTTTCAGTTTAAAACCATTTACCATCATCCTATGACTCCCATCCCTGATGAAGAGTCCCTCCCCATCTCTCCTGTAGCCCTCTTCAGGTATTAGAAGGGGCTCTAAGGTCACCTCAGAGCCTTCTCTTTTCCAGGCTGAACAACCCCAACTCTTCCAGCTTGTCCTCATAGCAGAGGTGCTCCAACCCTCAGATCATATTTGTGGTCCTCTGCTGAACGCATTCCAACAGGATTTGGTGAGGGAGGGTAGATTGGGCTAAAGTGGGGCATCCCCAGGGCCAGGCAAGAGAGACTTTGGCAGAGAAACTAAACATCAGGACTATTAAACCTGTCTTCTAAGCCAGCAGCTTGCTGTTACACAGATGCACGCTTGGTTTTTCCCTGCCAACCTAACTTTGGGATGCATCAGTCACTCCTGAACAAAACTTTGTCTGACTTAAGTCCTGGTGATGGTTCAAGCCTGGAGCTATGCTGGGGGACCAAACCGCAGACATAGGCAGTCTGTCGTTCTCATCAGAAAGATCTAGCTTTCTGAGAACAGCACTTCTGAGCATGCCACTGCTTTATTCTGCTATTTTATTATATCTGCCCAAAAATCATGGCTTTGGTGATCTCAGCTGAAGCCCTCCATCACTTTTATCTGCAGTGTTTTTCAAAGGGACTGATGTCCTGGGATTGTCTGCTAGGTAATCATACACCAGCCCTGGGAAAAATCTGCAATTTGCCATACTAAGTCTGTGGAAAGCACAGGAACAGCATCCCACATAGCCTGCCTGGCATCCCCCCCATGTGGTTTGCTCAGTGCAGAAGCTGAACTGCACACTCAGTGCTTCTTTCTGCATCATTCTTCCTGGGACATCTCACCTGCCTTGGGGAGTTGTTCGGGGAGAGCCTGGGCACTTGCTGGGCTGAGCCAGGGCAGATTTGGGTGCCACAAGAGGAATTAGGCAGTGGTTTATTACTGCTGCGGGAAGTATTATTTTGTGGATGATGTTTTTCTGTACACCGGAACGAAGGCTCTCTCTGCGGATGTGTGGGCTGGGACAGGACAAACTCCCTCATGCCTTCAACCCAGCTGTTTCCAGGAGCATGTGGGCAGTTTCCTGAGTGTATCTTCAAAGCCACGTTTAGTCTGTGAGAATAACTCATTGTTTGGGTTTACTAAGGACGAAGTTCCCCATCAAGGACCAAGGGGTGGCAGCAATGTTGTGGGCACCTATGAGAAATAACCTCCCTTCTTGTCCCCAAACCGGTTGTAGGTCCTGGATGAACTGAGAAGATACCAGGTATTGATGATGGGGTGCTAGTTAAATCAGGATCATTTCACCTGCAGCCAGGCTTGCTTCATTATTTCTGAGGCTGCTCTGCTCCCTGGGGATCAGCCTGATTTCTCGGCAAGGGCTGTCTGTGGGACTTCATGTAGTGGCTCTATGACTCTGACAATGTTCCCTCCTTGCAGGACATACTTGGAGGAGGAGCTGATAAAGGCCAGGAAGAAGCCAAGCCTGAGGAAAGACATGTACCAGAAGATGATTGAGGTGGACCCTGATGCCCCCACTGAGGAGGAGAATGTGCTGCGGGCGGTCACCAAGCCCCGGTACATGCAGTGGAGGGAGACCATCAGCTCGACTGCCACGCTGGGCTTCAGGATCGAGGGGATAAAGGTGAGGCTGCTGTGGGTGTGCAGAGCAGAAGGAAATGCTGGAGTGTTTGGTAACTGAACTCACTGACACAGAGCAGACTGGTGGTGAGACTCTGTCACATTGGGATATCCCTGGTCCCTTCTGAGAGCACAGCTGAGTTTAGGGGATCAGTGCAAGAGGATGGTTTTAGCCTTAATCTCACTAAATCAGCCCCTGGGTTGATTTCCCCTGACTGTGAAACACAAAGTGCCACAGTCCAACTTGAAGGCTCAAACCAGTCATTTGCTTTTGATGCTGCCCTGCTCTGGGGCTGAGCCACTAATCCAAATCCCAGTTTGAACATGTACTGGTCTCTGGTCATAGCTGGAAGTTTAGTTGCAGTCAGTGAGGATGTTCTTGTTCAGGAAAAGCTCAGCAACTGAACCCTTATGAAATGGGGTGGAACACAAGCGGGAGCACTTCCTGCTGACGCCTGCACGTGTGTGTACTCTACTGACTGCACTTCCTTGGAGCTAATGCTCACCTTTCTGGAGATATCTGCTGGGGTGCTTTTGTGTCCTCATTAGATTAGCCAGCCAAGGAGTTTTTCTCATGGAGAGAGACATGTCCAGGATGGCACTTGGATGGAGTTAAGTCTGTAGCTGCAGAGCAGTTTTATAAGTGATATAAGACCTGCATGAACATTAATATGTGCCTTTTGATAGCCAGCCAGCATGAATTAAAGGTAATATCACACTTGAGCTAAGGCTTTGTTCTGTGCCTGGGCATAGCATTGATTGAGGGGAGCTCAGTCAAGTTGTGCTTGGAATGACTCAAAGCTTGAGGTCCGAGGCAGTAGGTCAGGGCAGTTGCTTGCTTTATTTCTACATTTACCTTTGGAAGAGTTTCCTTCTCTTGATGGCAGATCATTTTAGTCCTCCCTCAGCTGACTGAAATTTTCCCAAAATGCCCATCTTGGTCTCTGTGGCCTTAAGCTCCTACACCTATCCTGACCAAAGGAGGCGGTGTCAAAATGACAGAATGAAACCAAACTAAGCTGTTCCCTAAAAAAGCCTTTACACCAGATTTTTTGCAGATTTTCCTGGCAGCATCTCTCTCGACCTCCCTGATCAAACAGCAAGCAAATGCAGATGTTAGGCCATGGTTTAAAAGGTGATCAGCAGGAGTGGGTTACTCCAAGCTGCTGGAGGACAAAGTCTCTGGGCTGTGGGATACTGCTGGTCATGCCCTTCCCCAGTCTTCCCCACTCTCCCAAAGTCCCTTTTCTGCTACAGGCACCCAGGAGCACACTGCAAACTGCTCCAGCCTGGGACAACCCTTTGCCCAGTTCCCATTGCTGCTGTTTTGCTGGTGCTTATTATAAAACTGAGGCTATATTAAAAAAAAAAAAAAAGAGTGGGCCAGTTGGGACCAAACTCCCATGCACTGTTTCTTCTCCCTGCTTTCTTGCTATAATCAAGAGTATCTTGTCTATTTATAGTACAACATGATATAATATCCTTGGCCTCCAGCAGTGCTTCTCAGCCTGTGATCTGGGGCTTTACGGCAAAATCAGATCATATGTGAACCACTTGAAATTAAAAAAAAATGTTAAAACCACCCCAAATCTTATCCTATTCCTACACAGGCCAAAAAAGTACTGCAGAGGGAAATAAAGGCCAGTAAAGAGTGCTGAGAGTCTCACTTCCATTTTAGCTGAGTAGAAGTGAGCTGCTGTGCAATGTGAGCAGTGGGTTATTATTTTCTTTTTCAAAGAGGTGAAGCAGCTCTTTAATTGAAAAATGTTGAGAAGTGCTAGCCTCTAGGAGTAATCCTGCTGCTGCTAGGGGCTGACTAATTTGATCACCACTTTAATTACTGTAATTCTCCTTAAATCCCTTGGCTTCTGGATTATTTCCCCCGAAGCTAAAACATTAACAGTTCACTCTGGTTCCTGGGTAGCACTTCTGTTTGTTTGGTTTTGTTTTTCCAGCAGGGCAATATCCCTGACTTTGCCCTGTTTCTGGGGTCAAGTCCCCACCCTAGGGAAAGTATCTTCAGTGCCCTGGAGCTGCTGCTGAGCCCTCAGAGGAAAGCTTTGGGAGAATATTATTTAACTCTAAGTCTTCCTCATGGTTTTCTTTCCTGCTGTGGATGCTTCTCTAGGAGGAGCAGGGGTGAGCCTTCCCTGCCCTTTGCTCACAGCCAGAGGCTGATACAGGAGATCAAGGGAAGGGCAGAATTTGAACCTGAGTTCCTGGGCTGGAAGGTGGGGCACAAGGGAAGGAGGGGAGCAGCAGTAGCTTTCAGGACAACAGGGGCAGAGGGGGTGAAAAGGTAGCTCCAGGTTGGGAAAGAGGATACAGACCCTTTTCCTGGCAGAACACTTGCTTTCCCAGGTGGCCTTGAAGATCCAGTGGTTCTTTTAAAATGAAAATTTTCCTCTGCAAAAGGAGGCAATGGCACTCATCTGACTTTCTGGAGTAGCTTGAAACTGTTAGAAACAAGAGCTATTAATAAAATTACCCTGCAAAAAAGTAATACACGTGATTCCTGGTGACCCAGTTGAAGCTCACTGGAGCTCATTCCGAGAAGTTTTGCTCCTAAGCTCCTGCTGTGGTCTGAGAGTCACTCCATGGTGGGACAGCATTCCCTGCTGCTGGGATGTTTGCAAAGTCTCAGAACCAGCCCTGAAAACCCTCACCTGATTTTCCCAAGATGGGTGGCTCACAAGCCCAGTCTGAGGCAGGACACAGTGCTAAGGGGGGACCATCTGACCCAAACCCTGCCCCAGTGATGCCAGTGCAAACTGGGATTGCTGGTGGGGCGGAGGTTGCAATAACCTTTATCAGCCCCCCTCACATTTCTCCTGTGTGAAAGGCAGCCCCTCTAGGGGCTCAGACACCTGTAAACATGATGGATTTTGTCAGCCCCAGGGCAGCAGGCTCTAGCTGGGCAAGGAAACTGCAGGAGGGAGGGTAATTATGGGAGCAGCATTAGGATAGGCTGTTTGGCTTTCCTGAAGCCTGGATTGCCTTATCTGAAAGGCCATCTGTGGCTTTCATTTATTTTTAGGAGCACTTAGGAGTCCATCTCCTTTCTTGGATGCTTTGTGGAAAGTTGTGCTCTTTACATGTGAAATTAGCCCTGTGGCACTTCTCCAAACTGATATCCATCATACCCTGGGGAGAGGGTGGGTTGGTTTTGAGCTGCCACATCAGGACTCACATGATGGATGTATAGCTGCATAGCACCCGTCCCCTATACATTGCCCAGGTGCCACCAGAGCATCCTCCATGAGGCCTCCTGCCTGGTGAGATACAGCCAAAAGCAAAGAGACCATCTCTGCTTGATCCATCAACAGGATGACGCCTATGGCAGGGAGGTCTCTAGCTGGAAGATTGTCCCTGAACCCTGTCAATGCACATCCTTAGCCTTGATTTTAAACCTTGCGGCAGCACGATGATTGGGCTGGTTTGAAGCTGGGAGCATTGGTTGCACCCCCATGCAAGCACAATTTTTCTTGGAGCCCTTTCCATGTTGCTTTTGTTACCACCTTTGTTAACACTTGGACAAAATGCAAGCTGGAAATTGGAAGTACACTGTGGGGTTCCACCCCAACTGCATGTCAGGTGTGGGGTTGGTGTTGGACTCACCTTGCCCAGCTATCCCCAGCCTGGGGATTTGGCCTTGCCCCAGTCTGCTCTGGCCACCATGTCCACAGCCAGCCTTGTGTCCAGGTGGAAAAGTAGATGGTCCCAACCTGGGGCACTTCCCTGGATTGATCTCAAAGTCTTGCCAGGTTGCATGGATCTCTGGGGTGGGCTATTTCTTTGTCTTCTCTTCCTTCCCCAGCCTCTGCTTTCTGCTTCTTCATCTTTACTTTGTCTTCCCCAGCACAGGATGTCTTTTTGGCCTCTGTCCCTTCGCTCTATTGTGTGCAAACGAGCTGTCCGGAGCAGTGGGATAGAGCTCTGCAAGCAGAACTGTGAGCACCAGCACGTGTGGTTTAAAATAGCCCCTGTCTCCAGGAAGCAAGCTCTGCTCTGCCTGACCCACGGCCGCTCCGGACAATAAAACATCCTGATCTAAAAATCAGAGCCCCAGCAGGATCTGGGAAACAGGGAGCAACCAGCAGAGCTGCCCAGAGGTTTAGCTTGGAGCTGTGTCCTGTCCCTGCAGGGGATCAAGCAGTGCCATCCCTGCAATGGGCCAAGCATGGATGGGCCTCTGGGGAAGAGGTGGAGGAGAGCACAAGGCTGCTCACTGTGTCTTGGTGCCAGGCTTGCTGCTTTTGAATGGGCTAGCAAAGGGCTAGTGAGGAAAGACAGTGGTAGGGCTTAGAATCATAGAGTGGTTTGGGTTGGAAGGGACCTTAACGATCATCCCGTTCCAACCCCCTGGCCATGGGCACCTTCCACTAGACCAGGCTGCTCAAAGCCCCATCCAGCCTGGCCTCCAGGGACCACCTCCAGGGATGGGGCATCCACGGCTTCTCTGGACAACCTGTTCCAGTGCCACACTATCCTCCCAGGGAAGAATTTCTTCATAATATCTAATCTAAATCCATCCCACCTTTTTCAGGTACCCCTTTTCCTATGGCTCCCCTCCCTGATCAAGAGTCCCTCCCCATCTCTCCTGTAGCCCCATTCAGACACTGAAATATTGCTATAAGCTCTCCCTGGAGCCTTCTCCAGGGTTGGGCTAAACAATCCCAACTCTCTCAGCCTGTCTTCAAAGGAGACTTGTTCCAGCCCAGATCCATGTCCATCCTGCTCACCACTCTCCCTTCTTTTTAAAGAAAGAGGATGGCACTGTGAACCGGGACTTCAAGAAGACACGAACAAAGGAACAAGTGATGGAGGCCTTCAGAGAGTTCACCAGAGGAAACCGCAATGTTTTGGTGAGTGGGGAGTGCCTGTGGGGTCTCTTCCTGCAGAGGCTGCCCCTTGGCTGATCAGCTCCCTGTCCTGAGGGGCTGCAGCCTGAGCAGTCTCTCTTAAAAAAGTATTAAAAATGGTAAAGAGAAATGTCATCCTGGCCACAGGGGTGAGGGGAGAGCAGCCGAGGGCTGGGAGGAGACATGTGGTGAGGCACTGGCCCGGGTTGCCCAGAGAAGCTGTGGCTGCCCCGTCTCTGGAAGTGTTCAAGACCAGGCTGGATGGAGTTTTGAGCATCCTGGTCTAGTGGGAGGTGTCCCTGCCCCAGACAGGGGGCTTGGAACTTGGTAATCTTTAAGTTCCCTTCCAACACAAACCATTCTATGATTCTACATTTGCTGCAACAGCACTGCCTGGACCAGGTCTGAGTCTGCTGAGCGTGCTCAAGGGTTGGCCCCAAAACTTTCTGTGGAGGCACAGCCATGTTCTGCTCCCTTATTCTTGGGGCTGATGGCAGCTTCTGGGCCTACTGTTGATCCCAGTATATGGTGACATGGGCAGAGGCAGCTCCCACCCTGGCAGAGAGGGTTGCCCCAGGCTCAGGTCTCGCAGGATGGGTGGCCAAGGCATCCCCCTGCCTGTTCAAGGCACCCTTGACACGCGCAAGCCGCCGCCGGCATTTCCCAAGTTTCTCTACGTTGCCAGGAGAATAAGAGATGTAGCTGTAAACAATTTACACCAACTGTGTCAAATATCCCATTTGATGAAGTGCTCCCTTTTTAAGCTGTGCTACAGCAAAGCCGACAAACACAAGGCTCCAGCTGGAGTGGCCCTTGGCACTGCCTCCTTCAGACCAGCACATTCACTTTGACAGGAGTTACCCCGGGGATTATTTCTGGATCTGTAAATGAAATTTTATCCCCAAAGAGCTTGGGGCACACTCACACTATAATGCCCCAGCCCTGGTTGGGGGGCTCCTTGGCCAAACCATTGTAATGCAGTGACCCTCCCACGTTATTGCTTCCCAATACCTGCTGTGCATGATGGTCCTGTGCTCAGTCCTTCTGTCTAAACCTCAAAATCAAATTATCAAAGAGTCCCACTGAGAACATTTAGTGCCTTCCAATGATTTGCAGGCATGCTCAAAGGGACGTGGAGGCCTTGCCCCGTATGCTGACTAGTGTAAAAACCCTTCCATCTCTGGTACTGGCTTTGCAGAAGCTGATGTGGACTTAGAGAAGCATCTTGTGATGCTTGACTGCCCGGGTGATAAAATGACAGATGAGGTGAAGAGCTGACCTATTAAAAAGGGTGCAGGTGAGAGGACAGAAGCAGCCTGGCTGGACACGCATGGTAGCAGCTGCTGAATTAGCTGTTCCCTCCTTGGGAACACCGNTTAAAAAGGGTGCAGGTGAGAGGACATGGTAGCAGCTGTTGAATTAGCTGTTCCCTCCTTGAGAACACCATGGATGCAGTGGGGAAAGGCTGCAGAAAGCACCACTTCAGCAAAAGCAAATGCTCTCACTAAGTTTTGAGCATCGCAGCACGCTGTAGAGGCCAAAAGGAGAAGTGAGTCCTGCAAAAGAGTGGGGATGCCCTCCCAGGGGACGGGTCTGTGGGGAGGATGCTCAGTGCAGGGACATTCCCCCAAGCAAACATAGTATTGTGGAGAGGATGCCAGGAGGGGTGACTCTCCTCTCCGCCCCCTGCAGCAGATTTTAGGCAGGTTTCCCACAACACTGATGGCTTGCTTTGTTTTGGGTTTTTTTGTCACTGCAGAACAGTTACCTTAACCGGTTGAAGGGTATCCGTGCTACTCTGGAGACATCCCCATTCTTCAAATGCCATGAGGTAATACTCACATTTTAAATAGTTTTGCCTGTGAATGCGAACGGTTTAATCTCAGCTTGTCCAAGGAGAGATGAGAAGTCAAAGTCAGAAGCTGTAAATTTTTACAACTTTGAATTTATTCTTATCCATATTTTTATACCCATGTTTATCTAATACTTAGGTGGAAATATGGCTGATGACTGATATAACATTCATGCATCTGACATAGGTTCAAAGCTGCTGAGAAGCAATGTTCACACAGATGAAAAGTTTATATGACTGGCAAAAATCCTCAGTGTAAAAGCATAAGGGTTTGCTGGAGAGAAATTCCTGTCTGAAGGCATGTCCTGTGTCATTTAGCTGCCAGTTGCTCCGTGAGATTAAACAAGGTTTCAACATAGCCAAACATTGCAGATATCCCCAAACTGCCTCTGCTGAGCTGGGTAGGGCACCACGGTAAGGACTTTTCCCTTGGAAGAACTTCCTTCTGAAGTGAGTGTCCACGAAATCAGCATTTTTCTGATTCAGGGAAAATTCAGTTCTGGTTGGAAAGCAAAGAGGAAGCACTATGACTATACTTTTTTGGCCATTCCAGCAGGAACTGGAATACCCCATGATTTAATTAAACAATTTTATTGATTTCGCATTAGCAAAGAGTGTTTGCTATTGCACCTACTTAACAAAGCATGCGAGCGCATGTCCTTGGTGCTTGTCTATTGGGAAATGAGCCTCATGGGAGCAGGAGCCACAGCTCCAAGAGCTCAGTGTCCCTCAGCTAGAGCTGCATGGGCCAGCTCAGCCTCAGCTGTGCATAGAGGGTCCTGCTAGGACCCTCTCGCCAGGAGCTGTGGGCAGATGAGGCCGTGCCTCCTTATGGCAGCAGCCATAGGGCAATTGGAAGGGAAATGTCAAAACTTGAGGGCTTTGGGTCAATTCAACAAGGGAAACAAAATGCTCCCTGAAACGAAAATTCATTTGAAAAAACAGAAACAAAACAGCCTTTCAAGGGGGTTTTGAAAGAAGTTGCCACTCCTTAAAAATTAAAAAGAAGCAGGTTTTGACTTTCCATCCTAATTCGAGATCCATCCTTCTGCCAAGCTCTGCGTGTCCCTCCATGGGGCCTGTGCTGGGCAGGGCTTTTCTGAGGAGCTGCAGGAAAATTCAGTGACCCAGGACAGGGAAGCAAAGAACGTCAACAAAAGGCTTTTCCTTAACGTTAAAATGTTCTGTCCTGGCCAAGAGAGGGCTGTAAGAGTTTAGAAGAAGAAGAGCTAAAGATAAGCATTTCTGGGAAATAATACATATCTCTGGACCTTGGACACTTTCCCAATGCACTGGAGGAGGAAGTCTCCTCAAAAATGTAAATTCATAACAGCTTTTGCAAACAGTACGCGCTTCCTGTTCAAAAGCCTCGTCTAAAGGCAAACCTCAAACAGCCTTGCTGATAGCACGAATGTGGGAGTCCCCAGTAACGTTTACTGCTGCTGTTTTGGAGGGCTGGCACCAGCTGGATGCCCCCAGAGCTGTGCTTCTCCATCTGTACAGCTTATGGGGCACTCCTGACTCTCTCAGCACATCCTGTCTGGAGGAGCAGATCCTCCAGAAGAGCACGATAGTAAATTGCCTGAGCCTGACACTGACACATGTTCCCCAAGTGGTGAGAAGCCACAGCAGAGCCTTAAGACCTCTGCTTTCAGAGGCAGCCTGCTTTACCTTCCCACACAGAGCCGTGGGTTTGCTCAGGCCAATTCTTGATGCAGGATTTTTCCTAAAGGCTGGTCAATATATGAAAGAGCCTTTCAAAACAGATGCAGCTGAGTGAACTCATGGAAAAGGGGATTCATGTGTGTGCATCTCAGTAGCTTGCACCCTCAGAGCACTGTGGAAGCCAGGAGGGTATTTTAGGGGCAATCTTGAGTGCAATTGGATGGTGTTTCTGGTAGGAGACTGCAGATGGCAAGTAACTTGTACTTGGAGGGTACCTATCCCTGTGGTGATGTCTGCAGGGCTGGTGAGCGGGAATACTGTGAGCTGATCCCAAAGAACCAGCCTTGGGAAAAAAATCCCCATCTAAGGTTGAGGCAATTCATGTCATTTCTTGGAACCTTGACTCAGTTTCCAAAATGACATCTCTGTCTTTAATGCCTGTGTTTTTCTGATCCTTCCTTCTGCCAAGGGCTGGGATTTGATTTGTATTTGTATTCATACAAATACCCGATTTGCAGGTGCAGACACAGCCAGCAGCATACAGAGCTTGCTTTAGCTCATGCAAAATCTCTGCATTACATCTTGCAAATGCAGCCTGAGGTATCAGAAAGCCCTGAAGCTGCCTGGGAATGAGCAATAGGAGCACCACTAACCGGTCTCTCCTCTCTGCAGGTAATTGGGAGCTCCCTCCTCTTCATTCATGACAAGAAGGAACAGGCCAAAGTCTGGATGATTGACTTTGGGAAAACCACCCCGCTGCCAGAGGGACAAGTTCTCCAGCACAACGTGCCCTGGGTGGAAGGGAACAGAGAGGATGGCTACCTCTGGGGGCTGGACAACCTCATTCAGATCCTGACGGAGTTGTCCCAGAGTGAAGACTTGCATTAAAGCCACGTGTCCGACTCTGCCACTACCCCCAACCTGCCCCTGACTGACTCTTCTGAACTGCACTACAAGACACTTTCCAGCCCTTGCCCTTCCCATTTGAAAGCTATACCCTCCCTATTTAATGTGGGGTTGTTTTGTGGGGGTTTTTTTAGGTTGTCTTGGGTTTTGGTTTGGTTTTTTTTTTTTTACCCTCTCCATGTAAATAGAGAGCTAACCTGCCAGAACAAAAGCTGAACTTGAAACCTTGGCTTCGCAGAGCCAGTGGGAGCAGCCCAGCAGGGGCTGCTTAAGGCAAGCACATGCTTTTCCCATTGTGCTTTTGATTTTAGGAGGACCTGTAAGAGGGCTTGGATTTTTCTTTGTGTTCAACACATCACGTGGAGGTTGCTCGGTTATTTTCAGGTGGCACTGGAGGGTGAGTGTTCCCCTCCTGCTGGTTGGGCACAGGTATTTACCATGGCCAGGTGCTTCCCACCCATGTCCACACCACGTTGTGCTGGGTGCCCTGGTATGGTGGGTAATGCTTCAAACTCCTCTCATTTCCCCTGCTCAGAGCTGCTTCCAGCCCTCCTTACCTGGGGTCTCCAGCCCTCCATGGGGAATAAAGACTTTGGGCAGGACTGTGGGAGAGAAAAATAGCTTATAAGGGACTACCATGAGACCTAAAGTAGCCATACAGGTTGATCAGTCATTTCTGGGCAGCGGCTGAGAACATGTGTAGAGGTAGCGCTGCCAATGCCCGCACCTGGCCCAGGGTGACCCTTCTGCCTGGAGTATCTCCATAACTTTTATCATCAGCAGGTGAAGGGTTAGAGCAGCAAAGTGGCTCTCAAGGCAGCCTGGTTAATTGTCTTTGACGAAGCAGAGGTGGTGTCAGGCGTCCCCATGCCTTCCCTTTTTCCCTGCAGAGATGGCTGAATCTGTCATTGCTCTTTGGCTTCTTGGGCTGTGCTAACGTCCTCTGCGCTCCCAATGCTGTGAAAACACCCAGTTCCCTCTTTTGGGTGGAGACTATTTTTTAACTTCCTGGAACATTTGAACGCAGCAGTGGAGCTGGCTTGCTAAAGGTCAGCCATTGAGAGGATGTAGTGGAGTCCCTCTTGGTGCTGGAGGTGGTGCAGGACCTTGACGGCCACAAATCCCTCACCTGCTCCATTCCCAAACTTGCTGGCTCATAGAGTGGTTTGGGTTGGAAGGGACCTTAAAGATCATCCAGTTCCCACCCCCCTGCTACCTCCCACTAGACCAGATTGCTCAAAGCCTTGTCCAGCCTGGCCTCCAGGGACGGGGCATCCACAGCTTCTCTGGGCAACCTGTTCCAGAGTCTCACCACCCTCAGAGGAAAAAACTTCTTCCTAAAATCTAATCTAAATCTCTCCAGTTCCAGTTAAAAAAAAATTGCCCCTTATCCTCTGTCTCCCCTCCCTGATCAAGAGTCCTTCCTTATCTCTCCTGTAGCCCTTTTAGGGACTGGAAGGGACTAAAAGATCTCCCTAGGGCCTTCTTCAGGCTGAACAACCTCAACTCTCTCAGCCTGTCCTCACAGAAGAGGTGCTCCAGCCCTGTGATCATCTTGGTGGCCCTCCTCTGGACCCACTCCGGCAGGTCCGTGTCCTTATTGTGCTGAGGACTGCAGAGCTGGACACAGTACTTTAGATGGTGTCTCACCAGAGCAGAGTAGAGGGGCACAATCCCCTCCCTCACCCTGCTGGCCACGCTTCATTTGATGCAGCTTTCGGGGCTGCCAGCACACATCTCGTTTCCCAGGAGCAGTGCTTCAGAGCCCCTCTGCCATCCTTTGACATGTCCAGCATCCTCGGTAGGGGAGGTCTTCTCCTGGTAGCAATAAGGTCGAGGATTTGGCCATCGAGTCACCTGCAGCCATGCCCCAGCCTCCTTCCCGAGGACTGGAGTCTCCTAGGGGTTTTCTCAGTTTGTATCTCACCAGACAGATGTGTCTTTAGCTCATCTGATGCCATGTAAATGGTTGCACTGTTTTAGCTCTTTGCCAGGCTTTCTAGAATAGCCCATGTGGAAGTGCCTTATAGACTTGCCTCTGTTCCATTAGTGTCATGGAAAAGGTTGGGGTTGTTTGTTTTTTTTAAGTTATATTTATTTTCATCCCATTTTAATTGCACAAAACACTAAAACTTAATGCATGGAATAGCTTCTTTTTTTTTTTTTTAAAACTGTGTTTTTACTTTTTAAACCATCCCTTTTCCAGCTTTGGAAAAAGGGTGTGAACAGAATACGCATAGACATGTACCAGTTACTGCTGTACTTTAGCTTTGAGCTGCTCTTATATATGTATATTATTTTTTAAGCCTGTTTATAAACCAGATTTCTTGCTTCATGGCTTCCGAAGAAGCAGATTGTTCCTTTCAGACGTCTTATGCCTTTCTGGAGGCCGGAACAGTTGCTGTGAGGGATTTTCTCCACTCCCACCTCCCCTCTCAGTCATTGGGTAATACAGAGAAAAAACTCCGAGCTGGTCATAACCACCAACGCACAGTGCCTGTAAAAAAAAATCCTGTAACTTTGCAAATAAAGGCATATGGGAAGCATTCGCCTGGTGTGCGGTCCCTGTACCCCCCACGCAACTTTTGGCGGCCTGGGAGTGACCCAGGAGCCGGCTTTTGTGTCCATGCTCATTTTGGGGGCGTTGGGCTCCAGCTTCGTTTACCCCAGCACGTGCCAGGGACAGATCCTGACAAAGGGGAACGGGCAGGGTGAAGTTGAAGCTGGGGATCCAGGCTGGGTGGCCTCTCCCTGAGTTTCTCCATCCCCGCTTCTGCAGGGATGCCCACCAAAGGCAGCACCACTCCAGGAATTATTTTTGTCTGTTATTTTTGCGGCTTCTGCTGAGCAGTTTCTGAGTGCCACCCTGTGATTTCTGTGCTCGAGGGTGTCAAAGCACTCAGGGACATCAAGTGCCTGGCTCCTGGAAGCCAGGAGCTGCGTGGCTCCTCTCCCTCACAGCAAAAGGCCACCAAAAATAGCCCACTGGGTCGGTTTTGCACTGAGGGAAAAATCAGATTGTAGATCCTGAAGGCAGCTCCAGTTCCTCCTGAGACAGATGTGGCCAAGGGGGACAAGTGGGCTGCCTGGTAAGAAAAGTCACATTTAACATCCCATGCCCAGACCCCCCAGGAGCAGCCAGACCTGGGGACCAGTCCCTGCAGCATCTCTGCTGCTCACCACAGCGCCTCTAAAACAAACTGCAGGAGAAGCTCCATGTGAGCTTTGCTTAAAGATCAGAAACCTCTTGCTCTGAGAAAGAACTGGTACCAGTATAGATATGCGCTGCTATACCCACCAGTCTCTCAGGGGATGGGAGAATGTTTCCCACTTGGGAAACACTCCCGCAGTATCATTACCCATGTTTTACTTAAAACTTCAGTTCCTTGGGGGCCACCGAGAATCTCATCAGTATATGACTCCTCTTCCTACCCGTGGAGGAAAACAAAAACCTCCAGAACTCCAGTAATATGACATTGTGGCAGAGAGGGAAAGGGAAAAAGTCAAGGAAAGACCTGAGGTTTATGCACTGGGCTGGAAAAGGGCAAGGGCCCGGTGGGCACACACCACAGCAAGAGCCCCACTTTCCTCCCTCCCCCACTTGGCTTTGCTGCACCCCCAAAGCAAAGTCCCAGGCTCCCTGCCATTTCAGGGATCAAAAAACCAAATGGTTAATAAACTCACTGTAGAGAAGAGAGGCCAGCACTTACATTAGTGCTACAAAGACAACTGGAGATTCTGCTGAGGCTTCCATTGTTATGACAGGTGGGGAGGGGGCAGCTAATTCTCTTAGAAATTATCTAATTAGGTGCTACTTGCAAGAATGAACCTTCTATAAATAATGGGGTGCCGGGGGTCAGCTGGTAGCTGCAATCTCTGAGAATTTAGGGCTTTGCTGTCACAGTTGAGGGGTAGAGGGGTGTCTGAGCCTCATGTGGAGTGAGTTGTTGGTGGCACCAGCTGGGGGTAAGGGGGGGCGAGTTGAGGGTCTCTGGGAAGCCCCTCAAGAGGTGTTTTGCCCTTGCCATGGATAATACAGGGCAGCACTTATTGCTTGTCCTTGTTCTCCTGTCCCTCCCCTCACCAGAGCCCTTACCCCAAGAAAGGGGTGGGGGAGTTGCAGCTCCTGAGCAATAAAACTGCAGGAGGGTCTTAATCCTTTAAATAAATTGCTTGAGTTGCTGCTAACTAAATACTGCCAGCCATAAAGGAAGGTGTGGGGAGAACCTGGGTTGTGCCAGGGAGGGGTTGGGTGGGTTGATGATTTACAACACTGAGGAGCAGCTCTGGGGCTGTTGCTGCCAGCAATGGGCTTTTTCCCCTCAGAGAGCGCCCCATACTGTCCCTAGAGGGGTGGGGGAAGTCTGGCAGCTTGGAAGTTGGCAGCACCCCGCTCTGCTGTGGGGACTGGATGTGGCTGAGGGGAAAGACACAGTGAAGGGTCGCTGATGGGGTGCTAAAGCCTTTGCATTTTCCCCCCAGTGGTTTGGTGCTGGGGTGGAGATGGCTTTATGGGGGGAGGGGGCGGGCGGGGGAATGCCAGGAAGGCCAAATAGTGTCGGGAAAGAGGGACAGGGAACCGATCAGCCTGGGAGTGCCCGTCACCCAGCTACTCTCACTCTCAGGGATGTGCTGAGAGCTCCAGGTCTGTGCTGGTTTGGAAATAACATGTGTGCTGGTGCCCTGCTGGTGTGAGGGGGGTGTGCGCGCGTCTGTCTGTCTGTGCATCACCCCCATTTTTAGTGGGGAGAGTTTGTGTTGGGTTTTAATCCTCTAATGGGGTGGAGTGGGGGGACTAGAGGGGTGCTGCTCCCTTCCAATGTACCTTAAAAACGACACACGCCCCTTCCCTTCTTTCCCCCCGTTCCCACACCCCTCGCCCGGGACCCCTTGTGGGGTGGAACCGGGCTCCCCAGCGTTTCCCCCGGAGGCCGGGAGGTGGCAATGCTCCCTCGGCGACAGGCTGTAACGCGACGGAGAGATCGGGGGAGGGAAAGGCCGAAGCCGGCAGCGGCGGCCGGCTCCTGCGGGAAAAGGGACGCGTTTCCCCGCGGGAAGGGAGAAGGGTACCGGCGCCGGCGGGTCGAGCATCCCGGGGTTTGTCTGGGATGCTCTTTCCATCCCTGGTCCCCGGGCGTCGCTGGTTTGGGACTTGTCCTCCCAGCCCCTGGCAGTTTTGGGGCTTGTCCTCTGGCGATGGGAGATGGCGGGACATGTGTCATTAAAATGAATAAATCCCCTTCCCATCAAGCGGCACCACCCCGGATCCCCTCTGGAGCAGGGGGATGGAGAGCTTCATGCTACCTACATCCCATTTCTGGGTAGAGACTCCTAATTCTGGGATCTGCCTGCTTGGGGCTGATGACCCCTGTTTGCTGGGACTTTGTGTCTCCTGCCCTTGTTCAGTCTTAATGTCAGCCCTGTGAGCTCCAGGGTCAGCTTGGGTGTTCAAACACACTTTCCCCAATGTAAAGAATCTTGCACTTGAAGCCACAGGGACAAAGGCGCATGAGGGAAAAGAGCTACAAAACCATTTGCTTGAACAGCTGACTGGAGCCAGAAAACAAAACCCAAGTACTTTTTGATTGCTAAAGACTGCCCACCCTCTCAGGTGGTGCTTTTGCTCTGAGGTGTTTTATATGTTGCTTTCCATGGCAGGAATCTGGGGTTTTCTCTTGCAGGGACACAAGACACACATGCATGGCTAGACTCTTGTAAAAGTGAGACTTGGGCCAGAAAAGGGAACATGAGAAGGAAAAGCAACAAAAGTTTAGAGCAGCAAGGCAGAGAGATGCTATAGGTGTGGTTTCTGTGGCTAAAAAAACATTTCCCGCTGCAGTGCTGTCAGTGCAGTACTGTTTGCAAGTGCTAAATTCATACTTCATTGCTTTTTTCTGTCACCCCCAAAAAGTGAGAGGAGAAGGCAGTACCTGTGGGAAGTGCTCTGCAGGCTGCAAACACTGGGTGAAGGTGGGGCAGCCCCTCACAATAGTTTGCCATGGAATCACAGAATGGTTCAGGTTGGAAGGGACCTTCAAGATCATCAAGTTCCAACCCCCCTGCCATGGGGGGGGTTGCCAACACCTCCCACTAGAGCAGGTTGCTCAAAGCCCATCCAGCCTGGCCTTGAACACTTCCAGGGATCGGGCAGCCACAGCTTCTCTGGGCAACCTGTTCCAGTGCCTCACCACCCTCACAGAAAAGAATTTATTCCTAAGGTCTCATCTAAATCTCCCCTCTTTCAGTTTAAAACTGTTATCCCCTGTCCTATGGCTCCCTTCCCTGATAAAGAATCCCTCTCCTTCCTTCTCTCCTGTAGCTCCTTTAGGGGCTGGAGTGTCGTTAGAGCCTTCTCTTGTCCATCTGCCTGTGTGCCCTGTTGGAAACCCATGCTGGAAAAATCCCTCCCTCAGCTGTTAGAAGGATGCAGGAACATCTGTGTTTACTTGGTGGCACCCATGAGGGGTACATCAATGTGGCTGGAGAGGGGCACCACAATGCCCACCTGCTGTGGCCAAGGCTTGGGCTTATCCATGACAGTATGGGGCTGGTGCACTTACAGTTCCCTCCAGCCTCTCAGCAGGAGGCCCTGCTCCTGTCCTCATGACTTCACTACATTTACCCCCTGCACCAGCAGCAAGGTTTTCCCAGTACCAGGAGTAATCAAACAAACAGGAATCCTTGCCTTCCCTTTAAAAAGCATCTTTTGGGTCGTTAGAAACAGCCTTTTGCTAAAATTAGACTTACAGGAAATTTGTTTCCTAGAACAGACCTTTTCCATTTCAGGAAGAGACAGAAGAAGCCTTGGAATCAGCCTTAGCCTTTAATCCCATTTTCTCTGGAGCTGTAGTGGCTGGGTGGGGTTGGAGGCAACCAAAAGTGCATCAACACCTAGCAGCTTCCAACCTGCATCCCAGGAGGGCTCTAGGGGGTAGCATGGCCCCACACAACTCCCCAGGCATAGGCAGGAGTGGTGTCCCACCTGACACAACCCTGAGCAAGTCACAGCCATGCTGAGCCCCAATTTTGTGATGCTCAGGTCCCAGTGGAAGGAGCACCTCTGACATGAAGCGTCTTATGAGCTCAGAGTGACAGAAGCACCTTGGAGGGGCAGTCAGCAGAGCCAGCCTGGCTGCATCCCTCCTGGAATATAAACACCCAGTGGTTTAAAATATTCATGTTTGGAATAATGTCTGCTGGGGAAAGAGAGCCAGACCATGGCAGGTTTTGTGTGTGAAGTCCAAGCCTCAGTTCTTTTGGGAGGTTGTGCATTTTTTTAGTGCATAGATGCTCTGGCTGCCACATCTTTACAACATTTAACTTGAAAGGTGGGATATTTAGGTTAGATCTCCAGAAGAAATTCTTTCCTGTGAGGGTGGTGAGACACTGGAACAGGTTGCCCAGAGAAGCTGTGGCTGCCCCATCCCTGGAAGTGTTCAAGACCAGGCTGGATGGGGTTTTGAGCAATGTGGCCTAGTGGGAGGTGTCCCTGCCCATGGCAAGGGGGTTGGAACTCAATGATCTTGAAGGTCCCTTCCAACCCAAACCATGCTATGATTCTGTCTTCATTTCTTCTGAGGACACATTTAATGTTCCCCTCATTAATGTTTATAAATATGTAAAGGGTGAGTGTCAGAAGGATAGAGCCAGGCTCTTCTCAGTGATGTCCAATGACAGGACAAGGGGCAACGGGTGCAAGCTGGAACATAGGAGATTCCAGTTAAATATGAGAAAAAACTTCTTTACAGTGAGGGTGACTGAACACTGGAAGGGGCTGCCCAGGGAGGGTGTGGCGTCTCCTTCTCTGGAGACATTCAAAACCCGCCTGGACGCCTTCCTGAGTGACCTGATCTAGGTGTTCCTGCTCCGGCAGGGGGATTGGACTAGGTGATCTTTCAAGGTCCCTTCCAATCCCTGATAGTCTGTGATTCTGTAAACACAAGTGCATGGTCCCACTAGGCTTCCAGCTCACATGCTCCTGTACGGAGCTGTGATTTTCCTCTGCAAACAAGCTCCAAAGTAGTCTGTAATCATAATATTACCTTCTCATTAGCTCCATTCAGATCTGAAGGTATATTTGGACTGTGTGACTTGAAGATTTTGAGATAGTGTACATAGACCTTGTAATAACCCTCCTTTGCATGGTTTGGTTTTTTGTTTTTGTTTTTGTTTTTTTTTTCAATGGTTGCTCAGGCCAATTTGAACTGAATCTAAGTGAAATTATGTTTCTCTAAATATGTAGATCTCTGAACAATGTGATAACCTGGCAATGTATTTCCATGTCTCTGTATTGCCACCAGTGAGAGCTTCCATCAGGGTGAGCTGCAAGTAGGGATCAATCCCAGCCCTTCTGCCCGAGATGCTCTTGCCCCACAGGGGTGATAGCAGCCTGAAATCTCTCAGCTGGTGAAGCACACCTGTTTCCACTGGTTGTTCTGGGTCATGCACAAAGTCCCAGCTGCTCCTCATTTTGTGGAGGGTGTTATGGTTTGCAGTTTTGTGTGGTTTCCTAGAAGTGAAATTGGTGATGATGCTGTGGCAGCTCTGAAGAGGTAAGGTTGGTTTGGGGAAGGGATTTCTGGGTTTCTGCTGGGGTGAAGGTGAAAAAAGCCTATTCCTGCAGTGGGTTGCAAGTACAAAGAGAGGGTAGCTTTTCTGTTCTGTAGTGGTTGCTGGAGAGGGGGTTTTCTTGGTACCTCATTACCATCCTGTGCTGGGTGGGTGCAGAGGAGCTACAATGAGGGCTGTGGTTGTGCTGAGGGCATCTGGGAAGGCTCTGCTCTTAAGGGGTAGGATGGTTTGCACCTGAAATGTAGGGTGAAATGTGTGTGGTGTGGAGGAGGTGGGTGGATGGGTAAGGGGTGGGCCGAGGCATGTGGTGTGGGGCTTGGGACAGGATGCCCTGTGGACTTTGGCTCTGTGTTGCAGGGACAGGAGTGGCTCTGATGTGGTTTCTGTCCTCTCACAGGACGTGTTGGGCATTTCCAGTTCTTCAGGGGCTGGAAGTTTGCTGGCTGCTGTCTCCAGCATATTGTGGGATAAGGACCATAGAAACTCACTGAGCACTGGGTTCCCTGGGTTTCTGGGTGATGGGGCTGTCTGACTGCAGGAGAGTGGGAATTGTGTCTGCCCCAGCAGAACTGGTGCTGCTGCTCATTCAAGGACTCAGCAGAAGCTACAGGCTGTGCTCATCACCTCTTGCCTTTCTGACTCTTTTAACACTGTCAAAACCTCTTGGGTTTCTACCTACTGATGCCAGAGAACTCCCTGGAATGTGGGTGTCAACAGAAAAACTGCTGGGGTGCTTGTTCTTTCAGGTGACAGAAAGACCTGTTCTTGTAGTGGTGCTTGAGTGAGCATAAGGCATGGAGGTTTTCCCCATGGCTCATCCGTCTTCACTAAGTGCCAGTCTTCAACTCTCCATTTGTGTGATTTTATGTTTGGGGTTTTTTTAATCTTTTTTTTCCCCATCCCCTTCTGAAAAGGTTGCATTAGCAGGGCTTTGAAGAAATGTCTTCAAGATAATTATCCCAGATCTCTCTAGTGGATTTGCCACGTGATGATGTGTCTGCATGGGTGTATTAATAGTATCATAATATTATATATCAGTTTTCATCTCAATGTGCTGAGGGACAAAGCCTAAATAGAAAGATGTGGCAAGTGACACAGAGCTTTCTGCCTTGCCTACCACATCCTGGAAACTACCTGTGTTTGGGGTCAAAACTACTAGATTGCAGATATTCAAGTGAATAAGCAATTGCTTAGAGACTTTAGACCCCTGCTTGTCTTGTAAATGACTGAGGAAAGCCCTGACACACCCCACTGTGATGTCCCATGTGTTTCCCTACATGTCGGGGTGGCTTTGGGGCAGGAGTAGAGCAGTGGCATTTTGGGGTTCTGCATGACACAGGAGGAGCAGGGAGCATGAGGTGTGGATGGGCACAATGTGCAGATGTGTTTTGATGGGCTGTTGGCCATTCCCTACTGGGAAAGCCCCCTGGGAGCCAAGCTCCCAGCAGCATGAGGGCTGCTCTCACACGGGGAGCAGGAATAATGTGCCTAGAGTTGTTTTAAAATGTTAAAACCATAAAGAAAATGCAGGTGAGGCAGCTTGCTGGTAGGTATGTGCAGAGGGAAATGGCAGGATGGCTTTTTCCCCTCCCTTGTCTCCATTCTCGGGCTGCAGGTGAGGCTCCTCACCAGCTCTCTGCTCCCCCTTTAAGGCTCTGGGTTGTTAATTTAAAAAGAAAAGCAAAAAAAGGCCATGCCCTGGCCCCTGCCTCCTCTCCTGGAGTGATGGGGAATGTGGACTGGTGTCTACTGGATGCTCTCCACCGCCTAGCCAGAGGAAGAGCCACTTTGATGCAAGGCTGCTGGGGTTTCTCCAAGCTACATAAAGAGACTGCATTTTGTTTCAGCTGTCAGCAATAGAATATATTTCACTTAAAAAAAAAAAAAAAAAAGTCCACGGTATCAAAACACAGCAAGTCACAATCCAGTACTCAGCACTATAAACAGGCAAACAAATGGTCCTCTGTAACCCCTCAGTTCAGGCTCTGGCAGGAAAATTAAATGTGAGCTCACCGTGGGGGCGTAGGTGGCACAGACGGGCATGCATCTCCCTAGGGTGGAAAACCCGATACATTCAAGAGTGGCCAAAACCAAGGAAAACATGGATTTGAGCTGGTATCAGACAACTTAGCCCTCTCCCAGCCTGTGGAGCAGCACCTGTGGGTGGAAAAGGGGGGTGTGGATCTGGGTGGAATAATTTGCTAGCTATTTGGGGAAATTCTGTGATTGCTTCCAGGCAGTGCTGGTAGAGGCAAGTCCCAAAGCTTTGACCTGCCTGCTGGAAGATGATTTGAGCGTGGTTCTGGTTACCCATATGGACAACAATAGGAGGAAGGCTGGCTTGTGGGTGGTATGGGCTCCAGTGGGACTCACTGTAACCCTGGTTCAGCTGGTTGCACTGTCACTTGGGGTATTACAGCGCACTGGTCCCTGGGGTGGATGGAAATGCTGAGTGCCAGTCTGGAAAATGAATTGCAGCGCTGCCTGAAGGTACATTATGTGCGTGAGCATGAAGAGAAGTCAGCTGGAAAATAAAGGTGTGTGTTATCACACCGGGGTTAGCAAGCACGTGGGAAAAGCCATTGCTTTTGCCATTGGGAGGAATATGGGATTTAGGCTGACTTCTATGCTCGTATCTAGGCTTTAAATACCAATGAACTCTTGTAGAGGATGCAGTTTGGGTTGAATAGTGATAAAATATACCCTGCCTGGAGTGTGTGCATGTGCGTGAACTGCAGGATCATCCCAAAACAAGTAGGATGCAAGGCATGGGTGGAGTAAAACAGCCCATTGGAGAATTGTGAGACTGACTCTTCCATTTCCTTTCCATGGAGCTCAGCACAATAACCTGCATCATGGTGAGACCGTGACAAGGGGCTACTTCCAGCAGAAAGATCTTTAATAAAAGGTGTGCCGGTCCATGTGCAGAGGGAAGAACACGTGGCTTTGTCTTGGGAAGTGCAGGATGGGGCACAGATGGAGGCACCTCCCATGTCTAACGCTCTCTACGGTATGGCTGGGTGCCAGTGCCAATCCCAGCACAGCACCGTGCCAATCCCAGCACAGCACCATGCCAACCCTCTGCAGCAAGCACAATCATAATTTGCTCAGGGAGGTGGCTGACTCACCATCCCTGAATGTGTTTAAGAGTCATTTAGATGTGGTGTTGGGGGATATGGTGTAGGGGAGAACTTTGTTAGAGTAGGATTGACGGTTGGACTGGATGATCCCAAGGATCTCTTCCAAACTGAATGATTCTATGAAAAAGGGGTGGGGCATCTGCCACAGCACCTTTCCCACTGTTAAGTATGGATTTGGCAACACCAAAGAACTTAGATAAAAAATGTTAATGTGCTCTGCATTGAAATGGTTGGGCTGTCCCAGATGAAACTGGTTTACGACTGGCCACAAACTTGAAAAAATATATTTGGTTTGGTTCCTACATGGAGTTTCTTTCCACCAAATGGTAAATCAGCTGTTCTGCCTGGCTGGGTTCAAGTACCAAGGAACTATTTCCTTAAAAAACTTTTTTTTTTAAAAAAAAAAAAACAACCAAAAAAACAAAACAACACAACAACAACAACAACAAAAAACCCCAAACACAACCTGGTTTTCCACAATCAGGAAGGAGCAGCAAAAAATACTATGTGGTGGGGGTGAAACCACTGCATTTATTCTTCGTTACCTGCCATTGCTCTTTAGCTGGAAATCTTGCACCTTAAGCATCTATATTGATAAAGTAGAAGGTGATTATCAGAATATTTTGGTGCCGGGCACTTTCAACCAGACCAAGTGTTTGCTGGCTGCCACCTCTGGCAGTGCAGGGGACGGCTGGCAGCGGCACTGAGGTATGGCACGGTGGGCACTAGTTGGGGGCAAGTTATGCATCCCTGGTGTCAGTGGGAATCCTGGAGTGCGTGGCCTCCCTCTGCAGTGCTCCAGAAAGAGGCATAAATGCATGTGTAACTTAATTTGGCCCTAAAAAGAAAAACAAAGTATTGCTGATGAGGGTGAAAGTGCCAAATCAGCACCAGTACCTGTGTCTTCATGGCATGGTTCTTCTTACCAGTGCATGAACTGTGGGCACCATGAGCATATCTTTGGATTGCGGGGTCCCCAGGAGCCCCTTGAGGGGAAGGGCTCTGCCTGGCACAAAGCTCTGCTCTCTTATGAGAGGAGGAAAAGCAAGTTGGTTGTGGGGAACAGAGGGATTTTATACTTGGATGGGACTAAGCAGACACCCTCCTTGTCACCACTATGGCTTGAAATCCTGTCTGTCCCTTCCAGCTTGCTCAGCCCCGTCTTGCAGCCCATGTCTCCTCACTACCTGCCTCAGGGAGGCCCGAAACCAGCCCCAGGGGCTTGCTGTTGCCCGAGAGTGTGCTGCTGTTCGTACCTGGGCTGGGAGGAGCTTGGGGGAGCTGGTTTTATTTAGGGCTATTGGAAAAAGCAGAGGCTTTTATCATCATTATTACTGCAGCACGGCAGCTTTAGGGAAAATGCAGTTTGGTGCTTGCTTCTTGGTAGCAATGCCAACCTATAAACTGCTCTGGTTCTAAAGCAGAGAGTGGGAATCTGTCTATTGCTAACTTTAATTAATTAAACAAATCCCCACAGCCAGCAGAAATCAGGCCTTTTGTCCTGGGTTTCCACTGGACAGGTTTCAGAGCCTCTGGCATGCTGCATTGCCTGTTTTCTTGGCTTTTCCAATTTGACAGAAAGGTCAAAAACATGAGTTGTTCATGTCACAAATTTGCATTGCTATTACATAGGTTTGCTTTTTGCTCTTCTGATCATGGCTGCTGAGATGAGGGGAAGCACCCAAGTCTCCCATCTTGCAGTGAAGGCTGGTGGTCCCACAGCCCCTGACTCCTGCAAGTTCAAGCAGCCCAAGGCTTTTTACAGTACAGTTGTGGAAGGGGAGGGTGAAAAAAGGTCCAATTCTTGTGCTGGATGAGCTTCCATGGTTTGGGCAGCTCCTGTGCCACCAGAAGTTAGTTGGGATTTGTGGATTTTGCTTTGTCATTAGTCCTGGAGAAGAACTTTGTGAGTTGGGGGAGGAGAGAGGCATTGGTGCCTGCTTCCCATAGGGCTTATTGTGAAGTGGGGGCCTTGGGTAGGCAGGAAACTTCTGTGAGGAAGGTCCTGCATTGAAGCCAGCAGGTCTCCGGCCATCATGAAAGCACCTTGAGGCTATGGAGAGGCTAAACTGTATTTCCTGTTGGTGTAAACATTCAAGGAGCTTCTTACCACACCAGCTGGGGACCCTGCAGGGGGGATCACCAGCTTTTCCTGCTCAGTGTGCTTCTACCATGCCCCTGAGTTAAATGCAGCTCACAGCTGGGTGTTTTGGAAGCTATGGCAGGTATTTCTATACTTTCTGCCTGCAGACAGTCAGGCAAGGAGACATATGCTCGGGAACATGTGCTGCTGTTTGACTTCTCAGTTTGCTTTACAACAGGAGTTGCTGCCACCGGGTCCCACCCCTGGTTCCCCCACCACTGAGCTCCACATCCCTCTGCCTGGATGCCCAGTTAGCTCTGCACATCATGTCTTCACATCACAAAACCCATACAGCCCTACCCCATTTGGCCACAGGCCTTCCAACCATGGACTGTGACCGAGCACCAGGTCAGGATCCTTGAACTTCGGGCACTTACCCTGGGGAAGTAGAGCAGGAGGTGCTGCTTCACACCGTGCTGTAAGGGGAATCCACTTCCAAAAAAAAAAAAAAAGTCAACCACAGAGAAGCTGCCAGCAAGGCTCTTTCAGGGGAAGGAGTGGGGGAAAGTCTCTTTGGCTCCCCTGGTACTGTTAATGCTAGAAGCTTCTGATGGCACGTGGGCTGTGCCCGCCACCCTAGAGGCAAGGGGCTGTGGAGCACTGGTCCCTTGCTAGATAAAGTCTCCCCAGGAGCCAATGGGAGGTCTGGTCTTTGCATGGTGCCAGTGGGTGGAAGCAGGGGATGGCCCCAGTCCGTTCAGCAGTATAATATGATTTACAGCAAGCGTGTTTCTCAAGACATCTGCAAGGACAGAGCTTCATTGAGCATCATATATATATATACATATATATATATACACACACAGACAGCAGAGGAGGCTGGGCTGAGCTCTCCACTACCTCAAAGCAGTCAAGGATTGACTCTCAGGGTGGGGGGAAAAAGTACCACTGGTTTGCTTTTACATACTCTACATATATCTATTGATAGCTCCTTGGCATTGATGTTCACAGCCGGTTTCCTTTAAGGGTGAGCGTAAAAAACAGTGGCAAGACATCTTCAGCTCCTTCCCTCGGGGGGGGGGGAGAGAGAAAGCAGCATCCCCTGACTCAGCTCCTTTGCCAGGAGTGTCTCCTTCTCCTGGCACCTTTCTCTTCCTCTTCAGCCGCCCACTGCCTGCTGGCTGGGGCCAGTTCTAACCCACGCCGTGCTTGCCCCATCTCCACTGCTCAATGGGCTCAGTGCAAGTCTCCGTCAGCTGCTCTGCACCTCCGCTCCGCTGGACGGGCAAGTGAACCAGGTTCAAGCAGAAGGGGGGAAAAAAAAAAAGGAAGAAGAGAGACAAAGGGTAATGAGAAGGTCCATGGCCCACACAGCTGCCAAAGGAAATCTCTCGCCGTGTTTCTCTGACCACACTTGTCCCAGCCACTACAGCTGCTGTGGGATCCCCTGTTCCTTGTAGCCTGTGAGGAGGGAGGGGAAGGGAACATGATTAGTGTTAATTCCTAATGAGGACCCTCAGTGAAGCTCAAGTGAGCCATGAGTTTGGTTTCCCAGGAGTGGTAAACCACATGGGGAAAATAGGGGTGCTGTCAGGCTGCCCAGGGGTAGGCTCAGCCTGGCAAGCTGCCCTGCACTCGCCAACACCCACCCTGGGCAACTATGGGGTGCAACCACCTTCCTGGGCATGATGTGGCTTCTGGTGGCCAGCCTTGGCACTGTGGTGCATGCCTGCCCACTGGCCCCAACATGGGCAGGGGCACCTCTGCTCCAAGAGGTTATAAAGGCAGAGGAGGTACCTGCGGTCACCTATTCCAGTATAGCCCAATAACCTAAAACCTTAATGGACCATGTTTTTCTGTAGTGTGGGGGAAATGTATGCCCTTATGTATTTCTCCAGACACAGCTACTCCCAAGCTCTGACCTGGCAGCTTGATGGTCTTGCATCTCTACTTGCCATCTATGTCTGGATCTCGTTTTCACAGAGGACTGTCAGTAGGAGGAGGCTGGTTTCCTCTCTCCACCTTTTAGTTCCCATCCCGGCTTTGGCTAACAGAGCTCTCCAACAGCAACCAAATTGTGCTGTGGTTTGCAGAGGTGAACAAACGTCTCTCAGAGAAGGGGGAGGCTGAGTTCAAACCAGACCCTGACATGCCTCTCTGGCATAACGATATACTCACTTGTTTTGCTCCTGCCCAGCAGAATTATGGGTACTTTTGTTTGGGGTGCAGCAGCCACCTTACAGAACTGGGGTTTTCCAGCAGCACAACCAATTGCACTGGGAAACTGCCCAGAGTCCTCTTCCCCCAGCTGTGGGGTCTAATGGATCCTCCAACCAGGGCAGCAGAGTATTTGTCATCCTGTACATCATGGATGAAGGGAGGCTGCAAATCCTATAGGGGAGGGCTCCTTCCCCAAGCCAGGCTATAGGGCAGGGAAGGGCAATAGGGGAACACCTGTAGCTCTTCTGCTGACAGGATAACAAGAAAAATACTGTTGGGATTTTTAACGTTTTCCTAGGTGGTTCCAATGACAGTACCAGAAATTTTACCTGCTTTCTTTTTAAGAGAAGCTGGGATTGTTACTACAATACAAAAGATCATAAAATCACAGAATGGTTTGGGTTGGAAGAGACCTTCAAGATCATCCAGTTCCAACTCCCTGCCATGAGCAGGGACACCTCCCACCAGACCAGGTTGCTCAAAGCCCCATCCAGCCTGGCCTTGAACACTTCCAGGGATGGGGCAGCCACACCTTCTCTGGGCAACCTGTTCCAGTGTCTCACCACCCTCACAGGAAAGAATTTCTTCCTAATTACTACTCTAAATCTCCTCTTTCAGTTTAAAACCATTCCCCCTTGTCTTATCACTCCCCTCACTGATCAAGAGTTCCTCCACATCTCTCCTGTAGCCCTTTTAGGCATGGAAAAGGGCTCTAAGGTTTCCCTAGAGCTTTCTCTTTTCCAGGCTGAACCCCAACTCTCTCAGCCTGTCCTCACAGCAGAGGGGCTCCAGCCCCTTGGAGCATCTTCGTAGCCCATTCTAAAGAAGTGACCAAACTGTCCTTACCTGCACCACCTGCAATAGTGAGGATTTTTCAACTAGAAACCTTTTAAAAGTCAGTAGGTTTTTTCTTCTTTCTTTTCTTTAAATAACAGAAGTAAACAGTCACTTTTATATTTTGAATTTCAACTGAATCTGAAATTTGCCTTTCAGAAAAATGTTTAACTATTCAAATGTTACAAAAATGTTGATGTTTTTTAATATCAGTTTCCAACACTTACATCAGGCTTTTGCAAGTCCCTTAAAAAATCTGAACACAAAATACCATCTTTAAGGGACTTCTTGCTGAACTAACAATTGGCCCTGGCAAGTAAACTGCTGGAAAATGCATGTGTGGCCCCAGCCCTAGCAGTCTGGATCTCCTGCTGCTAAACAAGCAGAAGGAATGGAGGAGAAGAGTAATGGCACTTATCAGCACATATTGCCCTGCACCGCATTGCTGCCCATCGCATGGAGCTGAACAGAATGACTCTCATCTCTCTCAAACAGCTTTTTCTAGGGGGGATAAGCAGTGGTTTCTTATGTATCCTGTATGACAGGATGCTCCTCTCGAGGCTGAGTTTTAAGCGTGAGTCGGCTCTGAAGGTAAGATGAGCTGCTTAGAAAACTGTAATATAAGCTTGTCTATCTACAGCACCAGTTTAATTTGTTTAGGGAGCACAGTGAAAAAACACCAACCAACCAACCTACCCACGCCATGGACCAGATTGTTGGGGCATGCCATAAATCCTTTGTTAAATTAAGCAAGCGAGGCTATGCCTACAGCAGCTTGCGTACGGAAGCTTGTTGCTTGCGAAGCCATGCCTTTTTGTTAAGATTTAATAGATATCCTCTCACTTCTGCCATCAGTTTTGAAGCTGGCTGGAAGCCAGTTCCAGTGGCTGAGGCTCTTTACAAGACCAAAGTAAGCTAAAAGATAACCTGTCCCATGCTAAACATATTAAACAAAATACCTCAGAGTTAGCTTATTAAGCAGTTTATATATAAAATACTTGCATTTCTTGCATAGGAATAGCTATTCTGTATGAAGCAGCTGTATGTTACTATGCCCACGATACAATTAAGGTGCAGTTCTGTAGACAACTCTGAGATCACAATTAAGTTGGTCTGAGTGTCTGTCTGTAAAATCACTGATTAAGTTTGCTTGAAACTGGGCTGCTTCAACTAATCATTACATGTCAGATGCAGGCAAAAAGAAACCAGCTTGTGCACAATTTGTCCTACTGGGACTGGGTTTGTGTAGAGGGTAGCCATGGGATGCTCCTCTTGAGGCTGAAACAGGTCCCTGCCCTGCTCCAAGGGTGTCCTTGGGGTGTTTCAGTGTTGGGTGGACAACACATCCCTGGGACTGTGCGACCACAGGACAGACAGAGACAAATGGACACAGGCATGTAAAGGGACATGGCTGGGCTCAGGCTGGGAGTGGACAGCAGTGGCCGAAGTGAGTCCATAATGGCTTGTCCCAGCTGAGGCCTTGCTGCTCTCCCCAAGGAGCTGCCATGGGGTATGAGGAGGAGCAAGAACAGAAACAAACTTACCTTGTGAAACTTTGATGGTGAACAAAAGGAGGCAAAGGAACATGAAAGAAAGAGAGAGGGAGAAATGTAACTGTAGACAATATATCTAAAAACACACGGAGAAGCAGAAAAGAATGAATAAACTGGGGCTGCGGAGTAAACAGAGAACAGCTGCTCTATCATCAGACACTCACACCAGGGCTAAATGTTATTTAAAATCCTTGTATTTGGACTGTTTCATTTGGGGCTCTTGTTTATAGAGGATGGGGACTAACCCCTCTGAATGGTACTCCCATGCTTTCCCCTGGGACATTGCCATTCTGTGGGTTTGACCAAAAGGAAAAAGCTGAAGGAAGGAGACAAATGACATCATGGGGTACTGGCTGACACATGGGACTACTCACACTCCAAGAGCTGGGAAAACTACCCTGAGCTTTTTGACTGTTTTGCTGCTGAGTAACTCACAGCCATGGTGTGCCTCAGCCCAGCTAGGTGCTGCAAAGCATGAGTGGTATTTAACATTCCTACAATATTTTAAGAACTTAAACTACCACTGCATTTGGTAGGAAATTGCAAAAAAGGGGTATTTAATCTACTTTCCTTAGGAACAGTTTGAGGGATGGCTCTATTTAAATTAAAAAAAAAAAAAAAACCAAAAAAAAACAAACAAAAAAACCCCACAAAAATCCCCACATAATAGCTATAAGATGGCACATTTTCTTCAGAATTGCTTTTATCTCATGCAAGGTTACCAGCTGTTTTGGGATGTTCTCCCAGCTTTTGAGCCTCTCAAAAGCTTTCTGCTTTCTTTCCTCCCAGGGCAGCTGCATTACCAGCCCTGGCAGGGGTCCTGTGGAGAAGAGAGTCTGGGTGACACCTTCCAAAGTCTCTTGGAGCCCAAGCACACAGCTACAGTGCAGTCATCTGGGAAGAGCTGGGCACTGTAATTAGCAAAGGAGCTACAAACGGGCAGCGTGATTACAGGCAATTTCTTACTACTGGGTGGCAATCAGTTCTTGAGAGCTAGCTGCCCTCTGTGGAAGCCGGGGCTGCAGCAGGAGCCCCCTGTCCTGTAGAACCACAAGCGATGGCACTTTGCTCATTAATTCAGAGGCCAGAAGCTGAGCGAGGGCTTCTTTTAGAAACTAGGTTTCTAGACAAACAGTCCCTAACTTCTGTCCCCTGTGCCACCTCAGAGTGACATTGCTATATTGATTACTGTGTTATTTCTGTCCAGAACCAGCACAAACCCTCTTATAACGAGTTCTGGCATTCTTGGTAAGGCCATTCCTCTGTGTTAATTCTGCACGGTGCTCGTTGCAGCTAATGAAGAATGTGTGCAGTGTGGGCTTGCTGACAAAGTATGCCTTGAGCAGAGGGGAAACTTGCCTGGAAACCTTTAGGAGGCTCGTTTTCCAGTTGGCCTTGGCCATTCTCATTAGCTGTTTCACCACAGCTCTGTGCCTTGTCCCCACAGCTGTGATGAGGGGTTGGAGGAGAGCACAGTGTGGCAGCTGGATGGATACCTGCAGCCAGCAGTGGAGAGTCCAGAGTGGGGTTTTTTGGTGGTTTGGTTTTGGTTGGGTTGGTATTTTTTGTTGGGTTGGTCTTTGTGGTTTTTTTTCCAAAATAATTAAGTGCTTCCTTTTAATCTACCTTTGTCTTCAGACAGCAAGGTAAACTGAAGGATGGCTGGCAAAGCCATATGGCGGCTTAAAGAAGATATCCGCAGCATTTAATTGGGCCAGCTGGCAATTCGTTTCAATTAGCAGAGAAAATGCCCTGTGCCATTGTGCTGCCAAAAGTAATTAAGTATGACAGTAAAACAGCATTCAATTAATCTTCCTTCTGGGAAACATCCCACTAAAGGGCACCTTAGGAGAGATAAGTGCTAGGCAGGACCCCTTGAGGTCAGTCACTTCCCAAGTTCTACCTTGCTCCTGACACTTGTGGGTCTACCCACTCCTGGGGTTCTCCAGTGACAAAGCAGATCCTGCCATGCCACCTCTTCAGCATTTTGACCTTTCTGGAGGGAAAATGTCTCCTAATTCCACACAGATCTCTCCTGATGTTATTTAAGCCTGTCTTAAGCTAAACTGCTGCCCTCTTGTGTTTATTAGCCTACTGAACCTCTTGGTTGCCTGTTTTCTCGTGGAGCTCTGGCCTCTCTCCAGGTTCTCCACATTGAGTGCAGTCTCCAAAGCTGGCCACAACTTTAGATGTGCCAAGCAAGGTGAAGGGACCAGTTTATGTCCTATGGGCTCTGCTCCTACCTGCCTGGGTGGTGTTTGTTCCCCTTGCAGCAATGCTCTCCTGTGCTGACTCACTGCAGCCACCACATCCCTCTCTGAAAAACAAGTTGTTCTCTAGCTTGTATTTATGCACTTGATTAATCCCTTCTCAGCATGTTGGACTTGTATCTACCGAACAACATTTATTTGTTTTTCCAGTCTGTTTCTTCAATCTGCTTGACTCCAGACGCTGCCTTCGCTGTTCCTATCATCACTGCAGCCACTGGTGCAAGAAGACCCCTTTTCTGGTCCATCAACAAGCCATGAATGAAAATACCCAACAGAGCCAGGTTCAGGAGGGAGCTTTCAACACACCTCTCCTTATAGCATTCCAGTTGAGGAAAATGCAGTTAGTGAACAGTTCTGTGGCACATTTACACCAGGCTACTTTCTCCCTGGCTTGATGGTGGGAAGGCCGTGTAAGATGGTGTCAGCACCTGAAGGTCAGAAGGGATGTCTGGCCGCTGCCACTCACAAAACTAATCCCTCTGCCACAGGAAGGCATCGAGCCAGCCTGACACAGCTTGCTCTGGACAAACCCAGGTTGACTGTTTCTTTCTTAATTTTCTAAATGAATGCAAGCCACTTGTTTCATTACTTCTTCCAGGAATTGAATTATACCTGATTGGGCTATAATTCTTCTCCTTTTTCCCCTCATGAAAGACAGTATGACATCATTCCCAAAGCTCAGAGCAGGCTCCCACAGGGCTCCCCTTTGATGGGGAATTAGCACTAGAAGGTTAAAAATGGCAATGAGCCATCCTTACCTCCCATCCAGCTCTCTGCCAATTGATAGACACCACCCACTCTGCCCTGCCTTTAGCCCACAAAAATAATATCTTTTGCTATTTCACAGTGAGGAAGACTAGAGGAGGGCAGTGGGCTTTTATTTTGGGGGTTTTGTTTATTTGTTTGTTTGTTTTTTAAAGCCATCCCCGCCTAAACACAGATTTGAGTTGGAACAGCACATGATTTGTCAGGTGCATCAAATAGTTTCTGTTTGCACTCAGATAAACCCCAACGAAATAAAACTGTTTCCTGGCAGTGTTTTTATAGGGAATTGTTTTTATTTCTTGCATTTGACACACTGTTTCATTTTTTAAAGTCCTTAGGTCTTTTTTAAAAAAACAAAAACAAAAACAAAAAACATGAGAACAAAAGCATGAGAAAACAAAACACTTCAGGTCTGGTGAGCTGTTTGATCCAGCTAGAAGCAATTGATTGAAAAAGGAGTTTTTTCTTTTATTCTCCATCAACCAAGAGCCACTTTATTTAAGCAATTTTTTGCTCTGCATTGTAAGTAAATATAAACCCCAGCTATTTTATGAGACAGCAAGAAACTGCCAAGGGCTGTGACTTGTCAGATGATCTACAGCTGGTTAACATAAGGCATGTTGACTCTTCGTACCCTTCTCAATAGCCACCAAAGGGGCTGGAGTGAGATGCTGTTGCTGTGGTGGGGGACCTTTTGGCCTGAGCATCCCCACTATGGGCTGCTCACCCACCCTCTGCCTCCCAGACTGGTGGGGTCCATTCAGATGTGAGGAAGACTTTTGGGGAGACACTTCCAAGCTGTGTATCTTTCCCCAGCAGCCGAACTGGAAAACCAGCAAGACCCTCCTGAGCCCCAGACTCCTCTACCCAAGGACATACGTGAACAGAAGTATGGAGAAGAGCGCATCGTGGTTTCAGCTGTGGCTCTCTAGCTGGATGGATGCTTTCCTGCCTCTCTCTGCAGCTGCAGAACTGTGTCTGCGTGCCATGCATGAGGTTGTCCAGCAGAGGAACAGCAGAAGAGCATGTATTATGAACATGTAATTATGGGATTACACACAAATCAGGCAGAGTCTTAAAGACACACCACAGATGTACACCAATTCACAATTCATCCTCAGAAATAACTCAGGCTGCCCCTGATGTGCAGGTACAGCTGAGATGCAGCTTGGCAGGTGGCTTGTGGGGAAAAACAAAGGGCAGTGTTTCCTTTGTCCCAAGGAAAGCCTTTTGTCTTGCTTATGGTAAGGTTTTTGATATCCATCATTTGCTCTGTGTGGGGATTGCCCTCAACTCAGCCTGCAAACTGAAGCTGACTCAGAAACTGGAAGGTGGTTTGGTGAGAGGGTTCAACTCCCCAGTTTGGCAGCTGAAGATGTGCTGGTTTCCTGCTGGTATTTTTTGTTCAGTTTCATCCATTTAATCCATTTAATTCCCAACACCCTCTCTTCTCTGCCATGCAGCCACAGATGTCATCAGCTGAGATGACAAAGTGAAGTCCCTTCAAACCAAAAGGCAAAAGCTGCTGGTAAGAGGTTCTTCAGTAGAAGTGCTTGCTTTGGGACCTGCCTGCCGTGACAGCCTTGAAGGATCTCAGACCATTCTGGTTTGGGGCTGTGCCCACCAGCCTCTCCCAGCCTTTGGAAAGGAAATGGGGTCTTGCAGATATGAGCTGTGAGGTGAGGGTGTCACCTTTCTTCTCTGCAACACAGTAGAGGTGCAAAATGATACTCCATTTTGCACCAGTAAGTCTCTAGGACATAAAAGTTATGGAACTTGTATTCTAGATGAGCAACACGTAGTTAGCTGACTGATCTAAATTATGTGTATTTTAAAAAAGACTCCTGTCTTCTTCCCCTAGACTTAGAGCCTCCTTGAAGGGTGTAGGGCAAATCCTTCTAGGAGTAGCTATACAGTCCCGTTCAGCCTAAGAACTTGTTGAAACATGCAAAAAAGCCCTTGGGCAAATGTGTTCTGGGGAGGAAGGCAAGTCCAGAAGACTGCCCAGGGCTTTTCTGGGGACAGCTAGCCCCATGTGTTCCCTGGGAGCAGAAATGGCCTCACGGGAAGATCTTGCTACTGACAGAGATGCAGAGCTGTGAGGGAGAAAGTACTTTCTCATTCAAATGCACACACAGATGTGACCAGTGCAGAAGCTCCAGGCAACATAGGGAGGGCTCCAGATTGTTATAAAGGGGAAAGAAAGATCTTAACCCCCATGGTGGAATGGGAGGCTCTTCCAGGTGTGTCGTGGGGCCCACCCCACCTACCTCCTGGCAATTCCTCTGCCTACTGTTCTTCTGGTGGACTTGGAGAGCCCATCCTTGTGACTCCTGGTGCCTACAGCACAGCCCCATGACTTGCAGGGGCATTAGCTGGGACCCAGCAACATGGCCATGGAGACAGAAGTGGGGGGAAAGGGTGTCCTGTACTTACTTGCAAGAATGACCATGTCCATCCCCCAAAATATACTCATAATCCAGCCAACCATCACGATTGCCGTCAGAATCTGAATCAGAGCAGCGGCGATGTTCAGCCAGAAGACACAACACTTGTGCCTGTCGGGGAGGTCAGTCCGGGCTCCGCACAGCACGGTAAAAGCGGATACAAATGTTCCTAGGGAAGAGAGAGCAGCAAGAAAATGCAGTAAAAGCCACTGCTTTGTGCCAAATTCCTTCCCTTAGACCCCCTTCTCACAGCATCTCACATCTTGTGTTCCCACAGCAGCGCTACAAAGCTGGAAGGACTTTGCAAGAGGAAAAATGGAGGTGAAGCCATATCTCATTGAACATACCTCTGTCTCCCATTGAACTACACGGTTGAGTATTCTTAAAAACAGAGAAAGAAAACACTTTTTAGGTTTCGGTTCCTACCCCCCTGGTCCCCAGCTGCCACTGTAGGCAGTTTACAAGGGGTGCTGTGTGTCTGTGGAAATATCAGTCTACCTTTTTTGTGCCTGGTGTCTCTCTCCACTGAAGCAGTAAAAGGGAAAATTGCACTGGAAGTTGGAGCAGGACTGGCTCTAGAAAGCTGCAGGGCATGGCTGGCAGTCTGTTACTATTCACCAATACTGCTCTAGAAGTGGCACACGCGAAAAAAATGGGGTGTTAATGAGGCACTGCATCTTTGCACAATGCTTCACAGTCACACTGTCACCTGAGAGCATATTTTTAACAAAGTAGAAAGAGCCAAACCAGCGCTGGAGCCAGGTAACCTCATCTCTGCTCATGTCCAACTTACACAACTTGACAACACCCTTCAGGCTTCCAAAAACAATTTCAGATGAAGCACCTCACTGATATATGAAATTTAAGCTGAGGGGAAAAACATACACCACAACAGGCTTTAGAAAGATTCTTCCCAAATTTCGAGCTGATGTTCTTGGCCTGTGGCTAGCTGAAACCAGCAGCTCAGGGAAGCCTTGTCTGTGCCACAACCAACCTGCAGAAACCCCCATCATGGACAAAGAGCAGAAGAAACTGGTTCTGAACCCTATAAAGTACGAGCTGTTGGCTGGGTGATTCTGTCAACCGGATCTAAGTATGCATTTCAACACCTCTTATCATTATGAATTGTCTCCTGTGTTGTTTTCTGTTTGTTTGTTTGTTTGTTTTTTAATATAAATACAGCTTTGCCCAGGTAAGTGTAATGCAGATTGTACTGAATATTATGGATCTGTGAATTGCTTCCCTTGATGAATGCCTGGATTAAAAATCCTGCAGCATGATGTCCAGTGGTTTATACAAAAATTGTCCTTTTCCCTTTCAAAGGCTGGAAGCCCGCAAGTCAACTGCAAGAAGTGAATGAATGAGCTCATCTCTGATGTACAGAAGTGCCTCATTGAACCTAGGGGAAGGAGGGAGTCCCCTGGTTTGGCTGAAGGCAGGAAGGAAACATTCATCTTACACACTTCCAGAAGACCTCACCAGAAAGAGAGAGCAGAAGGATCTGGTTAAAAGCAAAATCATGGAAATATATATTTATTTGAGTTGGAAGGGACCTTAAAGACCATTGAGTTGGATGGAGGACCACAAAGGATGATTAGGGGCCTGGAGCATCTCTCTTACAAGGAAAGGCTGAGATACTTGGGCCTTTTTAGTCTGGAGAAGAGAAGGATGAGGAGGGATCTGATCAACACCTATAAATACTTAAAGGGTGAGTGTCAAGAGGAAGGGGCCAGTCTTTTTTCAGTGGTGCCCAGTGACAAGACAAGAGGAAATGGGCACAAACTTGTACATAAAAAGTTCCATTTAAACGGAGGAGGAATTTCTTCACTTTGAGGGTGGCAGAGCACTGGAACAGACTGCTCATAAAGATGGTGGATTCTCAGTCTCTGGAAACATTCAAAACCCACCTGGACTAGTTCCTGTGCAAGCTGCTCTTGGAGAACCTGCTTTGGCAAAGGCATTGGACTAGATGATCTCCAGAGGTCCCTTCCAACCCCATATCATTCTGTGATTCTTGAGTTCCAACCCCCAACTCCCACTAGACCAGGTTGCTCAAAGCCCCATCCAGCCTGGTCTCAAATGCCTCCAGGGATGGGGCATCCACAGCTTCTTTGGGCAACCTGTTCCAGTGTCTCACCATCCTCACAGGAAAGAATTTCTTCCTAATTTCTAATCTAAATCTCCCCTCTTTCACTTTAAAACTGTTACCCTTGTCCTATGGCTCCCCTCCCTGATTAAGAATCCCTCCCCATCTCACCTGTAGCTCCTTTAGGAACTGGAAGGGGCTCTAAGGTCTCCCTGGAGCCTTCTCTTCTCCAGGCTGAACAACCCCAACATCAGATACCATTTTGTCTTGTATTGCCAGGGTTTTGGAAGAGAATCTTCTTCATCACTGCCTCTTCTTCAGTCGGTCACAAGAGAACAGGCGGTTAAGATGCAGAAATGCTGAGGAAGGCTGGCTACAGCCTATTTTTAATCTCACCACCCTCTGCAGGCTTCAACTTCAGCATCTTCCTAACACTCCACCAGCTCCTAAACCACCATCCCCCCCTTATCCTCCTGCCACTGGCTCGTGCTGATTTCATACTCCCACCTGCTCCCTTTGCCAAAACCAGGCACCGTGTCCTGGCGGATGGGAGTCAGGGAGCACTGGTGGGAGAAAACCCTACAGCAGTAAAGGGCTATCATCTTCTCTCCTGTGAGAAATTCCCCCTGGGCTTTGTCCTCTGACAGGCCAGGTTTCACTCTCTTATACAACAAAACAAAGGGTCTGTGCAGACATCATTTAAATCCCAAAAGATGTTGTGTCTCTCCATTGCTCTGTGACTTTGTCTTCCATGTCTTTTATGTCCTCCATGGGGCCCTACAGGAGATCTCTGCCCCACCTAACCTCCCTTTTTTTTTTTTCCCTTATAGTTTCTCCAAAGCAGAAGGAAGGCTGGAATATTCTCCCACGCTTCCCGAAACTGTTGCCGGCAAAGTTACACCACAGCACTCTCCGAGATTAAATATGGATTGAGGCAAGATCAGAGACTGGGTGTTTACATTTTCCCATCAGGATGAACAATCTTGCCAAATGGAAATGCATGTCTCTTTTGAAAATGAAAAATTAAAATCTTTCTCTCACCTTACCTTTAACTCTTCCAAGATGTGTTACAAAAAGGAGCAATAATTCTTAAGATACAGCTTCAAATCCTTCCAGTGAAGCTTTTAAGATTTTTACATCATTAGAGCAAGGTGCTGAATTAGCTAATTAATCCCGAAACCCCACAGTGACTAAGATAATATCTGGTCGCATTCTGAAAGGAATAAAGCAAACAAAGCAGTATAAGTGTGTCTCTCTGGACAGGGAATTGATACAGAAACTAGGATTAAAAAACTGGGATTAAAATCTCACAAGCCTTGGCTTCTGATTCTCCCTTCAGGCTACAGGAGCCAATCTGCCAATGCCAGTGCATTCCCTATTAATTACGAATAGCTCATCTTTGGGAGGTTGTTGGCATTTTTAAATACAAGACCAGAGACACGCCAGCAGACAGAAGGTGTATTTTTTCTTATAATCCACATAGGCTTTAAAATGTGAAACACAAGAGTCTTAAATGCATTTGCCAAGATAGATGTTTTCCCCTTAGTAAACCATCATAGTTACACATTACCGAATATGGAAGTGTTTGCATCTGGAAGCAGAGAGGTGAAGAGGAGGAGGAGGAAGGCAAGCAATCTAGCTAGCTGTATCTGCTGATACGTCCTGGCTTTGTCAGAGCTGGGGCACTGAACCATTCTGCTTCCTGACTGAGCACTCAGACACTTGAATACGTATAGCCTAGAAATCATAAACTTGGCAGGCAAACTACAGCTGGGAGAGGCTGAGAAACAGCCTGAGAGAGCCGGGGGTGCTCGGCCTGGAAAAGAGAAGGCTCCAGGGAGACATTAGAGCTCCTTCCAGTACCTAAAGGGGGCTACAGGAGAGATGGAGAGGGGCTCTTAATCGGGGAGTGGAGCCATAGAATGAGGGAGAATGGTTTTAAAGTGAAAGAGGGGAGATTTAGATTAGAAATTAGGAAGAAATTCTTTCCTGTGAGGGTGGTGAGACACTGGAACAGGTTGTCCAGAATAGCTGTGGATGCTCCATCCCTGGAGGCATTTGAGACCAGGCTGGATGGGGCTTTGAGCATCCTGGTCTAGTGGGAGGTGCCCATGGCAGGGCGTTGGAACTGGATGATCTTTAAGATCTCTTCCAACCCAAACCATTCTGTGATTCTATGATTATTCCAAATCATGAACTAATACAGCCTCTTTAGGGACAAAAGGGAGGGGGTGGAGGGAAGGTATCTTGTGCTACTTAATGAGTACGTTTGTTCAGCCTTGTGGGGCATCAAGGCCCAGTGTAATCATTTGGCCGAACCATACAGCCCACCTGGTGCCACAGAGCATCAGGAGTCAAAAAGAGGGAGGGATGGGAGCTGAGGTTTGTTCTTCTGGAGCAGCTCTGGGGCATAGGGTGAAGGCGGCCTGTGCAAGGAGGGGATGAGAAACCAAGCTGGCTCCCTCATTGTATCCCCTCTCATCTCACTTGGGGCAGTGTCAAGCAGCTGGGTCACTGCATGATGTTTTCAGCAAGGGAAGAAAAGCCTCTGGGAGTCCGTGTTTGCTTTCTGCTGTCAGCAGAATTGGGGTATTTTTAGCTCACATCAGTAAACATGGAAGGACTTTTGGTTTTAGCAGTTTAACCCATTGAACATGAAGGAGATGTGGTATCTGCGAGACACCACCATAAAGGGAGAGACAAAGGAGAGGGTTTTGCCCTTTCTCTCCTCTCTGGTCCATCATCACACAGGATAAACTCACCTTTCCAGTTTATGCTGGTGCCCTGGCAGCCATAGCCTTCCCAAGAGCATCACCTGATGGTTCCTGGCCTATCAGAACACACCAAAATAGTTTGAGAGAGGAATAGTTTGGGGGTTTTTTATCTTAAATGAAAAGCTCACACCCTGGAGAGGCTTCTTTTCATTTGGGTCACTCATCTGAATCATAGAATCATAGAATCATAGAATCATAGAATCATTCAGGTTGGAAGAGACCCTTGGGATCATCAAGTCCAACCATCAGCCCTACTCTACAAGTTCTCCCCTACACCAGATCCCTCAACACCACATCTAATCTGCTCTTAAACACAGTCAGGGAGGGGGAAACACAGTCAGGGAGGGGGAGAAGTAGAGGAAGACATGAAGTAGAAGGAAGAACATGAAGTTCTGAAGTAGAGGAAGACATGAGGTCAAGCCCATGTCCTGTCCTGACCAGTTTCCTCCATGCTAAGTGCAACAGTGACTGCCTTATGGAATATCTCAAGCTGCATAGAGAAGTTTTCTCCCCTATTTTTGCAAGAAAACCTATCCTGGGCACTCCTGCAGGACCTTGAGCCAGATGCGGATCTTGGCACATTTCATGTGGAGGACCTGGTTGTGTGTAAACTTCTGATGGCACCTTCCCAGAAACATCAGATACAAGAGTCTGACTGGAACCAGGGTGCAAAATAGAGGAAGATGAAACACCAATGGCCACAGTATAAGCAATTTGAGCACACATACAACTCATTAGTGGCCTTCTCCCTGACTAGTAGGCATCTGAAGCTTCACAATAGTAAGCATCTCTCCTGCAAGGAAATCACATCTGATGAGCTGCCCTGTTACAGGTGGAGGAATAGCAGAAACCCAATTTACTGCAGTCAGTGGCAACATGTGAATGAAGTCAATGATGATTGTGCTCCCTACCCTACAAAAGCCTGGAGTGAAGAAGAGGCTAAGGAAGGGCTCTGACTTCTTTCCCTAAGCTTGGCAGTTGTTTAAGATGTTCTTCTACAGCAGTGGGAGCAAATATGGTAGTGGGATAGTGCTTTCTTTCCTGTTCCCAGAGGTGAAAAAGGGATCATGTCATGATGCTGGAGCGCAACAGCCGGTAAGCACAAGCAGAGACGAGAAGGGAATTAAATTTGAGGTGTCTGTGGGAGCAAGGAAATCTGTTGGATTGACAATGGGAGATGTAGTTAATGACTGTGTATTTTGTGGGGATGAGACGTACCTGAGCAGCTGTATTGTGTCAGGGGAGTGCTCTGTGTGGGGACACATCTGATATGCCTTTGAATTTTTTAAGTAAAATGATTATTAGCTGTCACCAAACAGTGTTGGCAGGTGTGAGAGGCAGATATTGTGGATGTTCTGAAAAATCATGAGATGTGCTGGTTCTTGCTTATGTGAGTCAGGAAAAAAAACTATGTGAGAAGGGTGATAAGGATTGCTTCAGTATCACAGTGAATGTATTGTCTACTGGTCAAGACATCCTTGGGTTTTCACTGACTTGAACTCAATTTTATACTGTAGCTTGAATGGAAAGGAGTTGTCTCAGTTATAGAGGCCTTTTATCCTTGACATTGATTAAAATGCTAAGCTATAGCCCTTTGGGTTATGATGAGGGAAAGATAACTACTAAAACTTGACAAAGAAAGGGCTGTAGTAGTGACTGCTGATACTGAAAACCCTTTCCCTGGGTAGAGCTGGGCTGTGGAAAGGATGCTGTTAACAAAACAAAATGATATTGCATAACATTAATGCTTAGGCTGGCTATCTGCTGAAGTTTCCTAAAGCAGAGAGGAAAACAGATACAAAGTAAAAACCCCTGGCAGTGTTCTGGCCAGCATGAGTCATTACCAGTATCCCCAGTTTCCACCTGCCTGGAGCTCACTAGGGCTTAAACAGTACCAAAGAGACCTCGTATCACCTAACCCATTAGAGATAAGCGCGCTTTCTTTCTGTGCTTAGTGCAGCCCTCTGAACAGAAAAGCACATTTGATGTACCTATATGTGATTTGCTATAGCTCTTGCAGTTGTGAGTTCAGGGTTCTTGTCAGGGCCTCCACCATGCCTTATTCTCCCATGGCTACCTCAGACAGCTGTGGCTGTGGGGAGGGGGCATGCAGTGAATCTCACTAGTTTGCAGCAAAAGCAGAGGTATGGCAAGTAGGAGGATGCCCTCCTGAGGGAGCTAACCTGTCTTGAGAACCTGGGCCTGGCTCTGTGGCCAGGTACTTAGGCTGGGAGGCATGTTCCTGCTCAGAAGGTGCTCACAGCAAGCAGTGGAAGACACCAATCCACTTGCCATTCAGACCCCCTATAAAATAAGTGCTCACAACTGCAGCTGCGCTTCTGGGGCAGAGCTTTCAGCTGAAGTACAAAGGCACGTAGTGAAAGGACAAGGGGCAATGGTTTTAAATTAGAGCAGGCTAGGTTTAGATTAGACACTAGGAAGAAGCTCTTTACAATGAGGGCAGCGAGATACTCAAGGTCAGGCTTGGTGAGGCTCTGAGTAATCTGATTGAGTTAAAAATGTGCCTGTTTACTGCAGGGGGGGTTGGACTAGATGGCCTTTAAAGGTCCCTTCCAACCCAACACATTCTATGATTCTAAGTGCCTGTGGCCTTCCTGCAGTGTTCAGGCCAGTGTACAGTCCACGATACAGAGTTGGTTGCTTACACGGCAATTCTTCACCTGTTAGTAGATGCTGTACTAATTTCACTTAAAATATAAAGAAAGTAGAGATAGCAAGACTGCAAAACAAGGCTGCAGTAGCAAGATTTAGATGTCCCACCCAAGAGAACATGCCACCTGAGCATCAGTAGCATCCCCTACATCCTCCCCTTGTAGTCCCTTTCAGCCATGGAAGTAAGCCATAGATTAGTGTGTTTACTTGGTTTTTCTCCTAGAAATAATGGTGGTTTAGACCAATCATAGAAACACAAGGTTGGAAAGGACCTACAAGATCATCTAGTCCAACTGTCCTCTTATCACCACTAAGCTACTAAATATAATGTCTTCTAGCCCCTCATTCAGACTGTTCTTGAACAGTGCCAGGGAGGGTGACTCCACCACCTCCCTGGGCAGGCCGTTCCAGTGCCTGACCATTCTTGGGGAGAAAAAGGTTTTCTTGACATCTCATCTAAATCTCCCCTGGTGCAACTTGTGGCCATTCCCTCGAGTCCTATCATCATCTGGGAGAAGAGGCCAACCCCCTCCTCTTCACAACCTCCCTCCAGGAAGTTGTAGAATGCCATGAGGTCTCCCCTGAGCCTGTTCTTCTCCAGACTAAACAATCCCAGTTCCCTCAGTGGTTCCTCATAAGACCTGTGCTCCAGATCCATCACCAGTTTTGTTGCCCTTCTCTGGACACGTTCCAGAGCCTTGATGTCTTTCTTGTAGTGAGGGTCCCAAAACTGAACACAGTACTCAAGGTATGGCCTCACCAGAGCTAAGTAAAGGGCGGTGATCACCTCCCTGCTCCTGCTGGCCACACTAAAGAAAACTTTACACACTAAAGAAAAGCTTACACAAAAGCTTGGTGGGATTTGTTAGGCTAAAGGTTGATTAAACAGCCTTTGGCAAGCTTTTCCACCTTTCCAGTATCCATACAGGCTGACGCCTACCCCTGTCAAATACAGAGAGAGGGGCCTAGGACAGAGGGGTGGCTTTAACAATTTGAGGGGGAAGAACAGGAGCTGGACAAAGAAAGCTTAAAGGCTTGCTTGGTCCCAGACAGCACCTCTTAAAATCAAAAAATCTGAATCTCACATGCACAGGGCCAGGTGTAACAAGTGCCACTGCAAGACAGGAACATCAATGATGTGCAGGCACCTGGTGGCAAAGTGATTGCCTACAAAACCCAGGTCTTGTGGAGAACGGTGTGGGCAGGATCTGGGAAAAAACAGCAAGAGCTGAAGAGTAGGAGAGGGAGAAGAGAAAGGGAAGGAGGAGAGAGTGGAGGCAGCAAACGTGACAGAATCTAGATGTTGCCATGGAGAGCAGCTCCTGAGTTTTCCTCTGTGGCCTGCTATTTAAAATGCTTTGTTTAGCTTCTACCAGCACATTGTTTTTATTTTCCTCTTCCATACTGGAAGGACATTCAAAGTGAATTCTGGCTCTGTCTGGTCCTTTAGGCTTTGCTACGGACAAAAATATACAGTCTCTTGACAAGTGTGAGCTGGTGCTTGCAATTCTTGTCTCGACAGGGTTTGTTCCAACTCCCGAGTCCGCAGAAGGCGGGCTGTATATAGGATAAGCTTTCTGGTTTCCCTACACATGTGAAAAATGTCCAGAATGTCCCAAAGCATTATATATACAAGCGTTTGGAGTGCGTGGCTGTAGCTCCAGCACTGAGCTAGAGCTCTGCATCTGTTTGTTATTAGTAGATTTGTCTCATGTGGTCAGAACAGACTTGACAGGTTTTTTTTTTTTATGTAGCATCTACAGAAGACGGCCCACGTGCAAGTGAGATAGCATTGCTTTTGCATCAAAAATGAGGTATTTTTTTCCCCCATATTTAATGCTTTAGAAAAAGTTAAGTATTCTGAAAATGCAGAGTTTTTTAACGCTAACTTCAAAACTTGACTGCAACAAACTTTCACAGACTTCCAAGGCTAAAAATATACAGTGAAATCTTAAATTACATGGGGTGTGGGGGGCTGCATGAAGGTGAAATGACTTACTAAAGCTTTAATTATACATGGAGCCATTGGCATTATTTTTACTCTGCAGCACTGCAACATTTTGAACACTTAAGAGCAGCCACCCATAAATATTGAGATTGCAGTACAGCTTGTTCCACTGCCAGACATTCCACAATCCTTGGGTGAAGTTTTCCAATCCAGTCCTAGGGTTTAATTCTGTTGACTTGATGCTTAAAATTAAGGTTGTGCTTGAAGCATCTGAGACTGACAAACTTCTGTGGGGCCTGTACACTGTAATCCACAGTGGTGGAGCAGACCTCAGACTTCTGCCAAGACATGATTCTCTGATTCTCTGTTGCTGAAATACTTTTGCAAACTGTACCCACCTGACTCCCAAATTTCTCCCTGACCCCTATTTTATAAAAGATGTGGTCCCAGAAATGCCACTGGCATTTTGCACCATGTTTTATAATAGCATGAACCACTGAGGAAAATATGTAATTTCCCGAAAGTAAGAGGGGAGGAGGAGGGGGAATTACTATACAGAAACCTAGGTATAGGAAACGGGAAGGGTATACCAAACAGTACCTGCATTCACATAAAATTAATTGCTTAAGATAGACTTATCTTAAGTAGATAGACTTATCAGTTTTTGCCATGTTTCCAAGATACTGTGCCACAAGGAGATATTCTTTGCCACACTTAACTGCCAGGCAGGTTGGCTCTCTGAACATGACACTAATCTTGCTTCTGCTTGATGCTTGCTTTTTTTTCCATTGCTAATGGAATGAGGAGAGAATATTAATTAATTTGTGTCCTTAAGTATGCCAGCATTGAGATAAATAATCTAATTGGCCTCCAATTATAACAGCAAGCACAAGGGAGAACAAAAGGCATGACCACAGTTTACAGCATAGGGCACTTTGCTATAAGCCCATCTGCCCTAAGTGGGTACCTTCCGGCTGCTCCAGAATTTTATCAGTGACTTAAAAGCTCTGTTTCATGGAAACAGCTCTCCTTGCTGGTTTCTCACTGTTGTCTCCTGCCACAGAGAGCTTTCTTATTCGTGCTGTCTGCTATTAAACCAGGTGCTTATTACACCTCACGCTCCCACCAGCCACGCAGGAACACCGGTTTATGTGTTTGCTGTGGCTCTCCTAGTGCCAGACTGGTCTGTAGGAGCTCAGGATCCAAGTGACAGTGAGAAGACAGAAACAACCTTCCAATACAATAGCTCTTAAAAAATAAGATTATGATCTTAATTCATGATTCTCAAGCACCTCCAGAAATCCATCTTCTGAAACAAACTTTGAGCTGTTCCATTTTATGCAACTGATACCAAGATAATTTGGATGTGGCTTTTCATCCAAACTGTACAAACCTGGAAGCCTTGAGAATGGATTCTCTGGAGAGAGCCCCTCCCCATTGCAGAGTGGCCATGAAACCACATGTAAAAGAAAGCTTTTGGGCTTTCTGATACCTCCAGTTCCTAAAGGCCCCTGGAAATAAGAGCTGTGCAATGGTGGAAAGGAAAAGACCATGGATTCTCAAGAGCGTTCACAAAGGCTTTAGCCAATATTATGGTGATGAACTGAAGTTTACTCTTAATTATCTGTACTGGGGAAAGCTCTTTCTTGTCGGGCAAAGGCAAGGGTGGACAGACGTGACCCTCTAGTCTTGGTTTCCATACTGGTCCAAGGGTTCAGAAGGGTATGGGGTTTTTTTTTGGATGAAGCTGCTGGTTTTTCCCACCTCTGCCATCCTGTGGGTTAATTAAGTGCCATTAGTTCCCACCTCAGGGAGCTCTAATTAAGCAGCTGAAGGACAGCAGCAGATGAAGGGCAGTGTAAGGGTCTCTTTCTCCTGCCCTGTCTGCATTCAGCCAAGCAGCCACGGTTCCAGGTGAGGACTGTGGCTTTGATGCCTCCTGGTCTGTCTCATTGATTGCTGCCTTGCCACTAATTTAGCCCTTTGAAGCTACCTAACAGTATTTTTCTCTGCTCATGGAAGAATAGATTAACTACTTCTAACATGTACCAAATGGTGAATCTGAGCTTGCTGTGATACCCTAGAGTCCTTATCTCTGAAGACAAATTATCTTAATTAGGGACTACCAGGACATAAGACAGAATTAATCTTACTAGAAAGTCAGATGGAGCTGCAGAGCAATTAGAGGTTTTGCTATAGACAGCTGAAACTGAAAAGTAATACAGTGCACCAGCCATCAAAATGACCCCAAAGTACAAGCTCTCTCTGAAGCAGTATAGGAACGTAAAACATAAATGTGACATAAGTGTTCAGAGATTTGCAGTGATAACTGTGCAGGAGACTAACAGAAAGACTTGTTTGGGTTTTTTTTAATCCAGAAAACTCAGTGCATGCATTTTATGAGCCAAAGCATCTCAAGCAGGAACTTAAAGGGGACATGGGAGAGTTGCATTCCATAGCTCAGGGATGCAGTGTTGCACCCAAGATTTCGGAATATGATTTGGGAGACAGGAATTCAGTTCTGGTTTTCCTTCCACTCGCTGAATAATTCTGAACCTGTACCTTTATTCTTGTAGTGCTGGAGTAACATAATGTTAACACCCCTGCTTTCAAGTGTCTTCTATTTGGATAGTTCTCGTCCAGGAAATCATAGAATCATAGAACCATCCAGGTTGGAAGAGACCCTTGGGATCATCAAGTCCAACCATCAGCCCTACTCTACAAGTTCTCCCCTACACCATATCCCTCAACACCACATCTAATCTACTCTTAAACACTGTCAGAAATTTACCATTTTTCATGCACTTAGCATGTGGGGCCATCTCACTGTCCTGTTCAGTGTTACTGTAAGTCAAACAGTGACCAGGTCTTGCTTTTGCAGGACAGTTTTTACAAAAGAACTATTCTCAAAGCACTCTTAACTACTAAAGACACTACAAAGTTGCCACTTCATTGATGTACATACCATCTGAAATACTTAGGAGATGCTTTACATTAAGTTTGGTTTTGTTACCTTCAGGTGATTCAGACAGATAGCAAAAATCTCCTTTAATGATAGTTTACCTGAAGAAGAATATAAAGCTGTCTTACCCTATTCAACAAAACCCATAGGGAACATTTTATGTAGCTTAACGTGTACCTGTTTTAACTGAAATTTCCCAAACTATAAGCAGATTCAAACATGACTGACTCTGTAGAACAGTAGTGTGGGATGAGGAGAACAAAGATCCACACAGAGCTAGGCAACAATCAACTTGTGTTCTCTTTGGTTAGGAGCACAATTGCAGCAGGTGCTGTAATTGCAGAGGTGAAGCACATAGCCAGGGGGAGCCTCCACACATGACCTGTGTCTATGCCCTTTCTCCTATGGGGAGAGGATCTGGAGCCTTCTAGGTTTTCAGTTCCTCATGGAAAGGCTCCAGGCAGCAGAGAAATGAGCTGTGGTACCTTATGTCTGACATCACTCCATAAATAGAGCAGGCTGGAGTGACCCATGACTCTACAGATTCTGTGAATGTGAGCACCAGCCAAGACAAATGAATTCAGCCCTGCAGCATAGTTTTCTAAATGGAAGGTTTCTTATTAGGGTAGAGAAAATGTGGAGACTGTGGAGGCTACTGCACTGCATCTGCATCAGCAGGTATCCCATGATATTGTGGACAAGAACCTGAGCAACCTGCTTTGATTTAACCCACTTGGAGGAAGGACCTGGCGACCTCCAGGAGTCTCTTCCAACCTTGGCTATTCTATAATATTTTGCCTACTCTGCCTAATAGTGTTTTTACCTACTTTATGCAAGACTTAACTGATCTAGCTCAGTTTCTCTTCCCAGAGCTATGTCCCCTTGCCTTTACATGACTAACAGCTCTTCAGTGTAGAGCACTTCATGATTTTTCAATTTATTTTTGAAGAGCTGTTCTGGTTCTTAAGCATCTGGTGTAATTATTCTCACAGCAATCAGTACACCTGAGCAGAAAGCATGCTTGGGAGCTGCTGATAATATCAAAACAGGTAAAATTCAAGTCAACAGACGGTGACTTGATATTGCCCCTCCAAGCATATACATGCTCATATCAAACAGCTCAGCCAGCCTGAGAGGGGAGATGCCTTTGTACTAAGGGGAAATAGCACTTTAATGGAAGTGTGATTTGTCTTTAAAAGTAAAAGAAATATGTGCTTGGATAAAATCGTTTCAAAGAATCATAGGATGGTTTGGGTTGGAAGGGACATTAAAGGTCATCTTGATCCACCACCACACCCCCCCACACCCCCCCCACCAGGGTCTAGTCTTCTTTTGTCTAAAATCAAAGCTAAAGGAGAAACACAGCTACACCACAGCTTAGTTGAGCAGATAAGAAGCACAGATGAATACTATCATACTCAGGAGACAGGTTATACACCAACAGTTAATACCTCTTGGCCAGCTGAGATGTCTAGCAAAGCCCAGGCCCCTGCACAGCCATGTAAGCATGCTTGCAGGATTTTACATTAGGTTTTCTCATGGGAATGCCCCTACACACCACTGTCTCTGGAAGTTCTTACATTGCCAATTTGCAGGAAATAGCATCCAATTTACACTTATTTCTATTACAGGACAGATTTTCCCTTTACCAAATAATTTTCCATCTAGCTACTCTTAAGCATTACATAAAAATGCATATGCATTTGTTTGTCTGTATCACAAAGAACCAAGTTCTGAACAGCACAGCCTGTAATTGTTCTGAGTGAAATATGAACAGTACTACCTCTATTATACAATGATTCAAGGACACAATTCTTCAGGGGTTAGAGAAGATTTATATGGAGTGAGATATACCATGGAAAGTGTTATACAGAGAAACAGGAAATTATCATCATTTCATCCTGCCTGTCGTTCTCTTTTTTTATAATTGTCATGCTGAATAGGTTACGATAAGGCTAGGGACCACAGTAAAATAGTTCAACTCTCCTGTGCAAGGCAGCTGGAAGCACTTACCTAAATGTTAAAGGGTGCAGCTGAGCTGAGATTCAGAACTTTTAAATGTCCTTCCTGCCTTACACAGACTGGGGGCAGGGGACTAACACTGCTGTATCTTCTTGTGAACTGTATTTTATGTATTGTCTCTGTCAAGAGCCTGTGGGGTAGTGGCTCAACTCAAAAAGCTCTGTAACACCCAACCCACCATGGATCACCATCTGCACCTTGCATGGTCCTCCTGGTTCAGGACTCCAGAGCAAGCAGCGAGGAAGGCAGAGAAGCACATCTCCTTGGAAAGAAGGGGTGGGCGTTGAGTGAAAACACTTCTTGAAAGGGCAGGCTCAGCTGAGGGACCATCCATCTAGCCTTTATTCATTCCTGTGTCAGCATTCTTTTCCTCCTGCCAGAAAATACATCTATATTGGGCCTGGCTTCATCTCTGACAAATCCATTGACTGCCACACAGTTACACTGGGGATTAATTTGGCTCATCAGGTCTAACCTGATCTTGGCAGCAATTCAGAAGTGCAAACAGCAGAAAGACAGTTCTTTTAAATCATAGTAACAGGTCATGGCAAATATCATATGCCTGCTGCTCTGTGTGAGGCTGATGAGTCAAATTCAAACATAAACTTGAACAGGGCTAACATTAATTGTATGGATACATACCTAAGCAGAAATAGAGATTGTAGAAAATTCATCCTATGTGCATACAAGCACTTTACTAACTCTTTAGCAGGTCTGTTGTCCTGGATAAGAACCAGGCTCTGTTCCATACAGTAGTTGGTTTTGCTCTCCTTGTTCCCCAGATGAGCCGGATCATGATGATGGTGATCCTGGTAGGCTGTCCAGGCTCACCTTGTGCCCAGAAGCTGTATAGATGGAAGACTGGTTATCCAGCTCCTGTAACCCTTCAGCTCCTAACAGACGATTGTGATTTAAGCTAATTTCTGTCCTGGCTTCACTGCATCAGCATTCACACTTCAATGTGAATGCACTTTATGCACTTGTTTCTCCAGCTACCCTAACAAACTTCCTCCCTCTGGCCAGAAAATGTTGCAATGTTACCTCAATCTTTTTCTCTTTTACAAATGAGGCTTCCTCCCCCTGTGCTGATACTGTTCTCACCAAGGTCTGCAAAGGGTCTGTGTGAGTGTCAGTGAGCTCCTGACCAAATGCTATGGTATCTCTGGCTCCTGGCCCTGGAGTTTATCAGGGGCTCTGTGCTCTTTGACATCTTACCATCTGCCTTTCTCCTATCACGTCCTCAACATCCCTCCCTCTGCTGTCTCCCTCTTCCTATTTCACAGAGGGATGGACTGAGTTTCTGCAATTCCCTTCCCCCTGTTTTCTGTTCCTCCCATACCATGCCTTCTTTAAACTTCATCCCCACATGAGTCTTCATGTGCCATCTCAGTCTCTGTGCCAGTGACTCAAATTCCTGCATCTCTTGAGGACACTTCTCCCAAGTCCTGCCCAGTCTTTCTGGTACCTCTGCTTTGAACATCCTCTAGTCTTAACTTGATGACTTAAAAGCCAAACTTCATTTTCCTGTGTGGTGAATGTTGCTCACAGATGACACCACCAACCCCCTTCCTGTCCATCAGGCTTGCAAGTGAAAAGAAATGAAGAATTACATATTTAATTCCTCTTTCTCCCCTGCATCCAGGTCATCCCAAATATACTTACTTCAGTTGCTACAACCTATTCTCCAGCCACAGTCTTCATATGCTGTATTGAATGCTTTCTACTCTATAACTTTACTTTTGGAGCTGATGAACATCTGTTGCTGTTATCATTTAAGTACCCTGCAACACAAACCCCTTACCCTTGAATTAAGGATCTGCTGTACCTTGTGCGACACAAGGTAACTTGTTGCAACAATTTATTTCTGTAGTTAACAAACGTCCCCATTCATATCAGGAATTTACAAAGGCTAAATCAGTTAAATCACTGTTGTGTGATTATTTATTTATTTATTTATTTATTTATTTATTTATTTATTTAAAAAACAAATGAATGGGTCAGATAATTTTCTTTGCATGTAGATGTCTGCAGTTCTAACCACCAAAAATACAGAAGGCTATACCTTATCCTGCCCAAAGTCATTAAGCTGTGGCGGAGGCAGCTGTTTGCTAACACAAACTCATGAGTTCACGCTTCCCCCTCACCTCCCAAAAGCACAGGCTGCTGTCCGCTCTCTGAAAGAGCGGACTGTTAATATACTGCTATATACCACACTGTTCTCTTCCTGCTTAGGAACTCCTCACTTTTCTGTGCTAATCCCTACAGGTGCCTGAAGTGTATTTCTACAGTAATTGGAGCTTCCTACACTTAAGTATTAAATAACCCCACATTTCTAGCTAAAATGATTACTTTTTTTTTCATTTTAGTGACAAAAACGTAGCATTTTCTTCTTCCCTCACATTTTGTAAAATAAAATTTCTAGTACAGTATTGTATAAAAGCAACAATCTGACACATTAATGCCTATTCTGCCATCTTTATTGTGCCTGCAACGAAAAAAAAGCATGTACTTCTAGCTGACTGTGCTACTGAGAACAATCTGATAGCAGAAGCCTGTTATTGTCATTCAAAGGAACACTTGTTTAACCAGATGCAGACATGAAAAATTACCTTAAATTCTACAATTAGTATTTTCTAGAGAAAAATGTCTGTTCTATGCAAAATCCAAAGACAGTGGTATATTAGCACCACATCACAAAGCAGCTGCATCTTATTAAACTTTCCCTGGAGACAGATTGGAACAGGACCACCAAGACTCCAGGCCATCAAACCGTCCACAGTAAAGTACATGTCTCTGTCTCAGATACTGGAGCAATTAGGACTCTGCAGTCATCTAAGCAGAAGGGCCTATTGCAGGGTGCTGATTCCATAATGATTAATTATGCTGTGCTCTACAAATGGAACCACTGTTGAATCATACAATGGTTTGGGTTGGAAGGGACCTTTAAAGATCATTGAGTTCCACCCCTCTGCCCTGGGGACGGACACCTCCCACTAGATCCCATTGCGCAAAGCCCCATGCAGCCTGGCCTTGAACACCTCCAGGGGTGGGACAGCCCCGCAGCTTCTCTGGGCAACCTGTTCCAGAGTCTCACCACCCTCACTGTAAAGAACTTCTTCCTAAGGTCTATGGCAGCTCCTTACAGAGAAGAGCAATAAGCTGGCACACAGGACAGCAAGGGGAGAAGGGAAGCTCAGGTTTAAGATCCACAGGTGGAACTCCTTGATGGAGAAGTTACTGAGGTTGTACAGAACACCTTAGCTCTCACACAGAAATTACACCTCATGTAGAAAGTGAATTTCTGCACACTGTAAGTATTAAGCAAAATCAGAATAATGGGTGGGCCTGAGAGGTAGGTGGAGCAAAGTAGCCTAAATGCATGAATTGTGAAGGATCAGAGTGAGCTTAAGGCTGGTGAGTTCCCCTGGCAGTTCCTAATGTGTTCCCCTGCATGTAACTAGAGGCAGCTCAGGATTCTTTAAAAATCTTTGCATTTGCAACTTGTTCTGTACACTTCTGAACTGCTGCAAAAGACCCAAGTGTTTTGGGCCCAATGCTCAGATCATAAGAATCATAGAATGATTAAAGATCACCCAGTTGCCACCCCCTGCCCTGTGCATGGACACCTCCGACTAGACCAGGTTGCTCAAAGCCCCATTCAGCCTGGCCTCGAATACCTGCATGGGGCATCCACTTCTCTGGGCAACCTGTTCCAGTTTTACCACTCTCTCAAGAAAGAATTTCTTCCTGAGATCTAATTGCAATCTCCTCTCTTTCAGTTTAAAACCATCACCCTTCATCTGATCACTGCACTCCCTGATCAAGAGTCCCTCCCCTACTCTCCTTTAGGGACTGGAAGGGGCCCTAAGGTCTCCCTGGATCACCCTACCCTTCCCACAAATAGCCTCCAAACCAAGCTCTTCCTGCAGAGTCAGAACAAATATTGCTGCTTAAGCTCCTCGGTAACTGCCCCTGCTCTTAAAGGGAACTAGGCAAATGTGAGCTGCCATCAGGGTCGTGTTTGATCTTTTGGCTAGGTGTTTGGTAACTGGGATGCTGCTTTGCACAAAGCCCATCATGCCTCAGATGAGAGACAATATGGCTAGCAACAGGATGGTTTATACTGATGTATGTACTGGTAGCTATGGGTGATATGGAACCACACTGCTTTTTGACCAAATCTGCCTAGAAAGCAAGACCATATTTGGGGTGGGATGAGAGTGGGAAGAGGATTGGGCAGAGTAAGAAGATGTGATCAACTCCCCCTCACTACTAATTGAACTAATACTGGTCAAAATACACAAAGAAGAAAGGTCTAAGACTATAATACCAGGCTGTAACTACAACTTGTGGGTTAGGAAGTCCCTGAATCACAGAAAACCTTAATGCAGAACCTGAGTGGTGCCGTGGGAAAGTTTGGTCCCATTGTTGCTAGCTGAATGGAGATCACACAAGACAGGCACAGACCACACCATGCACGGGATCCGCATGAAACACCGCATTTCTAAACCTGGGATTAAGGCAATAAAACTCTATTGGAAAAGTGCTTTTTATTTTCCATTTAGTAAAGATTAACAGCTAAGTCAAACTGGCAGGGAGAAAACACATAGTTCTCTTCCTTCTCAAATGTCTGGTCCTAAACTATTTATAACCCTTCAATATTTTTTTTTTTCTTAATGTACGCAAATAACAGCATGTATTTTTCTACTTATTCTGCTTTGAACGTACTGTCATTTATCTTCTAATGTCAGTACTGACCAACAGCAGGACTTCATCTAGCTCTTTTTATCTTAGTGTCTCATAAGTACTGATGATAGCCTGGTGCGTGTCTCTGTGTGCTAGTGTTCTCTTTCTTCTGTTGAAGAACAAAAGAAGGAAGGCAGAGAAGTTTAAAAGCACAGACTTTTGAAAATGCTTAGGCACCAAATTTCCACTGAAATCAAGGAATTCCAGGCTAAGTCATGCCTGAGGCTGTAGTGAAAGAGCTGTCAGGGTTCTCAATCAAATTCTGGCTTTCATAGTTTAGCCTCACTGCTCTCCAAGGCTTGTTGGTATAATGAAAATGAAACCTACAGATTAGGATTACAAATATATACCAGAAAATAAGGATACTACAAGATACTAAATAATGTTTGTCTGAAAAGTCTCTTTGCTGTGCTGTCATGGTTTATATCTCTTCCTGTTTAAGTGGTGTTGGTATGTGCTGGGCTTTTTATGACTTGCAGAGAGCAGAACTGGTCCAGTAGCATACTATCAAGTGCTTATGCTGTGCAACTATATGAGGATTTACAGACTGAAGACCAGCTGCCAGGAAATTAACTTCTTTTTTTGTATAGATTACAAACCCATATCAGAGTCAAGAGAAGGGAACACGTATTGGCCACAGCAGATTCAGCGCAAAGTCTTACTTAAACTTAGCTTTCTTTAATGATGGCTTTGAGGTACAACTACATTTTTTCATCTGCATCTCTTGATGCAAGGTAGTGTATCTCTAGCTATAGTGTGGAAAAGACATTCTTACTTCAGCTTTAATGCCTGAATGACAAAAGGAAATCTTTCTGTGTTTCATCAGAACAGGAGATTACTGCCAGGCAATGTCCTGCTTGGTCTGGGGTCAGCCAAAGAGAGGCAGCAGCAAATTTCCAAGTTTCACCTGAGCTAATCTGTCTACCCTGTTAATTAACAAAGCAGCTCTCAACACTACTGATGTGGAGCATGCAAGCACCTCTTAGACTTCTATACCATAGATAATGCATAGAGAACATTGTGAACACCTTCAAAAATACACAAACTACATGAGACGTGGCAGATGTATATGCATAAGGAAACAGCATGGAGGTCAGATCTACTTACGAGTTCTTGTAAGGACAAGACTAGATCCAGAAAGATGTGTAGGCAATGCATGATCTATTTCAAACTATTAAAGCAAATGCCTTATTTTACAAACCAGTTAATGGGCAGCTTTCTTCTCACTTAACTTCAGATATCTGCAAGGGAGGTTCTTGATCCGATTCAGATACCTTTTGCAGTCACACAAAAAAAAAAAAAAAGAAAAAAAAGAAAAGAAAAAAAAGATGGAGGCTCCCAAAGGGTGTGATTCACTTCACCTATTTTAGAGAAGAGATGAGTCACACACTGGTAGTGCCTAATTCCTTCCCACGGATTATAATGGCAACCAATTTAGATGCACAGGTAGATGAATCCCATCTAACGTGTCCAATAAAAAGAACACTTTTCACTAAGGTATTTTGGCTAAATAATACTTTAAAAAAAAAAAATAATCTTCTGCTTTGTTGTACCAGCTAGCTAATTGACTTCTTTAGAAGGAGCTTTTGCTACAGGCATGTTGTAATGAACAGAGTTGAATGCAATAGTCTTCCTCTGAAACTTCTGGTACTGGATACAGCATGAGGTACAGCAGAGCAAGAACTTAGTTCTGGAGGACTCCTGTGTCCTCACTGCAGAATACAGCCATGTTAACATAGACAGAGAAGAAGACAGGACCTAAACTATGGTTTATGGTGTCCCAGCAATATCAATACACCTATTTTTAAATGTCATTTTTGCCACTCTTCCCTTTTGAGAGAGAGAGAAGTAAAGACAAGTTCTTTGTTCTGATTCTTACAGTTTATCAAAATGACCCTGGTCATTGCCTGAAGGCTGCATGATGCTGATAAAATGCTCTTGCAGCAACAGAAAGATATCTAAATTTGATGTTTCTAGCTCCTTTCATATTGCCTTTCTTCTTGAGGGTATCTTTTTCCAACATGACAGTGTTTGCATGGTTCGGATGAGCCCTGTTGCTAAGAAACAAGTCCCAACTGTGCCTTTAAAACTCTTCCTTTAAACATACAACTCAAGGAAATATTTTTCTTTTCATTATACTATATTGCGTGTTTTTATTAAGATTTCTTTTAACTCTGATCTGACCCTTGGTGTTACATTTCTATCGCAAACTTCTGGGATAGGTCTTTCTTTTTCTACTGTTTGTACAATGCCATGGTCATCTACGCAGTTGTATAAATAAAATATTTTAAAATAGTACATTTTAGGGTCACAGTAAGACCCTGTTTTGAACATAAATGTGGTATAAACAAGAAAAGCAGCGGAGCCTACCTATTGCCAATAACTGTTAATACTAAACTATGAGGCACAGTATGAATCGGTGTTCTGTCAAATGGCAACTACGATGCATCTGCGCAACAAAAAATGGCTTGCTTGGCTTTGGGGTTTTTGGTTTGTGGGGTTGGTTTTTTTTGCCATGTACTAACTAAAACATGCTGGTCTCCCTTAAACGTACAAGATAGCGTGTAGTTTTCACTGGCAAGGGTTCATGTGGGGGAGTAACTAGCACATTTGAACTACAAACTGCCTTGTATGTCCTAACTATTTATTGTGATTTCCCTAATGAATGGCACAGACAACACCTTGCTTCCTGACCAACACAAAGTCCAAGAGTAATGGGAGTTCATTAAAAACGGTTTCCCTGGAAGAGAGTAGTGGAAACTTAAGTATGGCTGTGCAATGTGAGGCACGGAATTGCAAGAAGTCCATGTAGATTCTCTTGCCAGTTCAGCTCCCAACTTCCTGGACCGTCTTCAGCAGGTTACCTCCTCTGACTTCTCCATTCTGACAGCCATCAGTCTGCCGTAACTCGTGACATAACTCTTCCTTTACATTTCTGTATTGTAACATGACTTGAGCATAGTCTGTGCTTCACAGTGCTAATGAAATAATAATGCAGTAACACCCTGCTCTACTACCTACTCAGTGCTTCTCATATCAGTGAATAGTGTACTTCTCAGGAAAGACTTAAGTCACAGTCACTAGAATAAGTTCTGGTGTCATTCAAGCATGATTCAGTTTACAAAATGTATTAGAGAATGCTTGCTAGTATATGATAAAATGTCATAAATACTTAAAACCAGGTTTGTAAGGGAAAAAGCAGTTTGTGATGCAACAGCCTCAGATTTTTAGCTTTGGTCCTACTTAGTATTGCATTTTAGGAAGCATCTTCTCTGGTTATAAGCACAATGTAAGAGCCTAGTTACACACATCTTCACAGGGTTCACATCTCCTGTTCACAGGAGCAACCTCAAGGGGCCTGCTCATATTAGTTCTTACCATTGAGCCAAGTTCTCTTTGCACTGTTAGGATACTAAGAGACTGTGAATTCTTCTCATCTATGTTACCATAAGAAGGAAAAATTCTGAGCAGAGGTGAGGCAAACTAGTTCTAGAGGCTCAGTGCCGTATCCCTCTGCATGTTGTGGATTCCCGGTTCTGTCAAGCAGGTAGAACTTGCCATGGGAACACTTTGGACCTGTTTTGCAGTGGTTCAAATGCCTGCTTGTTGCTCCAAGCAATGTGACCTGGAGTCCTCAAATCAACTAGAAAGGGGACATCCTCTGATCAGCTCTGCCTTGGCACACAGAAAGTAAACGAGCGCTGAAAGAAGACCTAATGAATTGAAAGCACTGATATGACAGCAAAATGTATACGCACATGGGCCAGATGTGCAGTTACACCATGTATATACCATGTTTTAGC
>VZTM01001785.1:0-38096 GCA_013400555.1 Jacana jacana | reverse complement strand
AGTATGTCACAAACAACTGTACATAGAGAAACGCTGCTGTTCCAATTAGACCCAGGGGTTTGTTTCATTAAAATAGCTCTGATAATGTAAATCCAAGCATATGAGTTTATTGGTAGATTTTTATCCAGGGTAATTAAAATGTTAATTTAAACAGGTTTTACTATGGCATTTTGCAAACTTGTAGTTTCACAATTTATATCAATTATGTAACAAGGCAATAACCAAGATTCAAAGACACATATTTCTTGTATAAAAGTTGCTTGGGATTAACATTATTTATTTGATTGGTTGGTTGGTCGGTTATTCTCAGGAAGAATGGCAGGGATTCAGTGAGGCCAGCAGCCCAGCCCGGTTCACTTTCACTATATTTTACTGTGAAAGCAATGGCAGGGGCAGAAAATAACTACTGTAAATCTCAATTTCAAATAAAAGTCCAATTATAATTCAAAATGTAGAAATTTATCAAAGGTCTTTCACATTTAGCTGTTACAAATCCAATCCTGTATGCCTTTGGTGCCAGATGAGAGAATGCAAAGATACTGTTCAGAGTGCTAATGACAGGCTCTGGCTGGCTAAGCATGCCCAAAGGAATTCTGTACAGTGCGTGATCTATATCACTTTCAGTGAGACTACACTATACAGCATATGTGTAGCAAAACTGGACTCAAAACCAAACAGTCAGTGAGACAGCACATATATCCAGTCATTTGGAGTCTGCCTTCCCTGCAGAAGGGAGAAGACTAGACAAAGTAGAGATTGGACTTACTGTGTATATTAAAAAGGCTTATTCTCCACATGCACACAGTATTCACGGCTTCCTGTAGTCTTAAAATAGCCACCATCTGGTTTGCTTAAATTCCAACAAAAGCTATTTGAACCACTTAGAACCTATTTGGAGTATTCAAATGGCACTTCAGTGGGGCACAGCTTTACATTTTGTCTGGTATGTCTCAGGCAATAACAGGCTGTCATAACAATAAATTCAGCAGACATGTGGCAATGTAAATGTATGTGTTGCAGGTCAAACTGCCAAAAAAATGGCTAAGAACGAATATACAGTTTAATATCACTTTATCTGTATCAATATTGCCTCAAAAAATCCCCATGTTAAATGGATTACATGCAACTAAAACTCATTCTGTTTGCAAAACAAGCAGTTAGAAAAAATGGTTACACATATTCTCTGTGACAAAGTCTTAATAGGTTAAAGTTTATGATCTATGGAATTTACATTTTAATTTTGAATGTTTCTCAACCTCTGCAGCAGTTCAGATTAAAATAACAGCCTGTTTGACTTGACTTGTGGGAAATAAAAATGGGAAGGCCTTCCTTACCTGGCATCAGTTTCAGCTGAGACATGAAAACAATCAGAGATCAGATAAGAAAAAAAAAACGTATTTTTTTGGCAGTGAGGGTGGTCAAACACCGAAACTGGTTGCCCAGACAGATTGTGGAGTCTCCATCCCTGGAGACATTCAGAACCTGACTGGATAGAACACCAAGCAACCTGCTTTAGTTGACCCCACTCTGAGTAGGTGTTCAGACTGAATGACCTCCAGAGTCCCCTCTAGTCTCAACAATTCTGTGACTCTGTGGTTAATCACTAAATGTCATCTATAGGTTACACTGCCTGAACTTCTTGTACAGTCTACAGCAAAGAACATGGAAGAGTAAAATTGCTCTTAATCCCTAAAAAATATGGAAAATAATTCATTGCCAGTCAAATAATATTTAAATATTTACAAAATACGGACAAAGGAAAGTAAAGACAAATTTCAAGAGCTTCTTTGTATCCAAAGGTATCCTTATACAAACTTTTACATAATGAATCTCAGGTAAATTGATCTTATTATCACATATTCTTACCCAAAATAGCATGTTTTAACTGTTAACCATAAATTATACAAGCATAAAGTAATGAATGGTTATTTTTTCATAGCAATTTAAACAGGCAGTATTCATAATTAAACACTTACTGTCATTTCTGTCCTTTTCCCCTCAGGCTGTTTAATTCCTATATCAATGTAACTGTAGAGGACAAAAAATACAGTAGATAAAATTTGTTCATTTGAATCAAAATGGAATAGGCAATCTAAAAATACTTTGGCCTCACTGTGGAATCCTTAACTCAGGATTACCTCAAACACTGTGTCCAGTTTTGGTGCCATCACTACATAGAAGACATTGAGGTCCTGTTGGGAGTCCAGAGAATGTCAACAAAGCCAGGGAGCAGTCTAGAGCATAAATCTGATGAGGAGCTGCTGAGGGCGTTGGGGTTGTTTAGCTTGCAGAAAAGGACGCTGAGGGGAGACCTTGTCTCTCTCTACAAATATCTGAAATGAGGTTGTGGAGAGGTGGGGGTCGGTCTCTTCTCCCAAGTAGCAAGTGATAGGACAAGAGGAAATTGCCTCAAATTGTGACAGGGAAGGTTTAGATTGGATATTAGGAACAATTTCTTCACTGAAAGGGTTATCAAACATTGGAACAGGCTGCCAAGGGAAGTGGTGAAATTGCCATCCCTGGAGGAATTTAAAAGACTTGTAGAAATGGTGCTGAGGGACAGGGTTTGATGGCATTTTTGTCAGTGCTAGGTTGATGGTTGGACTTGACCGGGAGGTCCCTTCCAACTTAAACAATTCTATGGTTCTAAGAGAGACACAAAAAAGGACATGGGTATTGTAACTTAAACTTACCAGAACTGGAAACTAAATATTATGGCCTGCCACCAACACAGAATCCAAAATCCCATCTATGATACTAGATATCTGCCAAGAAAAAAAAAAAAAAAAGGCATCATACTTGATTTCTTTAGTCATCTTTTTCAATAAAATCTGACCAAAATTTCTGTGCAATCTTCAGTGCCACAACAAAGCTAAGCAACTGCTCATGCTGGATATCTTAAATAGTTAAACTAATTAAACTAATTTTGTTCAAGTTTACATCTGCCAACTGGCTAATCTTGTTCCTCCAAACAAAGAATTCCTTAATTTCACAGAGAAGTGATTGATTCATCAATAGACCTTAAGTGCAGGTTAAAATTTGGATATGCCAAAAACTAGCGCAGCACTACCAAAAATTGTGCAAGCAAAAACATAATGAGCACAAAAATGAGATGGAGCATGAGAAGACAGAGAAAAACAAACAAACAAACAAACAAACAAAAAACCTGTCTTGGTTACTAATGTGGAGTTATCAAAGCAGCTACATAGCTCCAAGGGAGGGCCATGGTTAAGGATTCCTTAGAGCCCAGAAGCTGGAGATGCCAGTCTCTGGTATTTAAGGCTCAGGCTTATTTGTCTAAGTCCTCCCTTCTCTACACCTCTGCATTTGTGCTCCTTCTGCCTATACTGATATATGAAGAGAATTTTCAAGAACATATGTGCATCAACTTTCATGGGCAGCAGGCAGCATGGGCAACCCAACCCTTTCTCTCTGTGGGCAACATTTAGGCCCCATCACCTGATGTGGGTTAAACTGCAGAGGAATCTGGGACAAAGACAAACACCTGGAAAACTCAGCGGCTAGCAATTTTCATAAGGGCTTTCTCCCTTTCTTCACTAAGCACTGTGATGGTCCCTGACCATCCTAGCAAGCCCAGGGTGTGAAGCATGCAGTCTTGAGGCCTCCCCTTGAGGTGCAGCTGGGGCAGCCAAAATCCAGAAAAATGGCTTCCTCCCTGTCCCTGCACAGCCATGGAGGTTGCCTGCTCAGCCAAGGGGGAACCTGGCCTGGCCCAAGGCATTAAAGTGTCAAAAGGAGGAGGGGAAAGGAAAAGCAACCAAAATTAAAATCGTGGCAGCCTTTGTGAGTGAGTCATTTCAGTGTGAAATGTATTTATGTGACTCAGTCATTTTGGGTTGCATTCATGTGGGCTCTGACAGGCTGAGATTTGCAAAAGTGGTGGGAGTCTTAAGTGTTAACATCTCCTGGGGTTAAACGTGAGATGTTAAATGTCTTGAGAAGGGGAGACCATGGTTTTGGAGTAGATGTCTCTGACTGACTGCCAGCTAACAGTAAAGGAATTTTTTTAAATGGTTAAGACTTACCCAAAATAGGAAGCTTTTGTTTCTTTGCACGAATCATTCCTTTCTCCTGTTTCATATTTTTGCTTTGTGTTTTCTCTCTGATAAATGCAGAGGTGTTTATTGAGCACTGAGGAGGGGAGCTGGCTTCCTGGAGCTGCCAAGAGGGCGAAGAACAGTGGAGCTCAGCTGGAGTTCATGCAGTGGGGACTTTCCCTTCATGGACATTTGCCACAAGTTTCAAATGTCACTTTCTCAACAGTCTTACTCTTTTCCAGTAGGAAAGACATCACAGAATAGAGTGCTAAGGACCAACAGTCCTTACATGAAAGACAATCACTAAAAAAGGTCATTTTGATTATTAAAAAAGAAAAAAAAAAACAGTGACTAGCAAAGTTTGTCCCTACAGAGACAAAAAAAAAAGCTATTCTTGTTTTATCATCAGTGAAGAAGTGTTTGCTTAAATAGAAACACAGAAAACGGTAATGTAAATAAACTAAAAAATACCTTTTTATAATAGCATAAACGCATCACATCATAGCCACAAACTGGAGTGAACCAGAAAGTAGCATAAGACCAGCTATGAAGACTAGGGGGTTTCTAACATGAGATACTAGATGTAGCTGATACTGCTAAGGAAGGAAAGTCCTGGTAAAAAGCTAATTTGGCTCTGGCCATGTGGAATCGAATCCCCTGTTTCCTACAGACTTCATGTTTACCTGCTATAAATCACCTTATTTCTGCTTTATTTCTCTGGACAAAATAGAGGTCCTAGTATTTGCTGGTCAGAGTTATTCTGAGCAGAAATATGTTAAAGATGAGAGCTCTTTCAGTACTTTAATACTGTATAGTTTTTAACTACATTATTACATTATTATTTCTCCCACTGCCATCTTGTCCTTGATATGATGTAGCTATTGCAACAATACTGTGTTCCAAATGTCATATTTTAAGAAATTACTTACACCAGTTACGAATTCTGAAATCCACTTCCCCCTAAAACAACATACCTGTAGCCTTAACTACAAAATGCAACTATCCAATAGCTCTTTCTTTATGAAATCTAGGAACTGTTAACCTTTTAGCTAGTTTCAAAATTAGTCTTTTATATTACTTCAGAAATGCTGCTTGAATTGATATATGAGGAACAGAGTTCCCAGCAAAGAAAGGTTTACCTCACATGAACAGGTAATGCCAGGTGTTCACAGATGGGTAATGGACTGATCATGCCCATTGAACAAAAACTACTACTTATAGAGAATATAACTTTTCTTTTGTTTGTTCCTAAGGCAAAGTGATATGCACAATCTTTAAACTTCAAATGTGAATACTATTTTTAGCACGTGGAGTTGTGGCAACATTGAGAGCTACATGCAAATGCAGGTTGTGAAACAAAAATCAATCTATGGCTGCAAAGCAATCTAAAAACTCATAACACATCCCAATTCATTTTCAAACAATTCACATGCAACCAAAACTTTGTGAAAGTATATTAGATTTATCTGGTGTTTAAAGGTATCATTCACTTACTAATTTTGCTTGCAGAAAACCACTAGACTCAGGGAGGGATGATGGGGAAAATTTTCTCCCCCTTTAGATGCGAAAGGAAAAGTTTAATTGAAAAAGCGTATGACTAGCTGAAAACATAGATATATATGACTTAAAACATAGCTAAGCATAGTAAGCATAAAAAATGAGAAATACGTTCATTGGGATCCTGAGCTCTGAAGAAAAGACTTAAAACATGTGATTGATTTTATCTGGACTTTTGGTCCAGTCCATTTTATCAAAAGGACCACTTTGACCATTCACACCAAAGTCTTGATTTGTCTAATAAAATCATTCAGTTGCAGGACTTCGGTCTGGATGCATCTGTATTTTGAGATAACCAGCATCAAGTTCAGGAATATTTTCAGAACTAATAAATTTCAGTTCAAATAAAAAAAGAGTATTTACTGGCTATAAGAGCCATTGCAGAATGGACTTCTGACACCACAAAAAGTACTCAGATATGCATGAAGTTCTTCACAGCCCAGTATAGATTAATTTTACCTACTGATTAAACAGGAGAGTTGTATGAAAGCTGAAGGTCTGCTTTCTCAGTGGATGAAAACAAAATCAGTAGTTTCATGGGTGTTTCATACTATAAAGTAGTTTTTTCAAACATAAGGCAAATTATTACGATCATTATATACGAACTGGAAAATATCACAATAAAATTACGCAGTTTTATTGCCCCTTTCCATCTTTTTTGAGTGCCATTTAAAGACTTCTGTTACTTATAATAAGAATGGTATTGAGTGTATCACCTGAAATCCTTTTCCTTGTCTCCTATCTGTCCTTTTTCTATCATGAGCAACCTCATTTGTTTTCAATTCTGGACTGTGCTTCTACGTTCTTCTCTCAGTTAAATGCAGGCAGCTTTATATACTGTAATAAACAGAACAACTTTTTCCCCCAATATTTAATGTCATAGCTAAATTGTAAGTTCTATAAAACAAAGGATTTATGTTGGTTTACATTAAGAGAAGCTGGGGATGTTCATTTCAATATGCTAAATTTTACTTTTTATTCTAAAGTAGTATAATTCCACCATAACCATGCTGACTGGTGAGAGTTTGATATAACTAAATGTTATAGGAATAGTTTACTTGAATAATGAAACCTATCACAGGTAAGGTGAAATTTTTGATTGCTTATTCAAGAGAGACCATCAGAAGAAGCAAGTGTCCAAAAAGGTTTTGCACTATTATTTACCCTGTGATGAAATAAAATTTTAATTGAGGGACAAAAAATCTCATTTGATTCGCAGAAATAATTTTCAGCCATATTGTTAAGTCTGAGTTCTGATTACAGATTAGTACCTTTAGAAGTTGTTATTATGGCAGTAATGAGCCAGCAATGAATTACATCTGTAGTCAAAAATCAGAAAGTTTTGTAATCATAATCAAGCTTGTACAAATCCTTTCACCACTGGAAGAACAGCCACAGGCCAGAGAAAATATGTCTTAGAAGGCACCTGAGCATTTTCACTACTGTGTTCACTGCAAAACCTACTTTATGGTCACTTTCACAAGTGTAAATGAGAGAAAAGATGATGCTAAATAAGGTCCTTTGTTTTCAGACCTATATCACATGTTACTGTACATGGTGTAATGTGAGGCCTACATATATTATTGCTTCATTATGTAAAAAAAAAAAAGCACAAATGCAAAAATTTTGACTTGTTCTTAGATTTGGAGCTTATCAGAAATTTCCCAGCAGCAATCAGAAAATATTGCATTTGACAGGTTCAAAGCATTCTGCGGGGATACACCAGTTATGTTGCAACCTTTGAAGAAAATCTGCTCATTTTTGACCACTCTTCCACTTGCCCAGTTCCTGGGTGCTTGGCTGCTAAAGCCCTTTGTCCAGCCAACTCCTTCTTTGCTTAATCTCTTGAGGTCTTTGGGGGTTTTATAACCAGCCTGGTTGTCAGAGTTCTTAGCCACCATCTGAGCCCATATAGGAGCTGGTAGGGCTTACCAGTTCCCTGGACAACTGGAAGTCATGATAGTGCAAAAACAAAGGTGGATTCTGTGGAGTTACTGCCTCACTGCAGCCAGCTGGCTCCATCATGCCAGAGACAGCACCAAACATGCCTCCCAACCTGTCTGAGCTACATGGGTAACCAGTCACTTACTAACTCAGCTCTTCATCGTCCTGGTAATACTGCTTCCCAGAAGATCTTTTACTAGAGAGCTGGTAAAACCAGGGGTTCATGAGATGGACAAAAGTCTGAAAAATGTATTTTAATTTCAGCTTTCTTTTTTCCTAGAAATGTTGCCTCATACTAATTGTTGTGCTTCTGAAATTTTTATCCCAGTGTTCAGTTTGTTTTTTCAACCAAAAAGTGTTCCTTGCAAGGGTTTCTCATTCCACTGGCCAACTGGAGTTTAGCTTTGATCTTGATAAATGTCAAATTTCATTGTTTCTCTCATTTTCACCTCACAATTCTCAAAGGATGTGCCTACACTTCAAAATACATTTAGCTGTTTTCCCTGTCCAAAGAATAATAATGCTGCTGAAACGTTGTCATTATCAAAAACAAAGGGGGATGTAGGATCAAGAATACAAATAGGGTTTAAATAATTAGCACATCCTCTATTGAAGTTTGCTTGCCAGTGTCTGCTTAGTTTGACAGCCAGAGTGAGCAGTGAAGGAACAGAGGTTAAATGGTCAGAAAATTTCACACCATCTACCATTTCAAAGACTTCCCAGTAACATTGGTCATCATTTCTGTACCTTAACTGTCCACCCTCTAGAGCTGTTCATTATTTCTGTACATACTTAATGGTTTGATTTGTTTCTTGCCATTATTGGATGACAACTAGAGGTTCCAAGCTTGCAGTAAAGCTCTAGGATGACACAAAATCTTCAGGAGAGGGAGGCAGCTTATCCTACCCCTGCTTACAGAGAACATGCAGTGTTCAGCCCACCTCACCTGGAGACTTGAGGTCATAATAAGCACAAGAGGTAAAGGAACATGAGCACTAAATCCTAAAATTTATGGTACAATTGCCAACTTGCGTGTAATACCAACATGAACTACCTGTTTGTCTTGCATGTCATGATTACTTTTCCTTTCTCCCTGACACCACTGGCGTTTTTTGGTTTTTATAACATGCAAACACTCCAGTCTTGTGTAAATTGAGCATCAGGCTACTGTACCTTTAATAGATTTTCTGATGGAGCAAATGCTAATCTGTTGTAAACAGTGTCTATTAAGAAGAAGAAACCAGAAATTTAATACTTTGTGAAAAATTGTACATTAAAAAATAAAAGCTTCTACACGTCAGCTTCCGTTTACAACCAAGCAATTTCTCCTTTAAAAAAATCACCTTTTTGTTCCTTGTGTTCTTGATCTATAGAAGGGAAATAGTCCTGAAGGCACTTTTAAAAGAAAAACTCCATTAAATCAGTTTACAAAGGAAATGTTACTGTCTACCAGTGCGTATGCATAACTATGTGTGAACCTAGCCCTGCTTTGAGCAGGGGCTTGGACCAGGTGACCTCCAAAGGTCAGTCCAACCTCCTGGTTCTGCATCTTACTGCCAAGGGCACTCAGCACATAGCATGTCTGCCATCACAAAAGCATCCTGCCTGACAGCTTGTGTAATGGGGTCATTGCAGGAACAGGGGGGTGAAGTGGCCTCTGATCTCCAGACTGAATGATGGGCTGGTAAGAGTATTACCATTCAGGCTCTTCCCCTTGTTTCTCAGTCAGAAACTGCTGTCATTGTCACAGCAGCAGGAGAGCCAGATGCATGTCCACACTTCAGTCACCCCATTTCAGTGTATTAACCCTATCTACTGTGATGAGAGAATTGAGTTAATACGCAAGGTGTGACCAGGAGTGGGTGAATTGCACCAACTTGTCCCATTTTGCCTCTTCTGCTAAGTGGTGGCAACCTCTGTCAGAAAAATAGGGCAGGCAGGAGAATTAGCATTGGAAATTGCTGCAGTTGAATCTGCCAGAGCCTTTTAACTAGTTTTTAAATATAGATAAGAAAGGTGATTTCTAGCCTGTAGTCCCAAAGCTGCATGCATGTTTTCTCATGGTTATCGATTTCTGTATGTGTAATTCCTACCTCTAATACATTCAGTTATTTCACTTTACATTTGCAAGCAGTTCATTTCCAAGATACACTTCTGCCTACAACAGCAGCCACCTGCACTTGCTCTGGCAGACATCAGCTAGTTTGGGTTCTCCCCCATTTAATTTATAAATGATTCAGTAATACATCCTCAAAAGAATCTTTTAATTACAACTGATTTTAAAAAACACAGTTTCTTTTCTTTCATCCAAATGGATGCATGAGGCTTCATAACACAAAGCCGTTCAGCAGAATATTTTTTCATCTTTTCATTCATAATCTCTCTCACTTGTAGTACCACCATTTACTCCAAAGGCACCCAAAAACCAGACTATGCTACTGGCCTGTAGCAACTTATGGTGAAGCTTAGGGAGAGGGTTTTGCAAAATCAAAATAACTTCCTTTTTATGAGTTGTGCAATAGCCTGTCCATGCCCACCCTCAGAAGACAGGACCGTATTTTCCAAGCTTTCAAAAGAAGCAAAATATATTGCAATGGCTTATATTAGCAGAATTTCAACCTGTACATCATGTAAAACTCCTGAGAACTCCTAGGAAAGAACTTTCATTAAAGCAAAAGACTATGCTGAAGACTACCAGGTTTTATTCTGATCACTATCACAGGCTTACAATGGTATTGTTTATAAATCTGAAGATTTATTTGTGCCTTAGTTCCTCCCACATGTAAAATTAGATCACAACCTAATGGACAGGGATATTAAGAACCTTAGCTTTTAGTCTGTAAAACACTTTTTGATTTTCACCCAGAAGATCATTCCTGTACATTCCATGCTAAGTCATTCAAATACAGTCAGATAAATACTGAGTTTTTTCCGCTTTGAGATATTTACTGATGGTTAAAGATCACTGATTTAGCATGTCCACAATTTTTTCTCTGCCTTTTCAGCAGCCAAAAAAAACGAATATGCCTGGGATTAGTTGTTAGCTTCTAAAAAAGAATTTACACAATTACTCTTTTACTACCTACATGTTTTACAATATGCACATATTGAAAAACATAAAAGCACATGTTTAGGTAACTGAGAATTGAAGAATTTAATTTTCTTAAAAGTTGTGTTTCCTTCAAGGATGTAAGGCTGATACATACTTATGCTTTTATTGCTGAGTAATATTGTCAAAATATACTCTTACCACAATCATAATTTTTACTAGTAAGGGTGACTTCCAAAGGCCTTGACAGGATAAGAAGCACTGAGCTAGGGCTGCAGGGCAGACAGGGGTCCTTGATCCATGTGTTGCATGATTTACACTCTAAGATGCTCAGGTTTTGTTCTTGGGTAGGACATCATTGTCTGTGTCAGAGACACAAGCAAGAGCTATAGGGAATGGCTGTGATCTTTCTTCAGTCAGAGATTTAGAAATTTACTTCTATGTTTTTGAGTGTCAGTTTTCAGAGCACCATTTTGAGGACAACGCGAAGCTAAAGCGAGGGGCACGGGTAGGTCCATGTGGAGGTTTGTAGAGCCCACTGATACCATCCAAAATAGGATCATAGAATCATTTAGGTTGGAAGAGACCCTTGAGATCATCAAGTCCAACCATCAGCCAAAAAGTTCTCCCTACACTATATCCCTCAACACCACATCTAATCAACTCCTAAACACAGTCAGGGATGGTGACTCCACCACCTCCCTGGGCAGCTAATTCCAGTGCCTGACCACTCTTTCTGTGAAAAACTTTTTCCTAATGTCCAGCCTAAACCTACCCTGCTGCAGCTTGCAGCCATTCCCCCTCATTCTATCACTAATTGCCCATGAGAAGAGACCAGCACTGACCTCTCTACAATGTTCTTTCAAGTAGTTATAGAGAGTGATGAGGTCTCCCCTCTGCCTCCTTTTCCCCAAACTAAACAGTCCCAACTCCCTCAATCACTCTTCATAAGATTTATGCTCCAGGCAGGCCCCTCACCAGTTTTGTTGCCCTCCTCTGCACTCGCTCCAGCAATAAAAACATTCTGTCTTACCTCTGCCTATTCCTTTGGTTGAGTCCAACAGTTGATGCCATCCATCACTTCTCTTCTTAAGCAGGAGCACATAGTGTAGTGCAGCAAAAGAAGTAGGGCAGCAGCAGAGGAAGAAGAAAGGATAGAGTCATACTTAGAGTCCTGAAACAGCAGAGCAGCATCTGAAGAGTCTGGGAAGAGGGATGAGTTATAGTAACTCTGTGTATTTGTGAGGAGCACGTGCAGTACTGAGAGAACTGACTATTCCCATACAATAGCTTTCAGATAAAGCTAGTTGGACTAATCCTGAATATAAGAAAACACTGTGAAACAATACTTGAAACATTTACAATATTTCGTTGTAGTTATTCTAGAAAACAAATATTTAAGTGAGAACAATTAATTTTGTAGAAATGCCCTTATAGTTCTCTGAAATGTAATTTATCCTCTCAAAGAACAACTTAGAAACAATTAAAAAAAAACAAACTTATGCCTGTTTCCACTCCAGAATCCACTATAGACAGTCTGGTAAGAGATCAAAGAGAAGAAACTATTACAGAGATCCCAAAGCAAGGCTATACATCTGAGCAGCAAGCAATCACTGGACGTAATATTGATTCTAAAAGGCCACAATATGTTTCCTTATTTTGGAGTGATATTGTATGTGTGGGGGTGTAATTCCTTTTGCAGTGTGAGCACATATGGCTATTTCTATCTTAATATTGCAGCAGTTAGCCTCACATGGTCACACAGTGAGATTTCATTTGGGGCACATATTCCTGGCTGGGGTTGGCCTGTGCTGCGCTGTGCCAGGAGCACAGTACAGCACTAGCGCTTGCATTACTAGCCATGGGAGACTCACCCTGTTATTACACGATTTGCCCTTGGTGCTGAGCCAGCCCAAAAGTGCCTGAGCTCCAAACAAGAGCTGCAAGGGGATTTGGATGAGAAAATCAACATATTCCTCGCAGCCACTGAAAGTCAGCATAATTGTGCATCCCTGATGCTGGTAGGTAGGCAGCCAGATCAGCATGCAGCTGACTGAGAAGAAGACTCAAAATCCTTTTTGCACAGTTCTGCTTTGTTATCATTATGAAGCACTGCCTATGTCACGGTATGCTCTGCCAGGAAAGGAGGTCATAGCATCATGGCAGAACAGAAATATGGGCCTCAAAAGGGCCACACAGCACTATATAGCCAGTGGCTTCCAAGGGCCGAGGTGTGCTCATCACAACACTTTCTTAAGGTCCTTTGGTGTTCCCAGCCATCACTGCTGGAAGTAGCAATTAAGAGGCAAGCAGAAGACTAGGCTGCTGTGGGGAGGGCAGAACAGCAGCAAAAAGGAAAAGTGAGTGCCTGGGAGGCAGGCAGGGGAGCAGCAGGAGGCAGAAGCAGTAGAACATGGAAGAGACAAAGGCAGCAGCAGGGAGGTTTAGCTACAGCAGTATTAGGAATCACTAGTTTAGTCCATCCCTCTGCACAGGGGCCAAATCCAGTTTATCTCGCTTTTAAAAAAAGCCCAAAGGATTTTTTACATTTAATGTGGAAATATTTTCACTGAGCAACATGGAAATACTAATATTAATAAAGATATCATTGCTTCAGTAGGAAATCTGGTTTAGAGTTTAGTTGTCCCTTTTATTAAATTTTTCCTAGTATCCAAACCAAATTTGGTTGGCTTCACAGCTTATTTTTTTCATGGCATGTCATCAGCAGGCATTGGAAATGATCAGTTATAATCTTCTTTATAAGGAGCCTTTACATCTTGCACCGTGGAGTTCCTTACTTAACTCTTTTCTAGATTAAATGGAGGTCTTAGTCTTGCTTCACAGGTAATATTTTCCAAATTTTGATCAGTTTTGTTGTTTCACCTTTGGATTCCCAACAACGTCTGTATCCACTGCTCAGAAGTGAACCCAGTGTTTCAGCCGAGACCCCATTTACAAAAGGGAAAAGATCTCCCTTCAATGTCTTAATACACGAGTACACCCTGGAATGAAATTACCTGATAAACCATCAAATCTTCAAAACATCTGCAGTTTAGGGCCAATGTTAACCCTAAAACTTTTCAATCTTTTCTGCCTTTCACATATTTTGGGGCATTTGGTCACTTTTTCTTATGTACAATACTTATCCCTTTCAGTTATTGTGTTTCATTGGTTGATATCAGGCATTTTTCTACTGAGTAAAAATCAATTTTAAACATGATCCTGTCTCCCACATTTCTTGAAATCCTCCTTAACATTTCATTATATTATTCAAAACATCAGTATAAATACTGAGTAGAATTGTGTTCAGGATAAACCTCAAAGAACTCTAACTCAAAATGCCCCCTCATTTTTAACCCAAAGCATTTATGTTTCTTTAACAGCACATTTTTAAGCAGTACACTCATTTTCTGGGAACCAGAAAATCAAAGCTATATCCCATTTGGCATATTAATATCAAGAAATACCACATTTACTTGTTTTCAACATGTATCAGGCCTCAAAGGAGTAAAAAATATAACTGTGGATTTGTCATGATTCATTCTTGACATATCCACAATGACTGTCTCCCTCACTTTATTAATAATCTACTGATGCCTCTACTTAATTGTTTAACCATTTGCTCTGGTATGCTACTTAAGCTGCCCAACTTTATTTTTATTTTCCTTTAAATACAGGTAGTACGTGAAAGCTTCTCTAAGGCTCTGAGACCTCTTGATCCTCCAAGACAATCACTAATAGTTCAGCAATTGCTTTGGCAACTTTCTTAAGTATTCTGTACCAAATTTCACCTGACCCTGCTGACTAGAACATTTCTAACTCATCTAAATATTCTTTAACTTGCCCTTTCTCTCTTCTGGCCTGTGATTTTCTTCCCCTGTTAAAATTAATTGCACCAAAGATCTGATTGCAATTAACCTTGAGACAGTAAATCTTTCAGCCTTTCCTATTTCATCACAGCCAACAAAAGCTTTTCCCAGCAAATTAAAAAGAAATACATTGTCTAGATAGTACTGGCACCTCAGTAAAGCATTTTCATGATGTACCACCCAGTATTTGTCCTCTGGGTAGTCCAAATGCAGTGATGCTTCTGATTAGCACTGACTGTTGTGCCAGGACCTCATAATGCCTCCATACCCCTCTGCAATGGCATTTTTCCCCAACAGAGACTTTAAAAGGCATAGATACCACACACAGTGTGATACAGGAGATTCTTTGCAGCATATGCCTCCCCTGGCAGCCTAAACCCTTTCAGAAAAGCCACCAAACCCAGATTTTGTAAGAAAATAAAATAAATAAAATTAAAAAAAAAATTCTACCATAAAGTTGTTTAAGTTATAAACTCGTTTATGCTTTGAGCATACATTTCATTAGGGAAAGGCTCCTTGGGGTCTTACTGTCTGAAAGAAGAACAGCACTATGATTGCAAGAGCCATGAGCACATTGTAACCCTTCCAGAGACCTTCTGGGCAGTGTTCTCCTTTTCTTTTCACCTCCATCAGCCATCTTGTCCTGAGAGCTTCAGGCTTGCCCACAGATCTTCCCATCTGAACTCTTGTACTCTCTATGCAAAAGGAACCTTTTTTTTCCCCCTCTGTCTCCTAGCTCACAAATGTAGATGAAGAGTTAAACACTAGCTTATAAAAATCCAGTGCAGTCATAGCTAGAGCTGGCTTACGGGAAGATATTGGATTTTGCATTTACAAGCAAGAAGTCTACAACCTTTTTAACATGTTCAGTACAGTATGCTCCCATCTGGGTTATGGAGAGCACCCACAGGGCTTCTCTGACAGGCTTCTGCTGCTGAAACTAGTCAAGCAAGACACTATGTGCGTGGAAGTCACTGAAGTGGTCTCTGCCATGGCTGTGCTTGTGGTTTCTTTGTTTTCTCTCCTGGAGGTTCTATATATTGCTTCGCAGCACAGAATAGAAAAGGCACACGTCACAGGTAGCAAGGAAGGAAAAAACAATGCCAGGCAAACATTGTCATCTCTCTCTCATGCAAGAAAGAGAGGTAAGAAGAAATTCAGCTCACCTCTAACATAGTGTTCATAACTGTCAGCTTGGGAAGGTGAGAAAGGAGAGATATTTTCTGCAGGCAGAACACTGATTTTTTTCCTGAGTGTGATTCATGGGTCAGTACCACACTGGGCTGCATGATAGAAGGGTTATCTCGATCCACCATGTGGCAAAAAGTCACTTGTGGCAGGTCATTCTCTTCTAGTGGAGGTCACGCCTCCTTCACAGCCTCATCTAGCCTTCCCTTCATAACCTTACATGACAAGCACAGCTGGTCAACAAGGGAAACCAATGAGTGGCAGCTCTATACAATGGGGATTTTGGGGTGGAAGGTCCTGTTATTTGAAGAGTTGGATTCATCTTTTAAGACAGAAATGTCTGCATTTTAGCTTTTCACCTTGGTCTCACCTTAAAGCAATGGAAAGAAATGAGCAGTCAGAACAAGGAACATTCCCATCCCAATTTAGACACCTAAAATAGGACAGATGAATCATACCCTGAATGCACTTAGTTCTCCCCACAGACTATAAAGAGAGACAGCATGACTATCTTAGGTGCAGATACCTACAGTGCTTATGTTTTAAACTACAGGAGACAACTCTTACTCACCAAACCTGAGCCAAGGGTTTTAGGAAACCAGGAGCAGTCAGGAGAGCAGGGGGACCTGCACAGCTCTGTTTAAAAGTCTCCATTTAGGCATGGGCCTCCCTGTGTGGAGCATAAACTAATAACCAGCAGAAATCTCCTGTCAAAGCTGTCAGTGGTAATTAGCAGGAGGGTAAACTGATCATCATGATGGACTCAATTCAGCTGTTTCACACAGACACCTAGTGCCCTTTGAAGCATTCCAAGCTTTTCAGCAAATCCTCTGTTCAAGGGATGCAAAAATTTGACCTTAGCTAGGCAAAACATCTACCAGGCTAGGTTATCTACTGTGGCGGAGTTCCCCATACACTGCCACTTACAGGAGCTAAACCATCCTCTATTATGATATTGACAATGAAGTCAGGGACTGGGAACATGTAAAGCAACCTGTAAGAATAAGCTAAAAAAAGAGTATCCAATTTGAAGAAACCTTTTTCAAAAATCTGCTCAGGGTAATTAAGGGTAAAATGGCCTCACCAAAAGCCACAAAAGTAAGGAACTACCTAGTTAACTATGCTCCATGATTGCTTTCCCTCAATCCTTTTTACATGAAGTATTACTTTCTTCTTTTCTGGACTATTTTCATACCTAATACCTTAGTTAATATTGATTTCTGCTGTGTTTGTCTTTGATTTCTTTTCATTTTCATTACATACCCAGCTATACACCTAGTCTGCATAGTCATTATCGTGCTCCTTAAGATCTTTAAAAATTTTATAACAGACTTAAATATTCCTCCCTGTAATCTTGTGACAAATGATTTTTTCCCTGTCTGCTCACTATTAAAAATGGATTTCTGTGAGGATACTTATCTGTAGCCTCCAAACACACACGTACACAACTTGTTTAAACAGCAGAAGGCCATGTGTTTTTGCCTATCTCCCATCTCAGCATAAACAAGGTAAAGAGTAAAGGAAGCAAAATACAGCCAGTGGGAAAAAGCATAAAACATTGTGTAAATACAAATATAAACCATGCAGCATGCAAACAGCAGAAAAGGTAGGATGCACAGGACTTTGTAGTGCCTGGCTCTCTCAAAGCCCTGTCTTGCTCCCAGGAAAGCCCAGACAATGGCTGACTGGTTTTGACAATTCTGTCTTCATCCCTAGTCAGTGATCTCAATGGGAGCGGGGAAGGCTGTGGGGTTAAGTAAAAAAACGATCAAATACCATTTATACTCAGACTACAGTGAAGCTGATTCAGAGATATGTATGCAAGTTTTCCAGGATAAGAGGTGATCTAATGGTCCCTTTTCACTGCAGTCAGCATAGCATCAGCTGGGCTTCATAGAACAGATAAGTTGATCTGTGAGCAATGGACTGAGAAACGCTGGTTTCCTATAGTATCTTCCACTATTATCTCAAGTCTTCGGTGCTTAAAAAGGACAACTTCTAATCAAATCTTTGCCTGTGGTAGGATTTTGTATAGTCTGACTCCAAGATGACTCTTTGGTGTTTAACAACAGATGAGTACATTGCAGCCATTTCCTGAGGAGGGACCAAGGGAATTCTTTGTTCATCACCCACTTATATCTTTACACAAAATGTTTAAAAACTTTAGATCCCCGGGACTTGCTGACATGCCTGGTTGAAAATGGCTAAAGAGTTCAAAAGTTATTAGGAGGAAATATGGCATGCAATCACACTAGCCTTTGTTCTTCGAAAACTGGGCTAATGCTGGTGATAGAAGGAGCAGCCAGTGCCTGAGGCACAGCACTGCTAGATAATGAACTCCAAGTGGCATCAGGAACAGAGATTTGGGCCCATGTAAAACTGGCCAAATGTAAAGCATGAGGGCAAGTGCCCCTAATAGTCAGCTAAGAGTAGATAAGCTACAGTACAGCCTGGTGTCAGCAAACTCAGGCCCTGCTTTATCTGAACTAGAAGATCAGCGGACACTGACTTCGCATCTGTTACCAACCAACCCATTTCGATTTAATTTAAATTTATGAAGCAGATTTGTCTCATGGGCTAGATTTGTTGATCTTCTATTTACTCTAAAGGAAAAACTGTATAGACTTAAAGGAGATCCATTTTAGTTAATAGCACAAACTGTATTTTCAAAGAAACCATTTTAAATTGATTATGATTGAGAATAACTGCACAGGCAAATCAATTTCCAAGATAATACAGTATGAAATATATAATAAAAGTATATAATTAACTTGTGGGTTTAAAAAAATGCAAAAGGAAGAGAAGCTTTAAGAAGAAAACTGAGGACATTGTGGAGAGCAGAACAGTAGTCTTAGGGAGTACATGAGTTGTTATCACTAAATGACATGGTGTCAACACATCAGCTGTAATGCATTTATGCTTTTGCAGTGCAAGGTTAAGGCATCCACTTTCTGTAGCTTCTGCATGGTAAGAGAGAGCCAAAAATCAGCACGAAAAAATAATTGCCTACATCAAGGTAAACTATGAACTTTTCTGCTAATCCAGCTGGGAATATTTAGAAAAGACACTGAACTTTCCATAAATAACTCACAACTTAACACATCAGATGTTTTTTTGTCTGGAGGAGAAGAGAAGTGATGCCGGGGAAGTTGTTATGTGTACGTGCAGGGCACTTTGTAATATGGAAGTTGGTATTTTGCGTTTTTATACTTTTCTCTCAGTGAACTGAACATATTGCTTAGTGTTTCTCTTGCAGAACATTTCTCTGTCCTTATCATTCTGATCATAGTACAGAATGAAACAGGAACAGAGTTGGATTTGTGGCTCTTTAGATATGCAACAAATCTTTTCTTCACTAGATGGCACCCTTATACTCCTATGAATTAATGTAGAAGGTGGCACAGAGCAAAGGTTTAATTTTCACAGAAGAATATAAAATGATAGCCGACTTATTCTTTATGTTGAATGCTTTTACTGCTTGTTTGTGTTTTGCATCATACCCCTTGTATACTTGCAAGGGTAAAGTTTCACAACATACATCTACTTAAGCTATTTTATGTTCAATATTTGTGTAACAACAGATTATAACCCAGAAATTTACATGAGATATTTGCATTACCTCGGATCAGACTTCGAATAACAGTGGTCAGAATAAATTAAAAATATCAGAATACCTCTCGTTTTCTTTCTGAAAAAAAGCATAAATCTAGAATTTCTGAACATACTGCGCCAAAGTCTCAGCAGGTATAAATCAATTTGGCTTCACTGAAGTTGATTGATGCCAGGTGAAGATCTGCACCTGCAATTTAGATGCTGGCCTGCAGAGCACAGCTTGACTTGTTTTCTTTTTCTTAACTCCAAGGCATGATAATTGAACTCATAATTCTCACTTCTCACGTAGTCAGAAGTCCCACCTGGGCATTGGACTTAAAATCAGTGCACGTCTCTTTGTCATAAATCAAAATAATCTTTTCCCAAAGAAGAAAGAAAGCTGACTAAAGACTTCAGAGCTTGGAAATCAGTTGTTCAATACCACGTCAGTGGTTGTACTCAGTATTAGGGTAACTGATGCACACAGAAGCAAACTGCTGCTCAGCTCCATCATTTTGCCTCTTACTGCCACTAGATGATAGTATGGTAACGCATGTACTATACAGCTGCACACCAGACCTTCCACTGCTGAATTCTTGGCAGTATTCATACTTTCATATGTAAAGAATATACAGAAAGGGATCCGTACCACATAGCTAGCCTTTGAATAGCAATGCTTAATTATTTGTCTGGTGATTTCATACATTAATATACTGACAGAGTCATCGGTGCTATTATTTGTCCATAGACCCAAACTGGGCTTTATTTAGACACAGACACTTTGCTAAATTTGTTACCTCCCCCTATTTTTGTAGCTTCCCATACAGAGCTATAGTGAAACGTTTTGACAGAAAGGGCACGATAATTACACTTCCCCAGCAGGAAGCAGGAGAATGGCTGGAGGTAACATTTACATTCTGCCTCGTGGGCATCCCACTCGCTGCCGGTTCTGCACATCCACTCACAGCTTCTCCCACCTTTTCTATTTCATGCTCCCCCTCTTGAGAGGACTCCCCTTCTCATCCTATTGAGAAGCTGATGGCTAGGAGGAGAACATGCATCCAAAACACCTTGAGCACACAGCTATCGTCCTCCCCACAAACGCCTTCTATCCCAATTCACAGTTTGTACTCTCTTAACACAGCAAAATTAAAAACAAACTGTTCATTCTCTCAGCTCCTCTGTAGAGTAAATAGTCAAAATCCTTCACTACACAGTTTTTCCCTGAAGTAAATCTTGAGACTCTGGTTTCTTTTTACCACAATAACAAGGTCAGCTTTAGTGGACTGGACTGCCTCTCTCCAACCAGGAACATGCACCCTAGGAACAGGTGAATGGCCAGTTCTAGTCCAGCACAATACCTCTCACATCATATGTGGTTTCACGGATACAGATTCATTTCATGGAGCATATCTAACTTCCCTGGTGGACAAAAAACCCATCTCTTGGTCCGTAATTTGTGGTAGATGTTGAGTGACATGGACCTGTTGGCACTACAGGGAAACCCAAAAATTGAAAACCATAATCTCCAGTGAAAATTGATGGACCCTTGGGAAAAACTCGTGCACACGTTTGTATAGAGAATTAAGAGAGCAGAATGCTTGAAAGTAAAGGCTAAGAGGAAGCAGTCCAAGAAGTGTAAGAGGTAGAGTCATATCTAGTCAATGTTTACATTGTAGGCTAATTTATCTGCTCTGGTATTTGACTCAGCCACAAGAAGCACAAGTCACTGAGTTTCCCATCAAACCTGGAGCTGGATATAGACCTCGAGGAAACCTGGAATTTCAGCTTTACTGGAAATTTGGTTACATTGACATCTTTTTGGTTTAATTCAGTATGGAATTAAATTTGTAAGAGTTTCATATTTAAAGTGCTTGTGTCTGTTTTATATTATTTAATGATTGGAGTCTTGTAATAGTGCATAAACTGCTAGTTTTATGGGATAATACTTAAATGAGTCATTTTCATAATCAGTTAGACTACCTTCTACTTAATGTTGGTTGAACTATCTATTGCTTTGCATTTACAAAGACTGTTTACAGTGTCATAGCAATCTCAGAAAGAGAAACCAATTCAAGCGTCAAACTCTTTCAGTATGGCAAACAAGAAAATGCTCAAAAAGACAATTTGTTCCAGTTGGAAATTAGGACATAAAGAATAAAGTAAAATATTTTAAGCATTATACCAAGTGCTGTTACTGACATGATGTAAAATACATTACCAATAATATAAAAATCAGATCCTTTTGTAGGTAAAAATGAAGCTTCAGAATTCAGAATTGAAATTCCAAAAAATTCTAAAAGGAAACATCTTCAGAAGTGTCTGCTTCAGAACTTCTTTGTCCATTCTGAACCTTGACCATATTTCACAATAAAAATTGTTTTAATTTCATCTAAGTTCACTTCTCATCAAAAAAGTGTATCCTACCAGCTGCTATTCTGTAATGCATATTTGAACTGGTGTTTCCTGAGCTCATGAAAAGCAAAGCTCCCCATTTTTCTTATATGAATAAGGATACTCTAGATGTCATTTATAAATATTCACTTTTACAGTTCTGTTCTGTGACTTAAGATAGCTTAAAACTCACAGCCGGGGAGAATTTCTACTCCTAACCTGTAACCTGTCATGAAACCATATTTCCAGGGATAATCACATCAGCTTTCGGGGCACAGCAAGAACAACCTGGTCCATAAGGGATGGTGAACCAGACGCCAAGCAGGATAACAAGGCAGGTGGGAGCAGCACCTTCTACCAAGGAGCCAGGATGCAGAGGGGTAAATCCAGTTTGCAAGGAAGATCAGTGATCTCCTGGGAAGTCCACAGTGACACAGGACTCTCGCCACCAAAGGAGCTCCCCTTGGACTCAGCCAGCAATGCTCTACCTTTGCCAGGTTATCTCCTAGAACAGGCAATGCACATCTGGGCTTGATATCAGTAATAAAACAACACAGTTTTAGTGTCTGAATGCGCAGAATATAGTTGAATGAAATATGCATTTTATGTGAAGAATACATTCAAGAGGATGAATAGGTGACTACATTCAAAAAAAAATTGTTATTGTTGCCTTCTTAGAATGCACCAACATGCCCCTTAATTAAGAATAAAAAGAATAAGGACTATGGGGAAATATTCATGAGGAAAAAAATACCCATCAAAAGTAAAGCATATGAGAATAGTTTGGGAAACCTCAGTGCATGCTTGCCAGACAGACATGTTCCAAAGACTTCCACTGAGCCATGCAAAATGAGCAATGGTATTGCAATACGGGTTACAATGCACATGGAAAATACCCCAAGTAAAACTAACTTGTCGTTTGATTTTTTTCCCTAAAACAATAGCTCCAAATTCACTGAGAGTAATGGAAATCTGTGGTGGGTTGACCCTGGCTGGATGTCAGTTACCCACAAAAGCCACTCTGTCACTCCCCTCCTCAGCTGAACAGGGCAGAGAAAATATAACAAAAGGCTTGTGGGTCAAGATAAGGACAGGAAGACATCACTCAGCAAATATCATGGGCAAAACAGACGACTTGGGGAAATTAGTTTAATTTATTACCAATCAACTCAGAGCAGGATAATGAGAAATAAAAACTAAATCTTAAAACACTTTCCTCCAACCCTCCCTTCTTCACAGGCTCAAGTTCACTCCCAATGTCTCTACCCCCATTAGCAGTGCAGATAGATGGGGAATGGGGCTTGTTGCTTGCTTATCACGTTGTCTTTGCTACCCAGAGGGAGGACTCTTCACACTGTTGCACTGCTCCAGCGTGGGGTCCCTCACAAAGGAAACAGTCCTCTATGAACTTCTCCAACATAAGTCCTTCCCACAGGCTGCAGTTCTTCATGAACTGTTCTAGTATGGGTCCCTTCCATGGGTATAGTCCTTCAGGAACAGACTGCTCCAGTGTGGGTCCCCCGCAGGGTCACAAATCCTGCAGGCAAACCTGCTCCAGCATGGGCTCTGCTCCATGGGTCCACAGGTCCTGTCAGGAACTTGCTCCAGTGTGGACTTGCCAAGGGCTCACAGCCTCCTTCAGACATATCCACCAGTTCCCACATGGGGTCTTCCATAGGCTGCAGGTGGATATCCACTCTACCATGGACGTCCATGGGCTGCAGGGGGACAACCTGCCTCACCATGGTCTTCACCATGAGCTGCAGGGAAATCTCTGAACTCATCCTCCTCCTTCACTGACCATGGTGTCTGCAGAGCTGTTTCTTATCACTCCTCTCTCTGTCTGCAGCTTTCTCTTGTGCACTTCTCTTTTCCTTTTCTTAAATACATTATCCCAGTGGCACTGTCACTGATGGGCTCAGCCTTGGCCAGCAGTGGGTATGTCTTGGAGCTGACTGGCATTGCCTCTCTCAGACATAGGGGAAGCTTTCAGCATCTTACAGAAGCCACCCTGTAGGCTTCCCTGCTACCAAAACCTTGCCGTGCAAACCCAATACAAAATCTTACTATGCACATCAACAAGCTTTGTGCAGGCCAGGCGCCTACGTGTAACAGTGATTTCTGCCTCCAGCAAGGGTCCACCTAAGAGGGTCAGAAATTGGAGGGTGAAAGAAAATGTGAAGGGCTCATTCATTTCCAGTCCCTCCATCATTTCTTGCCCAGTTCCTTGCAGGGGGTAAATATCAAATATGCAGTCTTTGCTCCTTGCTCGACAGCTAGAAGAGACCTTACACAGCAGTCTTGTTCCCCTTGCCAAAATGGTGAAATAAGGACTGTTGCAGACAATGGACAGAGCTCTAAGAGTACAATTAATTTCCTTTCTATCTTGTATGTCAAGAGATGCAAAAACATGTCCTGAAGAACACAGAACCGGAGGAAGTACGTGTTTTTTCCATTACCTTTATTTTTCATCTTAAATTTTAATAGAAATTGAGACTGCTTAAATATTCTACACATCAAGGCAATCTTTATAAATGCGGTGTGACTTCCAGATAAAATAACAGCTGAAAAAGCTTCCCACCTCCTCAAAAGGCCTCTTTTCGTGTTTCTGAAAAAATCAAACATTACAACAGAGATTTTCAAAACCTATGTGAAATGTAAACAGCTAGGAATTTTAGCACATACACAATGAGGGAGCTTCAGATACCTGTAACACAGGTTTGGATTGTTTTAATACAGCTGCAATGATTTGACAAAAGTATGTTGGAGATTTAAACCAAAGGTTTCTGTTGCACCAGGAATCAATCACAATATTCAAAAGGCACTATTCTATCTAAATTGCTTCACTAGAATTGTTAGCTTCCCTGCAAATTCTGTAAAGAGTCTTTGAATATTAGCATAGAACCCTATTTCCATTATTTAATAGATTTCAATATATAGTTGGAAGAACACCTAACATATAGGAATCATACCCACCTCTATTAGAAAGAAAGTAAAGCAGTCAAAGGACTATTTATCTCTTAGTGATTGCTCTGGAGCTAGGCTGATATTCAAATACTATGGAAAATGTGCTACCGATCTTTAAAATTAATAGCAATCATATATGGATTCAAATTTACAGTGTAAATATAGCAAGTGAAATGGTTTGTTTTCTAAGGTATATAATGATAGCATCACATAAAATATTGTCAGGCTCTGTGGGTATGAACAGAATTGTGTAATCATTGATTGTTCATATACCACAGCACTGCAGAGTTTATACGATTTGGTCTTGCCTTTCTGTAGGGAATGTCTGGGACCACATGCCAGATCCACTGTGGATATCTGGTAGACCAATATCCCATAATGATCAGATATGTGTTTTGATTACAACGTTATACACAAAGGCTCATTTCTGCTTAAAAATCATCTTAAAACACTGTGCAAGGTATTCCTGAAAAAACACAGTCAGAGACTTTGCAGTCACCTTTCTATGCCTAACAGCAAGGTAAGATGTCATGCAACTGGCTCCTGGGAAGACACAATTGTAAATTGGGTACATAAATTATTTGTACAAAATTACTCATTACTGCTATATACACGATCATGAAAATTTTGAAAACTTTTACTGCTTTTCAAGAGGTCACCCTTGGAATCCATGTAAATATGGAAAATGTTTTCACATCAGAAGGAGCTGAACAGGTTTTATGAGATTTTTTGTCTATTTATGAAGTCTGCCTTAAATTGTGGAGCGTTGGTCTTTTGTTTCTTTTGTAAGAAGATGTACCAAGATCATCTTATACAAACGTGAAATGTGTTTACTTTCAGAAATGACTAGGGCCTGAAACAGTTCATGCACTGAATCATTTTCAACTAAAGAATGCAGAAGAACTGAATTTTTACTTTACCTTTAGCCTACCCCAAAACACTGGCTGGGATTCCTCTTTCAGAACTAGATTAAAAGAACTTTGTTCTCCCTCAACACTAAAACTTAGTTTACTTCAGTTCCTCCTTGTCATACATCTGTGAAGAGTTTAATAAACATAACAAAATTGATAGGACTGATTTGTTGGTTTGCTTTGGCTATTTTCAAACAAAAAAAAAAAAGGTGTAATGCCTTCAACGTCAAAAAAGCTTACAGTAATACTTGTACTTATTAAATGGAGTATACAAAACATTTGCCTTGTTGCTGAAATATCCCTGTAGCTCTGAAAGCAATTAACATTGATAACTACAAATTTTGCTAAGATAAAAGAATATCAGGAAACAACTTCTTCAGAAATAATAATTCTAACAACTAGAGGCCAAATTCCACCTTCCCTTGCAGTCATGCAGTTGCCTTTGTTAACCTTTCTGAGGGCAGAATTTAGACCCAAACCTCATTTTTTATCTAAATATATATATTTTCCTACAGACAAAAAGCCAAGCTATGTCTTATCACTGCTCTTCCCTTCTGAAGGGTAAATACTGATATTTGAAATACCTAAATTGTATTTACAGCTGTACAACACCAATGCTACATACTTGCAAAATATCACTTGTACTCTATAAACATGGGATAACAATCAGCCTAAAACCTTTTCTTAAAATAAAGAATGAGCAGACTAGCTTAGACATTTTCTTTGTCAAATTCACATACAAAATACATGGTGATATGACACGCAACATCATTCCACCCTCCAGACGCCACCATCTCCACGCAGTCCTCTTCATCATAGGCATTGTTGGGCTCCCCACTGCGCCATTTGTTGAAGGTCTGCATGGGCGATCGGTCAGAATAGACAAAATTTCCCTCTTTCTCTAGGTCGTTAATCCCAATGAAAACTCTCGTGAGCCCAGCTTGGTTGATGTACGAGGCAATCAGATTGTTGGCAGTCTCATCCTTGGGCATGCTCAGCGTCCCTCCTCTTCCATGGCAGTAGAGCTGGGCTTCCTTGTATCTTTTCTCTTCCTTCACCAGCAGATATATCTTATTATCCGTCTCACGCACACCAGCAACAGCTGCGGGGGAGGGCAGTGCTGAAAAGTGAGCACTCGCGTTTCTATAAACCAACTTACTGTACACCCCAAAATAGCTTCACAAATCAGATGCAGGACGGTGACGCTCTCTACGAGCAATGCCACCAGTAAAACAAAGCAACGAGAAAGGGAAACGTTCATACAAAATTAACCTACCATTTTTTATGAATTTTAGTTCTGTTGTCAGATGGGCCACTTGGATATCCATTTCGCCAATAGCCTTCCTTAGCTGGCTGCACTCACAGGGGATGCCTGTGAAATGATATAGACGATACATCAAAGTAAAATCCCTGGCAGCCCTGGAAAAGGACACTTGCCTTGCTAATAATGGTCAGAAATGCATAGCCTTTGCTACCCTGCACCATTTTATGGTTCTCACAGGTGCCTGGGCCTATACAGAACAGCTCAGTTCACTTCCCATCAAGCTTCAACCCTGCTTGCCTAAACACTGACAGATATTCTCGGCAGGCGGGGGGAGATATAATAATAATTTCTTTAACGAATATTTCAAATTTGAGTATAATTATTCTCTTCAGTTTTCTCCAAAGAGCACTTTTTCCACAGCAAAAATCAGCACAGCACACTGTTCACCTGTTCCTCACAAGGAACATAACAAAGCAGATTGAAAAGGCTAATGTTCCAATCATGTAATGGACGTAATTACCTGCAAAATGTAGTTCTATACTGTTGAAAGTACAGAATTTACCGTAGCTCTTCCAATAAAACAAGACAACAGAAAACCATCTATTATCCCAAATTGATATTAGTTTGACAAGGATAATCTGAACAAGAATACTAAAAGGATAATTGTTACATCCATGAACTCAAATCTCCAAACGAGGATCAATTAGAGTTTCCGGTTCTGTGTGCAATTATTCAAATCTGCATTTGACTGCTCAATTATTCAGCTTCGGTGCCTAAGTCAGTCCAAGCATGGAGTACGTACACTGCAAACCTATGTTAGATGACAAAGTATATGGTACTCTGACTCAAGAATTAGAGTGACAAATTATCTTCTCATGACAAAACTAATTGGTGCAGCTTTAGCATGCCCTGCCAGGAAGGAATGAATCGGAAAAAATCTGAATCTGCCACTTTTGTAAGGCTTACGCTTCTTATGCCAGACTTTCCCTTTTTTCTCTGGAAGATCTGTATTCCTGGTAATCTCCTGCTCTACAGCAATAATCCATGGATGGGCATGAGCTTCCAACCTGCTCCTTTGTGGCTGGAAGCCAGAGTGGGATATGCAGAGATGAACCTTTGCACTGGTGATGAACGACACAGACAGTTGCACTTCAGTTCCTGATAGTCTTCATTTTAAGTAATTTGAAATATTACAATGCTTATACAAACATTTAATTTTTCATTACTTCCCCCAGTATGTAAATAGACATATATTTTTGGTGATGATGCATGCACCTTGTAAAATCCTTCACATACACAAGGTGTGTCATGAATTACCTGGGTCACCATTAGGACCTGGTGGTCCTATGTCACCATTATCGCCTTTTTCACCTAAAAATATTTAAAAAGAATATAAATTTAACACAGCTTTTCTGGTCAACTGTTCATTTGCCACTTATTTTTTCTCTAATAACATTCAAAACTGGAAAGTAGAAATATGCCCAAGCAAAAATAGATTTTTCTGTCCTTGTAGTTCCACATCAAAGGCCAGCCAATACTGTGAAAGTTGAATATGTACCAATATCCATTTTTTGACATTCTTGAACTTCACAGCACCAATAAGTTCAGATGCTGCAGAGAGAAAGGGGCTGAATATGCTATGGTGGTGCCTAAATCTAGATTTATAATCTAGATGCTTAAGTAAACATTGGTCCCAATGACTTAATAGAAAACCTATGGTGTAGGCAAGTTTAGAATTCAAGTCTTCTGGCTTTTAAATGTCTGCCAAAACACAGGGCATCTTCCCATCTGTTTCTTAACTGTGTCCATTTTTTTGATGGTGCTCAAAGTTCTTTACTTAGCCTTAAGTAAAGAACTCTCACCCTGCTTTAAGGCTAAATATACTGCTATCATAGCAAAAGGTAACTGGCTGAGAGACCTCAATCATCTAGCTGACAACAGTGTGAGAAACTATACTGTGGTAAACTGAGGTTTGCTAACAGTTTTTCAAGCCACTAAACCTTTCTCCTAAATGACCACAGATTTTTTCATCTGAAACACTAACAGAGAAACAAATTAATGAAGCATACCTTTTGAACCAATAGGACCAATTTTTCCATGCCGTCCCATGCTGCCTTTCTGTCCTTTGTCCCCCATTTCTCCTATGCATCACAGAAAGATGAAAGATCATTTCTCCTATACATCACAGAAAGATTGCTACGTAAGGTAACAATGTAGCCCGATTCATTCAGATGCTTGCACTATCAGTTTTTACAATGAGCAAAACCATGCTATAACCCATTCATTGAACTCCTGAGGTCCAGACTCACTCCTTGTGAAGATCTTATGTATAACAATACAGACAGTGATTTAATCTTTGCAAAGCAATTTACATTAACGAGGCACACAGGTGTAAATGAAACAATCTTGGCTGAGAGCCACTGGAAAAGATTTTGCAAACTTCTCCCAGATGATCATGACAGAACTATGTTCAAAATGAGGGGGGATTGCATTCAAACATGGTTCAGTGGCTTAAAACTAGCACAGAGTTAAGAAGACTTAAATGATCCAAGCACAACTGATGTTTTCATCTAATACAGTATCTCCACTGTAGCTGAGGGCTGAACTTGGGCTGAAAGGCTCATTTATACAACATATACACTGTTGAAGCAGTCACATCCTTAGTCTTTCTGCTTGCATTTGAAGATTACATTAATGAAAAAGGGAAATTAAGGGCAATCTTACATAGGCATATTTACATATCTACACAGACACATACACATGTTCACACAAGGTCTGACTCAAGCCAGCAATGTTGAACATTATCATTTTTAAAGACAGTTCCAAAGAATACCTCAAAGTGCAGTTGTAGCAAAGGAGCAGCTAAAAATTAATTTTGCTCTGTTGTACTTTTACAAATAGAAGTCATCTGTCCACCTCCTAGGGTCAATTAGAATTGTCAACAAATCTGCATGAACCAGCCACTGTCACCTACCGGTGTCCATTAGGCATACCCAGAAATCTAATGCAAGACAGCTTGATTCGCTTACTTTGACTGACTTCGACCTCTTTTCTGTTAGTTGTACTTTCCTGTGTGATTCAAAGTGAACATTAAAATGGCTTCAGGGGAAACAGAAGTTGCACTGGAACAGACACTTTCTTTGCCATCACTTTCTTCACAAACCACGCTGAGGCAATGTTATTAAAACAATGCGTACCACGGTCCAAGTATTGATTTCATTAATCTGAGCTCCTCCAGAGCTCTAAATAGTAAAACCAGATAAAATATGCTTGTTACATCATACTTTTTTTCTGGATGGCACTTCTCAAACATTATGAAAATAATTATCTTAATGGTGGGAATCTGAGGAGAACTTTAGCCTGTAATAGCAAAGCCATATTCAACCCCATGTTTGGCAGTGCTTATCTACAAGTTCAGTGGATCAGCAGTTGAAATTAATAAGCGTTAGGTACCTAACAGAGTAAATACAACAGGTTTACACATAACTAAAGGTTTTGGCTTAAAATACACCTTTTACAATCAATAAACTCAATATAGTCTAAGCTTGTGAGATTATTATTTTAAAATTATATTTTGGTTCTGGCATTCATTTGGAGAGGACTCCCTGGTTTGTTTTAGGTAGACTTTCTGAGACCTATCAAATGAGACCTGTCCTTTTGTTACACTCACTATGTAGTGAATGGGGCAGAGTTTGTCTGATGCTGCAGTTGCTACAGCCAGAGGAGCCTCAGGAGATAACACCACATCTCAGTATACTTTGGTAATACCCTTTACTGGGTACAACACCTGAGTGAATCAATGCCATCTGATTGAGGCTTCTTTGTATCATGATTTCAAGGAGAAACATGGTCTGGAGGCAGCACAGCTGTACAGCCATGTCATATGAGACAAGTTTCCACCGTATCACACAGTATTAATGTAGAGTGTTACGGAGGGACTACAGGGATGAGAAACCAAATGCCTTTGGAGGCTCCCATCCTGCAGAAACCCAAGGCCAAGGCTGTTTTAGAAAATACCCATGCAATTTTCAGCTACAAAGGAGTAAGAATGGAATCAACAGGACAAGTTAGGAGGAACATCTACCAAAGGGACCCAGCAACTGAACTTGTATAAATTCTAACAGCTCAGGCCCACTTGTGCTTCTGTCAGAACTGAAGATCTGTTGACCTCTGTTGTTACTGCAACTGAACAGAGTCACATTTTTCCTTTATTGCTGGATAATTTTATGACACAATTCACGATTACTTTTAACTTAAAATTATAATCAGTGACAAGTTTCAGAATATAAACTGACCACCAGCAGGCTAAGAGATGACCTCTGTATTACTCCATGAAGTCTCAAGCAACTACCATGAGGTAGGAAGAAATAATTTCCTCTGAACTGAGAGAATCTGAATGTGTATGGCTCATTGGTCTGATTAATTACTGGCAAGTCCTACAATCAATCTTTTTCCTATCTTTCCAAACAGTTGAATGCAGTTACTTCTGGACATGGATTTAACTAGGAAATTTTAACGGAAACCAAAAATATTTTTCTCTTATGCTGTATATTCCTACTGGAAGAACGGGTTCACTCAGGCGGCTGAAGATCTGCTTTCTGGAATATAGCTTCACTTTCAGAACAGATTCTTGATGTGCCTTAAAGAAGCAATTCGTTGGGTTGTGCAGGTTATAAAGGTATTGATGCTACCATTAGATATTTATCCAATACAAGTAGTATATTGAAAAGGTATTTTTCCTGAAAATCTCTAAAGTATCAGCTTGTAGTGAGTTTATCAAGTTGCTCTAGTAATGACCTTTCTTGCTTTGGATACTTACAAATTTGGAATATTGTAACAGATATTGTCAGATATTTGAATGCTTTCTCTTTTCAGACTACTACACCTGAAATTAAATGAGCACATAGGTCTAATGCATAAATAAAATAAAATTTATAAAATCACTGCACTTTATTTCTCATAAATACTACCCAGAAAACTAACTATGTCTCAGCAACAGCCAGTAAAAGCTATGTGATCTGCTCAGAACTAAAAGTGTGTTATCTCAAACAATGAAGACATACATTAAGTCTCCTGTGCTCATTAAAAGAACTGTTTGGATTTGGTTTCTCTTACAGTGACTAACCCCTGCCTCTACTCCAGGGGCTTGCTTATTCTGCTACTTCTGCAGAATAAATCACAAGGTTTCAAGAGAAAACCATCTGCCTTGAGGGTTTCAAAAGTTTTAAATCCTTTTGTAAAGTCCTTTTTAGTGGCCTTCTGATTGCCAAAAATGCAGTCTAAAGAGTCTTAATGAAATCAGGAAGTGAGAGCTGGAAAGAAATGAGGACAATGAAAGAAATTAAGTCTCCATAGACCAAAAGTAGAAAATCTAACAGAAAGTTTGAATGGAGAATATGAAGCAAGTCATCTGTCATCTCTCAGATGAAGGTGCTATACACTGCAACCAATTATAGAAGACCTAAAGGATTTCGGAAGGAACTGAAGAGAAGAAAACTCTAAATGATCTTCTTGGTGGCCTTTTCAGGCCCACAAACAAGAAAAGAAATAAAACACCAGAGATTAATGCACTACCAGTGAAACAATGAGGGCTTTGGCTCTGCGTGACACTATAAATGGGGGTCTTCATACAGTATGGCCAGTGTCTTCAGACAGGATTAATTTGAACAGGCAAGAAGGTGTAAAAATACTTAAGAAAAAGTTCTCCAAAACACAAATCTGGCAAAAACACAAATTCACCATGTCACAGACAAATTGAATTGAATCGTGTCAAATTGAAGGGAGCAGTAGTTTACTTCCCAAACTTAAGGATTTGAAAATAAATCAGATAGAAAATCTTCAATTTCACATAGTGTACATCGTGGACACCTACATAAGAACAAAAGTAGAAGTGTACCAAACCAGACCAAAGGCCTCTTGACTCTAGTGCCATCTTTGACAGCAATCTGCAGAGGAAACTTAGAAAAAAAACGTACAGACCAAGCATACAGTGTCTTTCCCCAATGTACCTCCTTAATCTTCCAGCAATTAGTATTCCCACTGAAAATATTTACCTTGACCTGAATAAGAACAGTATTTTTAAAGGATATAATGATGTTATGGTATGGTAGTAATCTATATTCAGGAGAATTATCTTTTTAAAACTATTGGCAACTAGAAATCAGAAAATTCTGAATACATCAATAGACTGAGGTACAGCTTTACGCTAAATAATCTGAAATATCTACACCACTGAAGGCTGGTGTTCGGCTAGGGAACAGTGATTACAAGACAGTTACATCTTATATGAACAAAGAGTGGCATGTTACATAGTTGGGGCAAATTAATTTCACCCAACATTAGCCTCCTGAAAGTTAGGGGTTTAGTCTGAGCTTTTTAACTAACATCCCTTGATAGGCAATGGAGAAATAAACCCCTCTCAGCAGTGATCCATACCACCACAATGAAAAAGTGAAACTTTAAAACTTTGCATAACAAATGGGAAATAAAAGAGGAAACTATTGTCAATCCATACTGACTAGAAATCAGAAAGGCTAAAAGATTTGCAAAGGAAATCAAAGACAAAGAAGTAAATAAGTAATAAAAAAGCCAATCTAGGAAGGCAGGAAAGTTTAAAGGATTTTAAAGTACATTCAAAACAAAAGAAATTGAAATAGTATGGTCCATTCCTGAGTGGAGGAGTTTGTATTCAGATGCACACAAACATATATAACTGCCGTTATGAAACACATATCTTGCCAGAATTACGTTAACATAATAGCAAGCTTTTGAGACCAATGGCCCCTCCAGCCCAAGACTAATTCCTGCAATGGCAGCAGGAGGTGCCATACAGGGAGATCACGCAACCCCAGCCACTGTCTGCAGTCCGCTGCAGGTGGAGTTGTTGAATCAGACCTCAGCAGTTTCAGTGAGTGCCTCCTAGTTCAGGTAGGATAGGATCTGGTGATTCTGTAACCTCCATCATAGTCTCCTCAGACCACTCAGTACAGATGTAAGAGTCTCAACCTGTCACATTTCTCCTTATGAGGCAATTCTACCATCTTCATATTTCTGGTGACTCTCTCTAAACTCTCATGCCCTTCTTGAGAGACAGAGGCCAAAATCACACTCATTACCTAAGACAGCAAATGTCAGGCTTTTATACAGAGCAAAATCAGATGCAAAAATGAGCTGCTGCTTTTGTCCTTGGTATCTTTTCTGATGATGGGCAGTGTTTTGTTTGCTTTGGGATTGTTGCTAATGACTTCAGAGCAGTTCTTGAGTTTTAAGTGACAGGTCTGGGTTTTGGCATCATGTAAGTATGGATTAAATTAGGCATCCCTAATGTCCCTAGGCAATATATTTATTTACACTAAAAACCATCTGCCATCTTTTTGTCCACTCAGTCTAGTATGGATTTTCTCAAAATCCTATTGAGTTCAGGTGGAATTGAAAGACAGTTTTGAACCAGATACTCACTTTGTGAATCCACAACTGTCAATGTCAGGACTTTTATATGGAATTCTGCCTGCAGCACTCCTTAGCGAGCAATAAATTCATGTAAAAGTTGACTCAGGAATGTAAAGGATTGATTGATTACATATTAATGAACAATCAGTAATACTAAAATATAAATTAAGATATTATTACCTCTCTTTAGAATTTGATTATACAAATGACTGAGCACTCTGGCTCCAATCCAATTAAATTAATGAGTCTTCTCTCCTACTTAAGAGGCTATGCCTGTACTAGTAAACTAAATGCCTGGGACTGTTCCCTGGCAGTAGGAACCAGGTGGCTGAGAATGGTACACTCTACAATATTAAATTGTAACTCTTCAAGCCAGAATAATCACTTGCAAGCTGCTCATTGTGTTAGCTCTCAAAATATCCCCAGAAATCATGTTGGAAAGTGTTAACTGACAAATGCCAACATCACTGTGCTAACACTGCAAAAGCAGAGACAGTTGACTTCCAAACCTAAGAATAGTATGTGACTCTGCTTCGCATACCATTATAATTAAGTATAAATTAAGTACAAAGTATTGAGGCTGAAATTAAAATACTAAAATAATGCATTTTTAAATGCATATGGCTCTAAGGAAATCAATATGTCATGAAGAAGATATTTTTAATGTGCTGTTTCTTTGATTATGCATTCCAACATTAAATTCTCCCTCTCCTCCTTATTTTGATTGCCATAAGCAGAATCCGTGCTACTCTGGGAATATTTAGAGTATTGTATCATTATTGAAATATCTGCGTGGGATTTGTATACGTGGAAGTTGTGTACAGACCAGATCACGACTCGGTTAAATACCTGCATACACTCCCAACATGGGAGTGCGCAGTACAGCCATTAGTGCAACTGGGGAAAGCTACATCTACTAACTTCACATCCCAAAACACACAGTGCAGAACATGCTGCTTTCATCCGAATCAGCCATTGCACTTGATGCAGTGCTCTATGCTTTACATAGGGCCGACACAGTTTTATATTCTGCTGACATGCTATGCATCATAATTGACCTATACAATTAATTAAAAACAAGGAGGAAAGTAAGTGGAATTTAACCTTAATCAGTACCCAAAGACATCAGGATGTCTGATGTCACCCTGAAACATCAGGACACTTAGAACTAGATTTATTTCAAGTAAGCACCAGAGTGTTTTAATGCTTATCAGCTTCTGAACTATCAAAATGTGAAAATATAATAAGGAAAGGATACGATAGGAACATTTGCAGCACTTTCTAATCTTGAGGTGTTCATTTCAGGTCAAATATACCATAAGAAAACCATTTCGTTTGTAAGTTATTTATTCAGTGATCATCATATACCTAAGGAGTTCAAAGAAACTAAGCACATTTTCTTAGGATGAACTTGCTTGAGAAATGAAACAAAGAAAGGAGAAAGGAAAAAAAAAAATAAAAAGACTACCATAATTCAGATAATGTAAATTAACACCAAAAGTCAAAACCTCTACAAACATTGCAGAGGAATTATAGTTTCTCCCTCATGAAAACCATCATTTACTAAAATAGCAGAAAAATATAATGAAATTTAGTGGTTTCCATCAACAAGAAGGAGCCAAACAGTAGCCCAACAAACAACAATGATGAGTCTTCAATAGAAATACAGGGAGTCAAACTCATGTTAACAGTGACTGCAGTTTAACAGGCTACAGCACAGAAATGGGGCTGTTCTAATCATCCATGTGTGCTCTTAGAAAGGGGCAAACGCAAAATGAGGCCACAATTTTATCCACCTTTGATTACATACTAAGCTATGTGTTATGCACTTTGATCACAGGACTAAGTTTTACACCATCTGGATTTTAAAATACTTGGCCAGCACTTTAAAGGACACCAATCAAAATAAAAGAAAAAAGTGAAGTCAATAGCAGGTCAGGAATGGATATTTGATAATATGTCCAGGAAAAAGGTAATGAACTGGTTATTTCTGAGACCAGCACTGGGAACACATTGTCTTCCATAATAAGATGAGTAACCAAATATGAAAGCTAACCATCCTGAGCTGCATCTAAAGAAGTGTGGCCAGCAGGTAGAGGGAGGTGATTCTGCCTCTCCACTCTCATGAGACTTCATGTGGAGTACTGTGTCCAGCTCTGGAGTCCTCAGCACAGGAAGAATATGGACCTGTTGGAATGGGTCCAGAAGAGGGCCACAAAGATGATCAGAGGGATGGAGCACCTCTCCTTCGAAGACAGGCTGAGAGAGTTGGGATTGTTCAGCTTGGAGAAGAAAAGGCTCCAGGGAGATAACGGCCTTCCAGTACCTAAATAGGGCCTACTGAAGAGATGAGGAGGGACTCTGAGGAAATGGAGCAATAGAACAAGGGATAACAGTTTTAAACTGAAAGAGGGTAGATTTAAGATTAGATACTAGGAAGAAAATATTAACTGTGAGGATGGTGAGACACTGAAACAAGTTGCCCAGAGAAGTTGTGGATGCCCCCTCCCCAGAAGTGTTCAAGGCCAGACAGGATGGGGCTTTAAGCAACCTGGTCTAAGTGGGAGGTGTCCCTGCTTACGGCAGCGGGGCTCGAACTAGATGATGGCTTCCAACACAAACCATTCTATGATTCTATGAAAAAGACAACAGTGTGTTGGATATTTCAGTGTTATTGGCTCACAGGAATTTTCCCAATAAAATTGTGATATTTTATTTTTGCCTCAAAGTTCCAGCTTCTGCTCAACAAATGGGAAAACCCTTGGACTGCTGGAAGATAATATACAGTTGAGTCACTCTCATCCAGCTTGAGAGTTAAGAAAAGTATGCATGAACTTAATGCTACATCTGAGTATTACACACTGTCTGTGGAGGATAACCTAACTGAAAAGTCAGGAGACCGAAAGAGCTTTCTGGGTCAAGGTTGGATATCCTTTTGTGTTCTTTCCATACAGTAGAAATCACATCTGTGAAGACTGTTTGCTCATCCAGTCAACTGGATACAATAACATGATTAAATTTAACACCATATAGTCCAAATTGGTCTTAAAGTAACGATTTCTATTTCACTTAAGACACATTTGTGAAAAGAAGTTGAAGACAACAAATATCTGCAAAATGTACAGTATTAATGGAAAGATTAGTTCATTAGAACTCATTCTGAACAGGAGATTGTTTGTAGAAACTTCTTACTATGCTAAATATGTCTGTTTAGCAAATATTCCAAGAACACACATGTGTCAAGTCAAATCTGGATGCACAAATGAAAGTGGAAAAAACACATTGCTACAGAGGCAGTAGGAAATTTTGCCTGTGTCTAACCTGAAAGCACTGCCTGGAAAAATACAGATAGAGTAGGCATTCATTTTCAATTTTCTTTCATCTTTTTCCTGTTTCAAGTATGTTTTCTTCCAGTGAATTTTCACTTCAGTGTTTCTTTCAGTCTCCTCAGAATTTTGGACTTTTGGAGGCATGGGAAACTCAAAAACTATCATTATTATTAGAGTTAATTGAGCGTTCCTTATGAGAATGATTTTCCAAATAAATGCAATTTTGCTGCATAAAATACAGAAAATAAATGACATGTCATGTATTAGACCGACTGAAAAGGAGTACGTCTACCTCTCAGATGGCCCAAAACTTTTTTAATTGATCTGACAAAGTGCCAAGCTAGAGAAACATGCAAGACAGTGCGATGGGAGAGGCTCTCAGGCTCCTCATGAAAAAGCAGTACAACCAGATGCCCATCTTAAACAGTTGTACAAAAATGATCACAGCCTGAGAAATAAGCAGGAGACTTCATTTAACGACATCAGTCACCCAGGTATGATGGGACAGGCAGAACATCAGGAGTGC
>VZTM01001781.1:89896-102205 GCA_013400555.1 Jacana jacana | reverse complement strand
AGGCTGAGACAGTGGGAAGTGATTGTGATGTGTAAGGAAGCAGAGTACATGGTCTGTGTGTTAAGAGAGCAGGAGAAGGGAGGGCCTGGCAAAACAAAGAAACAGATTTAGTTATTTGATACAAACTTTGATATGAATCCTGTTCAGTGAGTTAGCTCCTACAGTAGTTCAAGCAGATTGCTGCTGTCTTTACTTTGGAAGGGAATTAATTAAATGTCAGTTTCCACTTTCTTTCTTCCTCCCCACACTGCCCTTCCTCCCCACACTGCCAATTCCTCCCCATACCAAACAGAGTAACAATGTAAGCTCGATAAAAGGCATTCTGTTTGACTCCTTTTTATCTGTACTCTCCCACTCCCATTCTGAAAATGCCTTACTCTAGCTTTCACTAGCCAGTGCAAGTCCATTTGTCATTGTTCTGGGCTCTCCTCATGTCCTTGTGAGAGGGGCATTGAGTTCTGCTCCTAAACTATAGTAAAGGCTTTAATGTGTGATAGATTGTGGAGGGATAAACATTTCATTCCTTTTGCTGGCCCATCACGCTACCTATACTTGGAATTTCATTATAAAACAATACAAATTTATTTTTTATCGTTTCATTATTTTCATATTGTGCATAAAGCAAGTGCCTGTTCATCCGTGTGCTTACCTGTACATACAAACTTCCTAGAAAGACTGGGCAGGAAAGCAAGATATCTCAGTGCCTATATTGTCAAAAATCTATGACAACTATATAATCACTTAACTACCAGCCACATTCTTCAATGGAGAAAATACATGAATACAAAGAACAAAGGAAAACCACCACAAAAATTATAGCTGCAATAACAGCAGTTTTTGTTGCCTCTGGAATGTTATAAAAGGCATCCAAGGCATTCACAAAGGTCAGCTCCCTAGACTGATTGCTAAACAAGCTGTAACGTTGGGTCCTAAAATAAATATGCATTAAAAATTACATTGGTTTGATAGCATTTTTGCAGAAGGTATAGCTGTTGTTGTTAATCACCATGGCTGAGCATCTGTAAGAATGAGTGAGAACACTGGTCAGTTATGGAAGCACTACTACAAGATACTAGGGATAGCTAGCTGTCCAGAATGCCACTAGAAAATCTAGTCCGTGTCTCACAGCTTTGCTTAGAGATTACTGGTTATAACCAAAAGAAATATGCAAAACCAGCAGGATGGCTGCCTGTATTTCCTTCTTTAAAATGAAAGGTGGAATTACTGTTAAGTGTGTGCCTATTGGAGCAACCTTTGGTGGTCAAATCCCTTGATCTTTTAGTTTAACTCAAAACCGAGGCCATTGTTAGCTATGCAGAAACAGTGGTACTGATGTGCCAAAGAGAGATAATTATAAGGCTTTTAAGCTGAATTCTGGATAAGCAATGTGGTTCATATGGGCATACCTATCAAAGGTCTGATGCTCTGTTCAAACGATAAGGATACAACAGGCAGGACTATGTAGAAAATTAAGACTTGCCTACTTCAAGTCTTTAATCAGGAATGAATAAAGTCAAGCTTTCACTCATTGGAAACGAATGAACATACTGTTCTAGACCGCAAGGCTTTTGGAGACAGAAAATTCTTATTAGAGAATTTAAATGTACCATACTCTTTAAGCTAATTGTTTTAATTTTAGGAACTGCTCCTGAAAGCAAATGCTAACCAGTTCAGGTGTGCAACCATGAAGCCTGAAAAGGGAGAGGTATGCTACAAAATACTTTATTACCTAAAAACCCCCCAGTATGAAGATGAAAAATTTAAAGATTTTTAAAGATATCTCAAAGTATTTGAAAATTTTTGTTTATATGGGGTTGGGAATTATGTGCTGTCCTTTATAGCTGTAGTGTCATTTCACATCCATGTTATTATTTGGAGATATAACACACTAACATTTTGGCTCTTTGGATGCATAATGTACAACCCCCTTTCTTATACTCCTGGTGCTGCTTTATTATTCTCATAAATTTTCACCTCTTCTAGTGGGAGGTGTCCCTGCGCATGGCAGGGGGGTTGGAATTCACTGATCTTTAAGGAGCCTTCCAACACTAACATTCTATGACACACATATTATTTTTCCATTATCTTTAATGCCAAGCCGAGGGAATAGTGATCCCATTCATAGAGAATTCTTGCTTTGGTTGATTCCCAGTTTACAACTGTGTCACCAAACTATGTATGTAATACATTTATTTCGTCATCAAATCTGTATATTCTATTCGTTGTGTTCATCCCCGTGACACAGACACTTTCACATCAGTAGCTGTAGCTAAAACCATAAAATGAAACGAACAACCATCAGTAGAATTCTACCACTATTTCATCATTTCATGAAGTGCTCTTTGACATCCTATTTTGTCTCCCCAGTGTCTGCTTCAGTTAAGAGCTAAATATATTCATGTACATAGGTGATATTTCATAGTCAAACAACACATTGCTGTTCCTTTTCTAGCATTATTTTAGTCAATAAATTTTAGTTAATATTTGGGCATAGCTTCGTACGTTTGGTCATTTGATATGCAATATTCCCACTGAGTTGGGTGTACATAGCTACTTTTTGTGGATATAATGATTCCAAAATATATCCCCTATGACTGTATTTGTAACTCTAGATGAACATCCAAGAGTTATTTTTGGTAAATATTTAATATTTTTTTCCGAGTACTTGAAAATCCTCTGAAATGAAATAACATGGTTTTGATTTGAACTACAGCATACATATGACAGTACGACAAGTAAGCCAGCATTCCAGGCTCAAAAGATCCAAAGCAAGGTGAGTACCTTTCAGTACTGTTGTCAGATGTATTTGAAAACTTTGGAGTGAAAAACACACACACAAGCTCCATGGGGATGGAATCAATATTTTTACATCAAGTTCTGTGGCCAGGGGAATGGGATGGATTGGGTCTACAGCTCATAAACTTTAGCCTATGCACCATTAATGAGCCACAAAGAAACGGTCAAGGAGCAACAAGAGTGTGGCTACTCCAGGGATACAGAGGTAATGAAAGCACAGGTAGTGCCCTCAGCAGCCAGGCCACAGTATCTGAACATGACAAGGTTGGTGGAAGTGGCAGGTTCTGCTGATCCAGTTATCTTTAGACAAAGCAAGGTAACAAGTAAGGTCTGGGGTCTACCCGGGGAGTCCAGTCAGGAGACAAGGCTGCAACAGCAACCCAGGTCTATGACAACAGGAGACAGAACTAGAGAGACAACCAGGAGCAGAATTACCTCCAGCATAATGGGAAAGTAGTGAAGCTGAGACCTGAGCTTAAACACGCCTTCTGGACTAATAAGCAGGGGTTGTGAATGGAGATCCTAGGTGAGGCTGGCCAGGGCATTAAAGACCTGTTGGTTCTGAGGGCCCTGACAGGTAAGTTATGTACAATTGCACAATGTAGCCATATTGCCTCAGCAGTGTTTTCAGATCCAAGGGGAGAAGTTTTTATATAAACTGGTATGGACTAAGAATAGTCCAGGGGGAAAAAAAAATAAATAATGAATTGTGAACCCATGGTTTAAGAACTCAGCACAGGGACAGAAGAATCTTCCATCTGTAAATCACTGTTTCAAAATGAGATCCTAAAGAATGCTGAGCAATCATTCCAGCTAATGACTGTCTGATACACAATATACAACCAGTCTGGATGTTTGTCTTCTTTCCTGTAGATACATACTGAGGTCATAAAACCCACTATACTGATTGCTTCTCTGCTAGGATTTCCAAGGGTCAGAGAATTGTAAACATGGAAAATGGGCTGTTCAGCCTCAACAGCACATTAAACCTCATATTGCTATTTTTGCAGTAACTGTAGTACAGATAATCTTCATTTTCATATCATTCAATCTGTCACCTTTCATTTGTTTCATGTTCATATGCAGAATAATTTAATGTGGAAGCTGTCCTTGTATTGTGGCCTCAAATACCTCATAAGCAGGTCTGCCTACTCTTTAAAACTGTGTTTAGGTACAGCTCATATACAGTTTGGAGAGGTTGACTTCTAGCTTGGGGAACTGGGCATCTGGCAACTATTTCTAAAGCATACCTAGCATAAATTACATACATCAGTTATTTTTAATAACTCAGTCTGCTTCTTACAATCCAGGAGCATTTAAATTACACCAAAGTAGTAAGGTCCCAGTTCCTTCTGTACTGAAAAGAGGGGAGAAAAATCCAAACCAGGAAATAATTGCATAGTTAACCCAAACATGCATGATCTGTAATTATGTGGGGTTAGTTCAAGACTATATTCCACTTCCTTTTCTGATAATTTAAAATACTGAAACCTTAGTGTGGACTAATGAGAGTGAAACCATCTGCCTAAACTGCAGAAAGAAAAATGTGGATTTTATGGCATTTATCAGGGCCACTCCTAACACCTGCTAGTACCTCCTCTAGGAGCACAGTTTTATCTCATCTAAACACATTTGCCTTAAAGGTTGGTTAGATGATATTTAAGATACTATAACTTTCAAGCTGAGATAGGCATATCGTTATTGATTTTTAAAATATTGTTTATACCTGTTGCCTTCATGCCGGTGCAACTCTGTGAGTAGACAAATACTGAGAGGAAGGTTTATCCAAAATATCCAAGAGGAAGGTTTAAGATTATAATCTGTCCTCAAATTAATGAAATTATTTAATGTCTTAACCAAGTAGTATTTTACTTTCCTCTGTTTTTAATATATCCACAGTATAATAATTAATTTTTTTTCCATTTCTGACATTTTTATTATGTGCAGCAGCAATTATTTCTCATTGCTTTTTCAAAATATCTATTTGGTCCTTTCACTGGAAGAATGAGACAGTACAAATGCATTATCACTCTCAGTCTGCCTCTTGCTCCTATCAGGCCTTGCTCATTATATATTTGTTGGTCTTGGTGAGCTATTATGTGTTCATTAGCTGGAAATAGTGAATACAATCTTTTTCCACTAGAATTACAGTATTCTGCAATTTCCCTAATTATTTCCATTTTCTCATCTTGAATCATAGAATGGTTAGAGTTGGAAAGGACATCTAGATCACCCTGTTCCAATATCCCTGCCATGGGCAGGGACAACTCCCACTAGACCAGGTTGCTCAGCCCTGGGAGGGGCTGAGGGCACTCAAACACTTCCAGGGATGGGGCATCCACAGCTTCTCTGGGCAACCTGTTCCAGTGCCTCACCGCCCACACAGTGAAGAATTTCTTCCTAATATCTAACTTCAATCTCCCCTTGTTCAGTATAAACTGTTACCCCTCATCCTATTGCTACACCCCCTGAGAGAGTCCCTCTCCAGCTCTCCTGTAGGCTCCCTTCAGATACTGAAGGCCGCTATATGGTTACCCTAGAGCCTTTTCTTCTTCAAGCTGAAAACCCCCAAATCTCTCAGCCTGTCTCATAGGAGAGGTGCTTCAGCCCTCTGAGCATTCTCTGGACTCACTGCAACAGCTCCATATTCTTATGTTGGGGGCTGGACACAGTATTCTAGGTGGGATCTCACAAGAGCAAAGTAGAGGGGCAGAATCACCTCCCTTAAGCTGCTGGTCACACTTCTTTTGAGGCAGACAGGATATGATCGGTTTTCAGGCCTGCAAGCGTGTATTGCTGGGTCACAATGAGCTTCTCATCAACCAACACCCCCAGGTCCTCAGAGAATATTCCCTATCCATTCTCTGCCCAGCTTGTATTTGGGTTTGAGATTGCCCCAACCCATATGCAGAGCCTTGTTCATGGCCTTGTTGAGCTTCATGAGTTTAGCTTCGGCCCACCTCTCAAGCCTGTGAAGGTCTCTCTGGACATCATCCCTTCCCTCCAGTGTGTTCACTGCACCAAACAGTTTGGTGTCACTGGCAATCATGCTGAGGGTGCATTCAATCCCACTGTCCATGCTGCTGACAAAGATGTTGAAGAATACCAGTAATCGACCCCTGAGAAGTGCCACTCATCACGGGTCACTACTTAGACCAGTGTTGACTACAACTCCTTTTGAGTGTGGCCATCCAGTCAGTTCTTCATCCACTGAGTGGTCCATCCATCAGATCCATGTCTCTCCAATTTAGAGACAAGACTGTTGTGTGGGATAGTGTCAAATGCTTTGCACAGGTCCAGGTAGATGATGTCTCTTGCTCTTCCCTTATCCACCAACACTGTAATGCCATTGTAGAAGGCCACCAAATTTGTCAGGCATAATTTGCCCTTANATCCCACTGTCCATGCTGCTGACAAAGATGTTGAAGAACACCCATCCCAGTAATCGACCCCTGAGAAGTGCTACTCATCACTGGTCACTACTTAGACCAGTGTTGACTACAACTCCTTTTGAGTGTGGCCATCCAGTCAGTCTTTCATCCACTGAGTGGTCCATCCATCAGATCCATTTCTCTCCAATTTAGAGACAAGGCTGTTGTGTGGGATAGTGTCAAATGCTTTGCACAGGTCCAGGTAGATGATGTCTCTTGCTCTTCCCTTATCCACCAACACTGTAATGCCATTGTAGAAGGCCACCAAATTTGTCAGGCATAATTTGCCCTTAGGCCACCAATTACCACCTTAGTATAGCTTCCTGGAGGATCTGATCTGTGATCTTTCTGGGCACAGAAAAGATCTGGGCACAGAGGTGAGACTGACTCTAGTTCCCCAGGTCTCCCTTTTTTCCCTTTTTAAAAATGGGGGTTATGTTTCCCCTTTTCCAGTCATGGGGAACTTCATTGGACTGCCATGACTTCTCAAATAGGATGGATAGTGGCTTAGCAACTTTATCTGCCAGTTCCCTCAGGACCCACAGATGAATTTCATCAGGTCCCGTGGACGTGTGCACTTTCAGGTTCCTCAGGTGGCCTTCATCCTCACAACCCCTGCCTTTGCCTACTGGGAGGTGTGGCTAGAGCACTTGCCAGGGAAGACCAGAGCAAAAAAGTAATTGAGCATCTCAGCCTTCTCCATATCCCAGGTAACCAGGTCTCCCATTTCTTTCTGGAGAGGGCCCACGTTTTCCTTAGTCTTCCTTTTATCACCACTATACCTATGGAAACTTTTCTCACTGCCCTGATCTCCCTGGCCAGATTTAATTCTATCTGGGCTTTAGCTTTTCTAACCTGATACCTTAGTGCTCAGACAAGTTTTCTGTATTTCTCCCAGGCTCCTTTCCTTTCTTCCACACTCTGTCGGCTTCCTTTTTTTGTTTGAGCATGTCCAGGAGCTCCTTGTTCATCCATTTAAATGGACAAAAATTTGTGCATTTGTCTCCTGGCATTTGTGCCTGTCTTCCTCTTTGTTGGGATGCATTGCCCCTGAGCTTGGAGGAAGCAATCCTTAAATAATAGCCAGCTTTCATGGGCCCCTCTTCCCTCCAGGGCTTTATCTCATGGTAGTCTACCAAGCAGATACCCAAGGAGGCCAAAGTCTGCTCTCCCAAAGTCCAGGGTAGTGAGCTTGCTGCATGCCCCTCCCTGAAAAAGGGGAAGATATCTCATGGCAGGATGACGATGAGTAAAATTCAAAACTTCCTTGATACCCCATGACATAGAAGAATCTATTCTTCTAGAGAATCTATTCTTCTGTGTCACTTTACATATACCTCTCTGCACCCATCTTGGGAGTCCTGATTATTCTGACTACATGGTCTGTCATATTTCTCTTTCATTGTCATACAGTCGTATTTCTGTTCAATAAACAGGGAAACTGAAGTTTAAGGTATTTCCAGAATCAATCTTAGTATCCATTCTCTATCTACTATTATAGTTAGTAAACACAGAACATGAAATCTGTATACACGGGCAATTGCCAAAAATATAAAAATTCCTGTGTGTCAAAGACAATGGCTACTTCGAGTAGACATTTTGTAGACAATATAGTGTATAAGCTATAGGCTGGGGAGGGAATGTTAATATACTGCCAAAAACTTTGAGAGGAGTTGAGAAGTAGACCAAAAGGAAGACAGGACATAATTAGGTATTAAGAAGAGTAAGTATAGTGAGTCGAGCAAAAGTAGAATAGATTGTTTAGGGTTCTTTTCCTAAATTCTTCAAGTTATCATCATTTTGTCAAGAAACAGATAGATAATTAATTTTTGTCCACTTAAATGTGCATTTGTGTGGAAAACACAGTAACTCTAATTAGTGAATTTCTAGGTGACAGTATGTGTTTGTAATCCTCAACCTATCCAATTAATGTCAGTTATAAAACATCCCTTTTCTATTTAGATTATGTATTTCAGGAGACTGCAGTACGTATTTGTGCATAGAATATTTGCAATATCTAGCTTGACTGATCCGTTACATCTGGTTCTCAACCACTCTTGAAGCTTTAATTTTGTATTTAGGTACCTTTGGATTCTGAACACAGAACTTGTCTGGATTTAGGTCAAATCTGTCAAGTCCAAGCTTTGTTTTCTGCAGGAATGATCCCAGTTCTTACCCTACCAGCACTGCTCTGTTTCAGTTCAGATCAGGTATATTGTATGTGTCTGCAAAGGTGATAATGTTTTTCCAAACAGCCTACTTGTGCAGGGAACATTTTTAACTGGCAAAGCAGTTGTTCCTTTCCTCCCTCAGTATTTGGAGGTTGTCTGGCAGTTAGTCCTAAGACAATACTTTGAAGAACTGAAGAAGCAGCCACAGGATCTGGTCCAAGTTACACCTAAGGCCTGGGAGTCACTGAGAACTGTACTTTACTGCTACTGTCTAGAAAATGCGTATCGCCATCGGTGATGCCAGTTGTCTCAGAAATATTTCAAAGCCACAATAGTGATGATTTGTAAAACACTTATGAGACCTTCCTATGAAAGGTACTTCTTATGTTTTACTTGAATGTTTTTGGCTAACCTACCGTCTTTCAGAGAAGCAGTTTATTTAATTGGTCCAAAGCAGATGGAATCCCTGCACAGTATGTATATGAGCTCTGAAGGAAAAGGAAAGGAAGTGAACACATTCTATGGGATTTGACATGGTCCAGGGTGATTACAAATTTATAATCCACTTGGGGGGACTTTGCTGATTTCTTAAGCAGCTTGAGTGGTTTATGAACAGCATGCAATTTCATTGTGAATGTCAGATTAATGCTAGATGAATGCTTTAAGCAAAATTTATGCCGTCTTAGGTCAATTTCTTTAACCCACTGAAATGTTTTTATACTCTGTTTTATGGTTTACATTACTAACTTATAGTATATACATTCCCTTCCTGACAGATTGACAATATACCTATTAAATTAAATGCTGCAGCTATTTTAAGAGAGGGTGCCCTCTATCAGCGGAAAATGGAACAGGAACTTAAGAGGTATAGTCACAGTTCTTTCTCAGGTTATTTTTCACACCCCTGCGTATAGAATAATTAACTACATTGAAAATAAGTATGTAAACTCCACGTAGACTGAAATAATGGATCTGCTGTAAGGTGTTAGGAAGCTATTCTATTATTTATATTCAAATAAAGAGAGAAGTGGACTGAAATGAAAATCTACGTTAATGTTATTGTTTTACTGTAGATGCTGTACAGCGTGACTGTTCTGATTCAGCACTTTGGCTCCTGTCCACTTGTAAAGTCCAATAAGGATCACTTGTTATATTTATTCCAATTTTCCAGAATAAATAATGACCCAGATACACAACTATTTTTGTGTCCATTATAAAAGATGCATGCATATTAAGCCAAATACTTTCATATATACTTCCATTTTCTTTAATGGTTTGTGATCAACTACATGCCAAATTTGATACTTGAACTTGTTTATATGTATATAAAAATTGTTTTGTATGTACATTAACATACCTATTGATTTCTATCACAGTAAGTTATCAAGGACTAAGAGTATGCTCTTCCACAAGGCAAGATAAGCTGGGAGCTGAGGGTGACAGCAAGGCACATAGGTAGGGTCAGTGTCCTCACAGATAGAAGCTGCGTCCCATAGTACCCCAGCAAGGCATCAGAGTGCATCCAGTGACAGACAGCAGGGTCAGGGAACAGTCCAGTGATTGCTAGATGAGTCCTTAGTGACGCGTCAGGGCTGAGGTCAAGCCAGGAAGCGAAGTCAACAAGGCAGGTTCAACAAGGTACTAGGTTGGGTGCAGGCATACCTACAGCATAGTTTAGGCAAGGACAAAGGCTGTTGACGTTGGCTTGAATGTGGCTCCCAGGAAGAAACTTGTCACATGCAACAGGACTTTCCATAGCTTTTCCACAGATACTCCTTTTTACTCCAGCCTGATCCGATGCCATAGTGTCGCACTGCAACAGAGCTGTCTTTGAACACAAGCAACTAAATCCTAGGCAGGAGTGGGGAATAAGAGGTTGCAGGTCCTTTTGGTGCACTTAAAGCTCTACAGAAGCCTGACACAAAGACTCTTCTGACATAAGGAATCCTTATTCAGCAGCTCAGGATTTCAGTGGGTATTAACTAGAGAGAGGACGATTCCTGAATGGGCACTGCAGGTTCTATTCTGTAACTAGAGTTACAGAACATTTTCAATAATGATTTTAAGAAGGATAAAGCCTATATCATGGCACCTTGATTTAGTATTATTTCTAATCCACGTGACTTAGCAGGCTAAGCACTAAATATTGTTGGCATTTTAAGTTCCAGAATGACTGCCTAACATTGGCTTTGGTCTCTGGACCTACCAGAGTTTGGTATATGGACCAGGAATTTAGCAGTAAATGATTATGCTTTGTTTAGTTTCTACTATCAGCTATGAATGTATATTGAGGTTCTTTCATATTATATATGATACTGTTCACTCTATCTGGCAGAATTCTGTTCCACTCAGCAAAGGAACAAATTTTCTTTGTAACTTAACAGTATTTTGAATTGGGTTTAAGTCTTCAGCTGCATTCAACACACAACAGTTACCCATACATATTATATATATATATATATATGCATTGGGGAGGAGCAGTAAGGCACAATTCATTGCATTTTTGTCTCTCTGCCCTAATTTTGGGCTCATTCAATCCTCTGCTGCAGGACTTTGATGGGCCTGCCCCAGGGTTTCGCTATGCTTTTCTTTCTCAGCTGAGCATGAAAAATAAGAATGTGGTTTTGCTTAATGGCTGAATATTTCTTTGCCTCATTACAGCAATGTTATTTAATTGACAAAATACAAAACAGAAATAGAATTAAACAGAATTTTTTTTAGTTCCCTGAGTTAAAATGGCCAAGAAGATTGCCAAAGAGAAAAGGTATTTGGTCTTTCTACCTCTAAGCAAAGTAATCCTCTGAGAAACTGTACATACCTTGAGCCTGATTCTCCTTGCTCCTTGGCAGAATACATATGTAGCTAAAGTTTGCCCTCTCTTTGGGCTCTGTTTTACTGAAAACTTTCAGGTCCATGCCCTCATGCATTTTCTTCCAGCCTGCTTTTCCCAGGCTTTCCATATAGTAGAACATGTCTTAGACTGGAGTTAAAATACACCTGTCAAATGACTTTGTAATGACTGCCTTTTTTCTCTGCAGAGATCAAAGCCCTTACATCACAACAAGCTATAAGAAATGTTTTATGAACCAAGGCAGGACAGCAGAGCCAGCTGCCTAGAATAATATACTTTCTCTTCTGACTTGCAGAATTGAAAATTTGCTACAAGGGGCTGGAGACCCATCAGAATTCTTGGAATGGCAAAAACAGATGCGTGGAAAAGATTTGGAGGAGCAGCTGGCTGAAATAGAGTGTAGGAGGCTTCAAGGGAAACTGAGTCATGAAGAGGCAGTTCTAGCCCATCAGAATGTAATTCAAGAAAATAAAAAGAAAGCTGATCTAATGAGAGAAGAGGTAATGCACACAGAGTTGCTCAATTTTTGCCTACACTCAGTCAGTGTGAAACATGCTGCAGATGTTTCTACTACTATAAGAAGGTGTAAAACTTCTATTCAGTGTCTTTATTCACTGGAATCTGCAAACGATGGCAAAGTAACTTCCAGACACAGCAATGCTTATACAAGCACTTGATTAGACTAATAACACTTACAAGGTAAATTGAATAAAACAGAAGCTTAAAGCATTCTCCCCTATATTCATGGCATTGTGCATATCCTTTTTGAACAGATACTGAGATACTAAGTGCCAATTGCAATGAAATCACCAATATATGACTAATTTTATTATCTTATTAAAAACGACAGCAACAAATATGGAAGAAATTGTTTTCTTAAACTGAAATAAATCAAATCACTTCTATTATTTGACATGCCTAGTTGTCTCTTAGGAGAAGATTCAGGCGGGGATCCTCTTTGGATCTATATGCAGGGAAAACCGAATATTTGTGCCAAGAAGTATTTTCGCACAGTCTCCAATCTAGCTGTTGTGGTTTTGACCAGTTGGACAGATGATGA
>VZTM01001781.1:66546-89725 GCA_013400555.1 Jacana jacana | reverse complement strand
TCTCTGAACAATGTGCTGTTAATTTCAGACTTTAGTTAGTTAGAAGAGGCCCAGCTGAAAAAGTAAAACTACTGAACAGAAAATTGGTTTGTTTTACCTCAAACCAGGACACTAGCAAATCACAGTTTCACAAAAATGTTGTGAGATCTTTTCATTCTTTTCTCAAAATCACATTACCTTTTCCCAGTGGTTTTCCTATAAACTAAACAAGTGATCAAGACAATATTAGTACTATAGAGTTTATATTTTTCATAGTCAATGTCACAGGCTTTTCTTTTCTATTAGCCCAGTTTGCTGCTATGCCCTATAGGCCAACCAGTAGTTTTCTCTTGGCCACCTCTCACTGATGCCTCTGCAGTGTCTCAGCAGCTTAAGACCGTGAACGTACAAGACTTTCCTAAAGGCCATGCTGCAAAAGGGACTCTTGCTTAATGAGTTCCTTCTCTGCCCTTTAAAATAATCTTTCAACATTTTTGGCATTGAGTTTTCAGGTCTGTTTAGACAGGCTGTAGTGAGAATCTAAAGAGAATTATTATATTCAACTCACTTTCAGAGCATTAAGTGATTTATTTGTTAGCAGAAATGTCCCAGTATGTATAGATTTGGGGATGTGCAAATCAGACTTCCTCTAACCTGACTAATTCCAGGCAGCTCCCTTCATTTGCCAACAGATGCCAGAGGAAACTTTATCCACGTGGAGATCTCTAGAAGTACCAAACACCAATTCCCCATTCACCAAGAGATGTCATGCTGACCCTTCTTCTTTTCAAACACTAGTCTTCCTCTAAAACAGAATGTACAGTAAGGAATGAAGTCTGGGGAAATCCAGTTTCCTGCTTCCTGTTCATTTCCTCTGACAAAGAAAGGAACATGATATACAAAAGAGGACTTATGTGTGTTTCAGAGAGTTGACTTAGGCCCAAGAAGATCCTGCAGACACATAATCCACTGTGTATTAAATTGGCACTCTGCTTGGTATCTCATGACCAGATCCAGAGATGGCTTTTTGCGTCTACTTTTAGAAACAAGTGGGAGGGAATCCTGGAAAATGTCAGGGTAAATGTTACAGGATGCTCTTGTTCGTAAATAAAACAGAGAGGGAACCTTAAATCTGAGTCTCTATGTTCTTTGCTACTTTTTTTGGATGATGTAACACTTTGGATCCATTTGTCCTAGCAGTGTTCCAATGATTTGAGGCACTAAACTCATCACCAGTTATCGGGAATTTTATTAACCTGTTTGTTTGGTATTTAGAAAGCAGAGCTGATGCACCAGTATGCAGAGAAACGCCTACAGGAACAGAAAGAAGTGAGAGAGCTGGTGAAGCAGGTCGTGGAAGGACACAAGAATGCAAAGCAAGCAAAAATAAAGCTCCAGAAATACAAACAGCAGATAGGTATTTATATATTGCCAGGAAAAAAAAAAAGAGATGATGCCAAATGTCCCTAAATTACTTTATTTTAGTGAGCTAATTACAATTTTTACAGTAAGGAAAGGAAAGTTAAGGGACAGATCCAGTCTATACATTTCCATGAATGCATGAATATGAATTCCAGGCATAAGGTGGTAATGCCTAGATTAGAAATTCTAGGCTACTGGTCATGGGAATTGCTCTTTGTTTAAAAGGGAGAAATACAGCACTAATGTTCTGCAACTAGAATGTGTGTTGACTGAATGTGAATGACTGTACTTTTTGTCAGATTGAATTATGAAGCTCAGATTCTTGTGATTCATATCATTAAGAGAGGATTTGCTTAGCAACCACTGTGAAAGAATTATGGCTCAAGATTATTGTCTTCCCCAGAGAAGACAATCCAGAGGAGATGACTGTAGCTCAGTAAAGAGAAATCATCTCCTAAAAGGGCATTATCACAAGGGAAAAGGATGTACCACCTCCAAGACAAGATGAAAGGAAATGTTACTCATCCTCCATTCTTCACTTAATGCATTAGCTAATGAAGGGAGAAGGCTGTTCTGACTGGCATGGCTGTACATATTCCAGTGCAATGCCATGTTAACATCTACTGTATAAGCAGGCTATCTCTAGTGAGCAGACTTTTCTCTGCTGGTGTATCTCCATGCTCATATCAGTAATCCTTGAAGGGCGCAGAGGGTGTTAGCCACTCTGCAATGGCCTAGCAAAGCATACGAGCCTTTGCAATTCAATGATTTCTATCATAGATGTAGCTTGGGAAAATAGGAATATTTGCTATTGTACAATATCCTTTTATTAAATAATGAAACAGCATGCACTAATTAGAACAGAAATTACAAAGCAGTAATTCAAAGTGTCTACTTTATGTATTTATACAGTATGTTTATGTGTTGAGTAGAATGATAGATAGTGGAGGTGGGAAGTGCTCATTTGTTTCTCTAATCATTCCTCCCACCAATGCCAGACTGTTCCCTCAAGTACCTTTAGATCAGTAGTATTATCATTATTCAGAAATGCTTATGAATTTTCCTCCAGATGGAGTATGTGTTAGAACACGCAGCCAGCTAACAGAGATTAGTTCTTTTCTTTCAGTTCAGGAAGTTTGTGAAGAAAATCGAGAACTTCTTCGACAAGCTTTAGAAGAAGAGGAGGAGAAGCTTAGGAAAAGATACGAACTAATTCAACAAATACGAGCTATTGAGTCTTTACCAAGCCTCAGACACAAGTTTGTTGATTTAACTGAGGTAAGCACAGAAGGACAACCTACTGCGTTTCCATAAATGTGTACTGGATATGTCTCACACATTCAGAGAATCGTGTACTGTATGGACATATGCCGCAGTGTGGATGCATAGTGTTCAGTGACCCCATGACACAAAGGTTAGATCCAAACGGGAACTTTCACCAAGTTTATAAAATGAACATGTTACCAAGAAGATGGTAAGTGAAAACTTAGTCCCCTTGAGCTTCCTTTGAATTTTGCCAATGAGACCTGGGTCTTCAAAAATGCACAGATTTGTCAGTCCTGGGTAAGAACCAAATGAACACAAAGTTTGAACTGATGTACCGTTGTTCATACTGCAGTGGTAATTACCATAGTAATCAGCAAAATGTATTTCCTTTGCTTTCAAAACTGTCAGAGAAACACAGGATAATATAGCGTTGGAAGGGACCTCTAGACCCTCTAGTCTAACCCCCCTGACAAGGCAGGTCCTCTTGCAGCAGGTTGCACAGGGACTTGTCCAGGCAGTTCTTGAATGTCGCCAGAGGCAGAGTGTCCACCACCTCTCTGGGAAGCCTGTTCCAACATTCAGGTGTATGAAAGAGATTGTCAAAAGAACCCCAAACCTGCTGAGCTGTTATGCAGGTACTCTGCAAATAACTTGGATACGTGTGGTTAAGTCTACAGTAAATGGATCCCACATTTCCTGGACTTACTATTGATGCACAACAACTGAAATTGCCTGGGATTGGGCTTGGCAATGTCCACTTTGGCAGGATTTCCAGGCTTAGGTAGCATCCGTAAATCTGTTATCTTACCACTAAATGAGAAGCAGAGTAATGCTTCTTCCATTTGTCTTATCCTTACTGAAGGAAGAAGAGCACAGAATGATATAAAATTGTGTCATCGATTCTAAGTATAATCCTTTTTATTTTTTTCTTTCCTTTCATGAGTATTCAGATGAAGATCACAAATTGAAAAACAACTGTGGCTAGGCTGCAGAAACCATGGCTACAGAAGACAGGCTGAGAGAGTTGGGGTTGTGAGGCTCTGGGGAGACATTATAGCAGCCTTCCAGTATCTGAAGGGGGCCTACAGGGAAGATGAGGGTGCACTGTTTATCAGGGAGTGTAGCCATAGGAAGAGGGCTAACAGTTTATACTGAAAGAGGGTAGATTTAGATTAGGTAGTAGGAAGAAATTCTTTGCTGTGAGGATGGTCAGACACTGGAACAGGTTGCCCAGAGAAGTTGTGGATGCCCCATCCCTGGAAATTTTCAAGGCCAGGCTGGATGGGGCTTTGAGCAACCTGCTCTAGTGGGAGGTGACTCTGCCCAGTGCAGGGGGGTTGGAACTAGCTGATCTTTAAGGTCCCTTCAAACTCTAAGTGTTCTATGTTTCTATGATGCTAAGAAATTTTTTACAATGACGGTGATGAGCCACTGGAACAGATGGCTCAGATAAGTTGTGGATCACCCTTTGTTGCATTAAGAGGCAGAAGTAGTTTTGGCAGAAAGGAAAATAACCCCCCTTGTGTTCTAACACTCCTCCCCAAGGTGGGAGGCCAGGTGTGGCTAGGTTTAAATTCTGAGTGACGTCCAATTCACCACTATCTGTGCAGTCGTATTTAATGTATTAAACCATCACGATTCCGGATACACTAATAGTGGACTGCACCTTCAGTCTAGTTGTGGTCATGAACTAGCATGGCCATTCTCAAGTCTTCAGTGTTCAAGGTGGTGTTCAATGAGAAACTGAAACGACTAGCTTCTTATCCAGTGCAGTTTATTTAAGTAACAGATATAAAGGTTTGTATGGGTTGCCGGTGATAAATACACTGTCTGCAAAGCACATGCAGATAAAAGTATTGTTAGTTATAGAAAACACACAACAAAGTTACAGGTAATGCAGCCTGGCTAGAAATGTAGGAAAGAGACTCTCTAGAGAGATTTCTAAGTTTCCTGAGGAAGCACTCGGTATAGTCTAAGTCTTACCCAAAGGCCTCCCTATGGGGGCGAAGAAAGGCTTAGCACGTCAACTGGTCCTGGAAGTCAAAGGCAGTCTATGATGGATTCCTCCTTGACTTGTTCACGATGGTGTCTTCCCTCATATCCCCCCTTTCCTGGACTATTTTTATACTATTTTTACCTTCAAGTTGGAGTTTGAATGACTGTAGTCATAAATACCTTTATTATGATTGGTGTAAAAATCTCTTGCCTTGCATTTAAAGGTATAGTTTACAAAAAATTCAGGGTGCAGACTCAAGGAGAAGTGGTCACACCTTGGAGGCAGGTAGCCTTTGTGATGGTGGTGTGTTTTGGTATTATAATGACATTATAATGAGCAAAGTTCACACAAAGGACAGCATTTCATCAAAATCTGACAGACCTTTGGCTCAGGGTAACAAGTAGGCAGCTTATCAGTTTCATAGGACCATCTTGTTCCCATATCTGCTGTGTTATCAAGGAGTTTGGCCATAGAATCTCCACCCTACTCCATCCTCCGTGCTGCTTTGCAAGCAGTTTTGTACAGGGAATTGCAGATGTAGTGGAGAGCCACATACCAGCTGTGGCTGTATTCTACCCTAGATACTATTTGATTGTATACCTTTCCTTAATGTGTGAACAATGCTGTATTTTCAATATAATTTTAGTAATTATTCCACACCCCACCATGGAATTGTTGAAGGCCAGCTTGGATGGGGCTTTGAGTAATGTGATCTAGTGGGAGATGTCCCTGCCCGTGGCAGAAGTGTTGGACTAGATGGTCTTCAAAGGTCCCTTCCAATCCAAATAATTCTATGATTCTATATCTGAACTTCACAGTTTCCTTATACTCACTGTTACAAAAGCACCGTGAGTGAATTAGCACTTTTGGTGATAGCTTGTCCTGGTTTTTTCTTTCTACAAAAGGCTTTTTCAGGCTTAGTGAAATTCAGTATGTGTCCGTAAAATTCTCATTCATTCCTGTAATTTTGAAAGTACCAAATTCTTCCCTTGATGGCACTTAAGTTGCATGAACAGCAGCATTATCTACTGCACAACTATAAGACTTTTCATATTTTAGGAACCACTTCAATGTCTTCAATGAATATTTTTGAAAAGCAGACACTCAAAATATTCAACCTCTGCCATTCTATGTATTAAATTCTCCTTCCTGGGCCTTTTCAGTGTCTGCTTGCCATGTTCAAATACTACCACTGGTGTATATGCCCTATTGCAGAACATTTTCTTTTCACTTCCGTGGATACAACTTGATGGTCATTGACTAGTTGAAATGGGAGACAAGGTATTACAGCACTTGCAGTTTGCAAATTCCCTCTAAATTGAGAGTGGGATAAACGATCATTTCCTGTTTCAGTAACCTACGGTAGTACGTGTTTTTCAAAGATTCAAAAATAAAGATGCTTAATATGGAACTCTTTTCAATCTTCTGCTGATGCTACTGGTGACCATTGTTTAGGTCATGCTTTTTAGTACACGAGAAGTGTGGAAGCAGAAACCACTGAGCCAAAAATGAAGAGTCAGACTTAAGGTGAAAAATCAATGATGATGATCTCTTCTTACTGACTTAACTCCTGCAGCTTTAGAAAGAGAAGCTACAGGGACCAAAACTGCAGGAGAGACTCTTGCAAATCCTGGGGAAGTTCCTAGGGATGGACACCCAAGAGACATTCTCCTTCACTGACAAGCTTGTATCATTAGATTCTCCCTCTTAAGCACCAATATTGTAGCACCAGAAAGCCAAGACTGGTTATTTGTGATACTCCATTTTGTGATCTTATTGCCCCTTCTCACCCACTCCACCCCCCACTTCCCCTGTGCCCCACTCCCCACCCTGCCTCACTGTTCTCTTCTTCTCTCTTGGCTTTTCCCCTCTTTCGTGGACCCACTGCTCTGAAGAGCCAGAGAATGGTCACCGGAGGATGAGTACGCGACCAGACTGATTAGGCCAGTGAAGAGGGACTGGACCCAGTTGCAACCAACTGGCAATCTGAGCATCTCTCTATGACAGAGCATCCTTCTCTTTTCCTGTTTGTTTTTTTTTTCCCCTTCATGTTTTGTTTTGTGAAAAGCTCAAATGCAGAAAGGCGACGACTGTTCCATCAACAGCTCGCTCAGCATTCAATACAGGGGCTTTTTTTTTTTCCTGCTGAAAAGGATTGCCTGAAAAATTGAAGGCTCTTTAACTGAGTAATTTTTTTCCAGTAAAAGGATTGTAATGAGTTTATCATTACCATGTAATTTTAGTCTGAGAAATACAATTTGGAGGAGTGTTTGCTCTTTTGGATTCTGTCCCACTCCCCTCCTTCATCCTTTCCTAACTTTGTCATTAATTTTATGTCACTAGTTCTATGGAACTAAATTCTAACCAGTGTTTCTCTCCTAATGTTATACAGCTGTATAGCAAGAGTCAGGTTAGCATCCTGACTGCCTGCACCCATACATTCCATTGTAACCTCTCACGGTACAAGATACACACCAGAGACGTGTACCAAAACTATATTAAGACAGAAAAAAGAATATTAGTTGTTGTAAAATGTACTAAATTTTGTGAAGAAAGATACACTGGAACTCAGTATTTGTGTGGGTTTATGCAAGTTTTCCATATATGTAGATGTATAATGTGTAGACATAGGGAAAGGAAGAGTATATGTAAGAACAAGGGCCAAAAACATCAAGTGTTCACAAATCTGCTTAAAAATTATCTGTCTTTGTATGCAAACTAAGGTGCAGAAGTCTTTCATTACATCTCAGAATCAGGTTCTTATCACTCTCATTGCAAAGTGGGTTTTAAAAAAGCCTGCATTAAACACTCAGGTTTGAATATTTCAACTTTGGGCATTAAGATCTGAATTTCCTGGGTACAAAGCATTGCTTAGTCTTGATCTTTTCAGCTAAAAATTGTAAGTGCCATCATAGATCAAATATACACTTTGGAATAAGATAAATACAAAACACACATATTTTCTTAGTGTAAAGTCTGATCTGGTTTTACAAACTAAAAAAAATTGTAGTTTTACACATTTTAAAACTTAAAACGTCTAATTAAACGTCTAATTAAAACTAAAAGATAAGAACTAGATTTTTTTTTGGACAGCAAATACATTGTATTTGTGATTAATCTACTGTATATTTCAATGCTTTTTCATGAAACCTTGTGTTTTTACAAAGAAAAAAAGATAAGCTCAACACCTTAAAACCAGCTTGTAAATAACAGTCAGGTTAGGGCCATCCCTATCTTTTCAGAAGTCAAAATATATTCAGCATGATTTGGAACACAATCAAAATATTCTGGGTTTACTCATTTACTCTCCCCTTGGTATTTACAGTGTTATTTAAACCTATATTTCATGTTCTGTAGACTGGTGGCCATGGTTTAATTTGTGAAATGTCAATAGTGGAACTACGTGAACGCCTCGCTCTGCTCAGAGAAGCACAGAAGGCAGCAGAGGAAGAGAAGAGAGACCAGATAATTCACGAAAAACAAGCTAAGGAACAACTTCTTCTAGACAAACTGGACCAGATTTCCCTGTTCAGAGCAGAACTTGGACGAGCAGCTGCTTTAAAGTCAGTATAAAACAGCCTGTGCCATTTAAGACACTGCAACTTTGTTAATATTTTGCTAGCCACTAGAGGAGAAAAACAAGGAGAGAGCAAAATACTGCCCTTTTGTAAATCAGTTTGACTTTTGTCAAGGATTACACTGGGGCCAGGGTTTCCCTTTTATTCTTGAAAGTAATTTGCATTAGATTTAACAAATCCTTTTCATCATTCCAAATTTATGGTTGAAGACACTCTGTAAGATAGCACTGACAGTATTGCCCCAGGATTCAGAGCCAGTATTTTAGATTGAGAGAGAAGTTCTGCCTTTCTTCTGTTCTTTTTCAGCTAATCACCACTAATATGGTATTATTAGAATCATTATAGCTTGCTACATAAAGTGGCTTCTCATTTTCATCTAAACCAATACATTAGGGCTACAGTTTTCTTCCTTGAACTTCATTTGTTATGTGAAAAGGCAGGCCTGTTGGCCTTATTTTAGAAGTTAAAAATATTTTAGGAAGGAAATTTTCTGATAACAATAATAAGTTATAAATTAAATATATTATACCAGTAGATCAAAGAGAAAAATCTTAGCTTACAGGCTCTCTGATCAAATTTTGTATTCATTATTCATATTTATTATTCATTATCATATTTATTATTCATTGTCATAAAGTATCCATAACTATCATAGATGCCTCACATATACAGAAGACAGGACCCTTCCACAAAGAGTTTAAAATCTAATTTAAGGCTATTTAGAAAGAAAGCTGAACAGGAAGTAAATCTGCGTAACAGTGTGAAGTCTGGCACACTGCTTGATCTTGTGCCATTTTTACTGCATCTTGACTATGTGCCCTTCTTTTCTTGCAAGTTGTCTTTCACCTTTTCCCTTTTGTGACTTTGAGAGGTTAGTCCTTATCTCATCATATTTATTTTGCAAACATGTTCAAGCTGACATACTCTATCAGGCTAAAGGCACATGTCTTAGATTTGTGTTTATTGCTGAGATACCGAAGGTGCCTTCTGAAAGTTAAATTCCTGTTATTGATTTATCTCCAGTTCTAAATCTCAATTACAGAAGGCAGTATTGATGTATTCATTTCACTGGTTTTCATTAGTCCCAGTTCTAATTTGGTTTGTTGATGATAGTTATTGTCCAAAGACTGGGGGTTAGTACTTAGGAAGATAGTTTAATGAATTGAATGAATCGGTAACTGCAGCTGCAGTGGACTCACTGCAAAGATCAGTGACCCTCCCTTCTATGGCATATATCAAGAAAAGATTTAAAGAATAAATAACCTGGATCGGAGCTGGAAAAATACCCTGTCATTGCTGTACGTTTAGTGTTGTGAGAGGCTGTGAGAGCAATTCAGGCCACCGCCTTCCACTAGACGCAAACCAGGCATTAAGAACTCGTGTACCACTAGCAACTACTCAAAGAACCATTAGTTCTGCTAGATCTTTGGCAGTGTTAGGTTTATGGTTGTACTCTGTGCTCTTAAACATCTCTTCCAACCTAGATGATTCTATGATTCTATGGGCAGTCTTGTGAATTTTGTATAGTGCTGGGTTTCTTTAAAACAGACTCTTTGCTTTAATTCGGATCTAAAATTGTTCTGATCCTGAAATAAGCTATGCTTGAATGAGTAGCTCACTTTGATTCACTTTTTTTCTTCTGAAATGTTTTTTAGAACAGACCAGCGTGCCAAAGATGGTAGGATCCAAATGAAATTAAACACTTAATTTGCAAGCTTCTAGTCATACAGATGATAAGCAAAAGCATAATTGTAGTTGTGCCCTGTTTGCTCTCTAAATAAAGAAAATACAAAGTTTCATTACAGATGTTATAAGACATTTCCATTTATGTCTCCCAGGCAATCTCTGTTCCACAGCTTGGGAGCCTCTACTATAAAGAGCCATCATCAAAGTATACCAGAAATGTTATTCTTTGGGAGTGGATGTATGTAATGCATTTTAATCTAGAAAGTCAATCTATGGTGTTACTTCTGCTAATGCAGAAGTGCAGCATGCTGGCCTATTTACAAATGCTAGACACTTTGCTGCAGCTTTTATTTCTCTCTAAACAATCAGCTTGGTGTGTTAAACCTGATTTACAGATCCTGAATCCTGAAACATCTATCAAATCAATGTAGGTGATTAATCACTGGGGTTGCATTATTGATACACTGCACAAGAGATGGAAAAGGCAAATTTTTACAGGTACAGAATGAATTCATAATTATAGGGATAGAATAGCATGTCTTATGAGTAAGTCTTCATAAAATAGCCTTACACATCAATATAAAATTACATGTTGTATCTTAAATTGGATTATGTTGAAGGCCACTGCTAATTAGCTAAACTATGGTGGCTAAGCTTTGCTAGACAAATGCGCTGTAGTTGGTGTCAGCTGGAGTTTAATTGGGTCCCTACCAAGCAGGTTGCTTTCAATATCATTTACAAACAGACATACATCAACACAAAAGAAGCACATTGAGCAAGCATATAATGAGCTATATTAAACAAAATAGGAAGTGCAACGTGAAAAATTACAGAGACAGCAGCCTTTAATAGACTGCAAGCCATGACATCCATCACAGCATGGCTTTGTGATTGCTCGCAGAACACTTAAGAATCAATTCAGTGTGTTGGCAGGACGTCCCTTTAATTGTTAGAATTTCACAGGCATATGAAGTGGACACACATTTGAGTTCTCAGCTTTCAAACATTAGTGCTAAAAGATCTATGAGTGTTTGAATACATGATAGTGTACTACAGTTATGTGCCTGTATACTTCAGGAACAATTCCCTGTCATTCCAGTGAGGCTACATCTATGACCACAAGTAATTTAATATACTAAGAACCAATCATCAGATCAGCACTTGCTGCTGAGGCTCCCTTGATCCACATTATCTGTGGTTTGGGAGGGCTTACTGGGGGTTACATTTAGTGTGGTCTTGGGGCTGCATGTTCACATCATTCATGTGGTTTAAAGCTCTACAGAGGAAAGTTATCTCACAAAACTCCATTCTCAATTCTGGGCTCCTCTGCAAGCCCACACTGTCTTTCTGTTTGTCTCACACAGACGACAGTAGCACACCCATGCTTCCAGCAGCCACTGGCACACACGTAAGGTACATGGAAGCCAGCCCTATTTCTGTTCTTGCTCACGTTCCTGCCTTGTTTGTCACCCTGCTCATTTTCAAATGACATGATGGTGCCTGCTGCCTGAGCTCCCTGTCCAAGTCAGGGCAACATCCAGGTGAAGGTAGCTGCTGTTCCAAGGCAACACTAAGTAACATTAAACCTCCTTGACTACCTTGTAAATGAGAAAGAAGAATCAGGACATTTTTATGAGGAACAAGATACACAGACTCCCACCCACACAAAAGTTTACGGCATCCCCATCTCACACTGTGGCAATGGTGTGGTATGCTGGGGCTCAGCACCAGATTACAAACAGTGATGTGTTTGCCAAGATGGAAAAGCATTCCTTTCTCTCCCTGCCACTTGTCAGTGCCTAAACCTCTCCTTGACAAGGGGTGTTGGCCACACATCCATGTAACACCTCTCTCTTGGCCTGAACTGGGGAGTCGTGGGAAGAGTGTCAGACCAGCCATGGCAGGAGGAAAGGGGGGCGGCTGATTATGTGGAAGGAGAGGAGAATAAGGAGAAAGAACAGTCATAGATGAATGACTGCGATGGTCCTTTCCAAGTAGAACAAGCTCCCTAAAGCAGGTATTCCCTGGAGTGTCCAGATCTGACTTATGGGGTCACAGGCCTTCTGGGTGATGAGGAGAGAAGAGACCCTCATACTCTAAAGCCTGTAAGGCACTCCAGCAGCACAAGGCTGTGATGCAGCACAGAACTGAGGGAAACCATGTGTCTCCATCTCTGGAGACATTCAAAACCCGCCTGGACAAGTTCCTGTGCAACCTGCTCTAGGTGGAGCTGCTTCGGCAGTGGGGGTGCACTAGATGATCTCCAGAGGGCCCTTCCAACCCCATATCATTCTGTAATTCTGTGATTCTGTGAAGAGGCAGACAGCACATGGAGGTAGAAAGATGCAATGGGAACATGTGCCATGGTATCGCTATGTGTGCCTCTTCCTTCAGGTCTTTAAAAATATAGCCTAGAATAATAATTAAAAAGCTGAATAATTAGCAATATAAGGGACTTGAGTTTTTTACTTCATAATTGCGATTTCATACATTTCACAAGTTTCAAAAATACTTGAGGTTCTGTATGTGCTGGCAATAAGGACGTCAAATTTGGTTTCTCAGTCCTTACTGTTGGTAATCAGTTCCTCAGTAGCACTGAAACAGAAGAAGGAAATGTATCAGCAATGATGAATTGGAAATATAAATATGTGAAGAGAGGCTGTAAAGAAGACAGAGCCAGGCTTCACAGTGATGACCAGTGAGAGGACAAGAGGTATAAGGTAGAAGAGGAACACCAGGAAATACTTTTTTTGCTGTGAGGGTGACTGAGCATTGGAATAGTTGCTCAGGGAGGTTGTGGAGTCTCCATCCTTAGAGATATTCAAAAGTCATCTGGACACTCCCCTGAGCAACTGGCTCAAGGTGGCTCTGCTTGAGCAGGTGGGGCTGGACAAGAAAACCTCTAGAGGTTCCTGCCAACCTCAACCATTCTGTGATACTGTGAATGAACGTTGATTATACAGCTTCATAACCTTTACAAATGAGGAGAACGCTGTTATGAATAACAATCACTTCCCCACCTAAAATTAGGTGCTTAATAAATTAATTGTTTTGGAATGGAGTCAGATTTTGAGTCCTTAAATCCCTCACATTAGTACAAAATAACAATCAATCTAATAGTGTAGTATTCTTAAATGTCAAAATAATGACTCTCTTAACAGTGAACTGTTAACAGTTAGATACATTCCTTCTCCTGAGTGCAATAACTGAGAATTATATAGTGCCAGACAAAAAAAGGAAAAAGGAAAAAAAAAAGGCAGCAAGGTACGATGAAGGACAAACAAACAGCCTTAGAGCCGTAGTCACTGAGGCTGAGAGTAGGAGGAAATTTAAAAAAAGAATTGTTTATTGCACTATAAGGCAATCCTCCTTCTGCTTTTGCAAATATACTTGTGCTTATTGCACGAAACGCCATTCTGTAAGGTGAGCTTATAAATACAGTCCTAGCTGCTTAAGTTGGCATTGTAGTGCCTAGGGCGGTCAAGTAGCCATTTTACTCCATCTCTACAAGTATCAAGTCAGTTAAGAGCTGTCAGATGGCTGTCTCCTTACACTTCCTTTGTACAGCTGGAGATAGAAAATAGAAATGAAGAGCAAAATGTAGTTTTCAGAAGGAATCCTCAGTGCAAATCTTCAGATTCCCCACTTTTTAAACACAACTGAGAAGACCTAATCCAACTGTTTCTAGTGTTTTTATTTCCTTTAATGCTGAATCGCTGTTTCTTCAGTTATAGGCTGGATGATCTACTGGACCTGGGGTCCTTTTGGCCAGACACTAAAATTGCAGGGCAGATAGTTCAATAGTTAAGTAATTACAAGGGATATGTAAGTAGGAAGACTCTGGACTGCCAAACTCCATGACAAGTTTGTAAAATCTGAAGTGAAAAAATACTTCTATGTTTTGAAAATCCATTATGTTTACTAAGGAAATCATTGAGAGAGCAAATATGGGATGTCAGCTGCAGTTGCAATGCCTGGAGTATTACTTTAAATAGAAAGACACTTACATTTTACCCCCCACTGGTGGAAGTGTTCTGTGCATCATCATAGTGAGCCCAAATCTTTCTGCTGTTGGCTGTACAGAGCTTGCACAGAAAGCGAGCAGGGAATGAAAGCAGCTGTAGATAAAGGAATTTTCTCTGTTTGCTTTTATATTCATAGCCTGTTAAGTTTTTCATTCATCCCTTGCTTTTCCTCTTTTGAGTAGTTTATAAGGTACACCCCAGACTACTACAAAATTCCGTAAGCACATTTAGAATCCTATCTCATTCCTCAGCACTAAAAAGTACTTTCTGCAAGGCCACTGAGCAAAAACCATTTCAGATACACACGGACTTCAAAAATATTACTGTTGTTATCAAAGTCTTTGGAAGGGCAAGACTTACAAATGGAAGGAAAACTCTTGTTTGAGACCAAAAGAAAAGAAAATTAACAAATTCTCTTTTGGACCAAAGATCTGATGTTACATTTTAGGGACTGGTATGATTCTTAAAGATTGGTTTTCATGCAGAGTGCTCATTCAATACCAGGAGCTGGTAAATAAACTTAAAAGTAATATTTAAATGGCTTCTGCATAAACTACCTCATCATCTTCTATTTAATCTGGAGAGGATTTTTCTACCTACATGCTACCCCATTCTGGCTGTCTGTTACCTTACTTCCTTAGGAAATACGTCATACGGGGTGACAGAGATCATTTTAAAATTTCTTTTTTTCTTCCCTTCTGCTCTTTGAGTTTCTGTCATGATGGTCTGCTGTGAGGGCATCTGAAAACCTCTGAGACTGGCAGCTTTCCGAACACTGTAGATGATGACTGGCACATGTCATCTACATTATTTATTGTTTTTGAATCAGAGTGAGGCTGATGGTTGGACTAGATGATCTGAAAGGTCCCTTCCAACCCGGACAATTCGATGATTCTATGACTTCGTGTAGAGGAGGGCTGAATATTAGCCTGCAGAGAAGCAACTACATACAATGTTAATTCAGACACGGCTGCTGCTGCCTCATGATGTTAAACCTCTTGCTGTATTTCCTGCAATTGTATTTACAAGAAACTGGATTTGCATGTAATGAAAGGTTTTGCTCCTTACTCCCACTGACAATATTTAATCATCAAGTGTTTACATAAACCCTTTTTGTTACATTCTCCTGTATCCCTTGGAGTGCAATGCCTTGTTACAATGCAAATAGAAATAATCCATGTTCTCAATTCAATTAAGCGACAGTACATCATTTTTAGATTTACAGAATAGTGTTAAAAATTAATCTCGGTGTAGCTGAGCACGTCACAGTGTTAAGGAGGATAAGGGAGTGTTATCCTAACCAGATAGCATGCCACCAGCAGCAGAGAGGTGCGGGAAGCAGCTCAGGAGAGCTACTGGAAATGAGAAGCCATGCTAAACTGTGCCCTTTATTTACAGTTCACCGTCACACTACAGAATGTAACACAGGTCAAATCTCCCCTTCATCCAGTTCCTGAGGATTTTGGGAACTCTAGTCCAGAGTGGCTGCTCTGAAGAATACCTACTGTTACAGAGTTTCCTGTTAGCAAAAACAAAGCTCAGGCAGCAGACAAAAGCCATCTCTCCTAAGACAAAAGAAGTGTTTGCATCCCTGCAGTCCTGATGCAGACACTTCTTAAGGCAGATTGGTGGTTTTAACACCAGAAGGAACTTCCTCCTTCCCGTTCCTCCAGCTCCATGGGAAGACTGTGCCTTATACTGAAAACACTGCGGTATAAGACCAAAGAGATAAGGGAAGACGTCTCTTGTAAAACATTTCCAAGGGGCAACCTGTCTGTGAAATTAGTGCTGCCACCACAGACAGAATAACTGTTACAGTATTGGTTGAACAATGCCCCAGAGCCCTCCGCTCTCGGTCATTTGGAGTCTTAATCTGGTTTCCAATAAAAGCAATTGTAATGTCGTGCTACTGCAATATAAAAGGACCTTTACAAAGCTACCCTTGCCAGCTGAGAGTAGGCATCAGATCTAGCCTGGTGATACATTACAGAATTATGTATATTCTCTAGTAGGACTGACACTTACTTTAGCTCTGAATTAGGCCAGAGAATCACAGCTGCTCCTGACATAATAGTAATACTACAGCTCGATCGTCCTGAGCCAAATTCAAGGGCAACGTTGAATAAAAAAGGAAGTTGGATGTTACCATTATGCAAGGTGGTATAACCTACATGAAGAAGTTGTGAGTAAATTGTGCCAGTTGGGTGAAAGTAAGCAAAACCAGGTAAAACATAAACTTCAGAGGAAGAAAAGTAGGAACAATAGAAGGCGGGGGAAGATTATCCAGTAACCTCTCTCTTATGCCTTACTTGAATGCTGCACATGATACTCTAAATGTATGCTTGCCTAGACCCACTAACCTTAATTAATACATCACCATTCCATAGATTCGGAACCTGGGCATTGAGACTGCACATGAAAGAGTATCTTTCACTTGCCAAGGAATGCAGCAGTCGGGATGAATACTAATGATCCCATAAGGAAAACGCCATGGTTCTCACAAGCAAAAAGTGCAGTATTATCACAGGTTTTGCATGTGCCTTTTTTAAAGAATGTCATGTCAGGCTTGAAATACTTCAGATATTGTTATCATGGCAGGCTGTAGGAAGAAAATACTCTGTATTGTTTAGCAGTGCTGCTCTGTAAACACCAAGAAGCAAGTTGTGAATATCCCATTCATTGAGCTATATGATTTAAACCGGTTTCAAGTCTAGTTGGTTTGCAGAAGCAAGAGAAAATTCATTATTATCAAGGTAATATATATATGCTCAGATGGATTTATTCTGTGGGTTGATATCATTTTACCTTCTCCTTGCTTCTTTTTGATTTTGCAGACAGGAAGAAAAGAAACGAAAGTCCCAGTCTGGTGAAAGGCCTGTGAAAGATGAACGCGTTTTAAACCTGCAGAAAAAGATTATAGAAAAAGCAATGGAGCGAAAAAAGCAAGCAGGACTCTTAAAGATTACCCCCCAGAAATCCAGCATCGCACCGAGGAAGGTCTGGGAGTTACATAAGGGGAAATGCTCTGCAATAGACCTGCTGTTCACAGACCTTTGCTCAGTCGCCAGCACTGGCGGGGGGGCAGAGGCAGATGGTGCCATACATGGCTGGCAAGAGCAACTCCCCGCTTCCTGCATCGGCACAATTGCTCCAAACCATGGCCTTGACCTCACCTTCTTGTCTCACATTCTGCTACCACAGAGCAGGGCTCATCCGTATGGAACGCTTCCCACTTTTAGTACCACACGTTCTCATCCCATGGAAATAGCATCTTATGTCGTGTCCCTAACCCTTGGCTTTCTGTTTCCTATTGCACACATCCTGTTACACCAAACCGGGGTGCTTAGCCCCTCTCTCACCCAAGACATGTTCCAGTTTATCATTCCCATGGTTCTTAGCGCACCTTTCCTCAGCCCGGTCCCACAACATCGGACGGAAGCACCAATAGCCCAGTAGGCTTTGTGCTGGTTCACACTGGTTGTGTTTCCCTGGCAAGTGTCTAAAGGAAGTGGTGAGGAGCTGCTCCTGCTGCCGCCTCTGCCGTTGCCTCGTGTGTGCCTAACATTTGGAAGTGGTTCATATAGCAGTAATAGTGTGTGTACCACAGCATATGGAACGCTGCTGTCAACAGTCATGATGGGATCGGTTTTTAAAAGCTGTACAAGCCCAATGTAAAATTAGAACTAAATCTCCCAATCTGTTAAAATAATTATTCCTTGGCTGTTTTATGAGAAAGCTCGATGATGCTGAATTCAATCAGAGAAGAGAATCATAGAATCATTTAGGTTGGAAGAGATCCTTGGGATTGTCGAGTCCAACCATCAGCCCTACTCTGCAAAGTTCTCCCCTCAGTGAAGAGCAAAACTGTGTTTTTCAAGTGTGTATAAGTTTAAAAACCAAAATGGTGCAATTTTTCAGAGTATCAATGTTTGCTGCCCTCAGAATCCCCATTTCAGGCACACAAAATGTGTTGGTGCTTATAATAGACAACTAGCTCTATCCCTTTTGGCAAAGAAAACATTGAAGACCTATTTGAATAAAGTGGTCCCCAAACTGGGATGGCTTTCTGAACTGAAGTTTTAAACACTTCACTGAATGACGTCCCGAGTAAAGCAGGAGCAATAATTGCAGACTTCAAAGGCAAGAAGCCATGTAATTACAAATGTGAGATATTTTTAAAAGAAACAATAAGAGATGATAAATTGACAGCTGGAACTTTTGGCTACCTGATGGGGGTCTGTATGAAAGAGCAAAAAACCTCAGTTTGAAAGTTGTTACGATGTTAGAATTTAACTTTTTCTCGAGCTTCGCTTTACACAGTAAATCTCTTAAGATATCACAGTGCTCTTAAGATATCACAATGGAAGAAATGCAAGGTTACTCTAAATTATTTGGCTGTTTGGTTTCTCTTCCATGAGTGCTGTTCAGCTTTGGACAATCCTGTGCAAATGTTACTACAGGGAAGTGGCTCAGTTCTGGTCAGCTGCTCAGCAGCATCTTTATTCTGGTTGAACTGCATATTGCGACAGGAGGTATCTGGCATTCAGTTTGTACCGCTACCTTTTAGGTTCCTCAGTACGTAGACAAAAACGTGACACTAACCCCTTATGTTAAAGTTCCACGTCCAGATTGTGGCTTCAGTTACATTCGTGGTGCCTCTTTAGGCCCAATGGGTTTGTGCTGATATAAGTCAAGGTAGCATTTGCTTATAAATTACTATTATATTCTTAATTAAAACAGACTATATTGAAATCTGGAAAACTAGTCATAAGAATAACTACCATTAATGAAAAAAACATTTTTTTTTTTACCATTTTAAGCAAAGAATCAGATCTGAAAGGAGCAGTTTTCTGGGGAATGCTCCTTGTGAACCCAGCTTTTGAACTGGCAAACCAATAGAGTCTGACTGGATTCGTGTAACTGTTCATTTATGCCTTCATGAATAAAATGTTGGCAGAGAAAAAACATAAGGTAGCAGCATTGGAGCAAACCATCCAGATGTATGTTTATCTTGATCTAATATTTTGCAGAGTGTTGCAGCTGAGCTTAATTAATCTTTAACTGGGCAACTCACACAAGTTACCTTTCTAATTCATCACACCCAGTTTGATGTTGACAAGTTTCCCAGTCATGTCAGCAAATAAACTGTCTTGCCGGCCAGCCAGATTATCAAGTAGAAGTTCAGTGTATCCTCTAAAGAGAACCACAGAAGTCTTTGCAGTCTCATCATCTCTGTGTCTTTCCTGCAGGATTCTTTGCAATGGAACCATTGGAAAGAACTGGAACAGAGCCGGGAACGACAGTTCAAGATTCTTCAACGTGGCTTCATGGCCAGAGAAACAGCTCAGAAAATGGCTGCCTATGAGGCAGCAAGAAGTGGAGCCACAGTCTGTATCCTGCGCTCTGAAGCACAATAAAATACATATTTGGAACAGATTCAGGCCTGCTGGAAATCTCCCAGTGTGCCTCTTTACTACAAGATTGAATTTTAATCTTAATTTCACCTTTACCTTGTGATTAGAAAAATCCAGGTCATACAGGCATAATAGAATAAAAATGTGGTAATTTTTTTTGTAATAGAATTTTATTTTTAAGCTATAATGATATTTTTTTTTCTGTTAGAATCAAAAGCTTTGAGAAACTGAAACCTTACCATCAAAGCTCCTACAGCAGAATGGCAAATACCTGGGTAAGAGAGACTGTTACCATTGCATGCTACGCCATGGTTCGCTGTGCTCATCTTCAAAAAAGAATAAAAATGAAGGCAAAACCCACACAACATTTGTTTACATCCACGTCTTTTCAGAAGGCATGGTCAGCCCAACCCATCTTACATGACAGTAACTGTGTGTAAGAGGATCACCAGTTTCAACACCGTTTTTAGAAGATGAGGAGAAAAAACACCTAGGAAGGTTTAGATGATGCAGCAGCCCCCGAGAGCCAGAGACTCGATTCAGTGACCCAGACAGGCCAGCCCTCTGTTTGCAGGTGGGAATCTCTTCAGTCTTTAAACAGTGGAAGGAGAACATAACATTGTTTGATCTCTTCAGGGAGCTGCTTCCAGAAAAAGTCAAAATTCTGTTGCTCACCTAAAAGATAATTTGCCCTCTATGACAATTTCTATACTCTGTAAAACAGCCTTTAAATCACAAGGCTTATTCTGGGCACAAAGCCAAGAAGGATATAAATCTGAATTAAAATCTGCACAGCAGTAAGACTGTGTAATGTATTTCTATTTTAACTCGATGCCAGTTACTAAGTGTTTAATTATGGCTATTGCAAATATTTAAATTAAAGGAGACTGTTGCTGACATTAGAGTCAGGCAGCTGCTTCTAATGCTCTCATTACATTTCTCGCTTTTTACCAATGGAAGCCTAATGGAATTCTTTTGTTGCCACCTAGCTGTGAAGATCGCTTCCTCAGGCTGATAAAAATGTGCTTTATTTTTCATGCCAAGTAAATGCTGCAGTGGTCCACAAAAGTAATGTAGGACTCATGCTCAGTGGGAAGAGTTAAGGAACAGGAGAGTGAAAACAAGGAAGGATAGCAGAACCACAGAGAAGAGGGAACTAGGATTGTAAAGGGATTGTGATGGCTTAAAATGATGGATCCCTGGTGGCAGGGAGTTTATCTCCCTTTGTGGTTGTTGAGCATTCTGGTGCGTTTGTATTCCAGAACAAAGCCAAGTGGTGACTGTAACACCTGGGTTTTCCAGAAACCCATAATTAAGAGAGCTGACAGTCATGATATAGGACATTGCATGGCTGAACCGTACCTCTTCACCTCTTTCACCTCTTCAGGGACCTTGCACTTTTAGAATTAAAACAAACAAACAAACAAAAAAAAAACCCCAAAACGAACAAACAAAAAAAACACAAAAAAAACCCAAACAAACAAAGAAAAGAAGGAAAATCATCATTATGCAAACAGCTAGACAGGGGTTTGTAGGTAAGTAATATGGATTTCTAAAACCTATCATAGTGCGTGCTTCTTCCCTTGTGATGCTGCACCCAGTTTTCAGAATTCTTACTGAATTGCAATCAAGCTGATTCATAACTATTTCCTTCTCCGTATTTTCCCTGCTCTCAAAGGAGGCACTGAGGAATAGAGCAATCTCAATAATCCAGCTGTGAAATTTTTGCCTTCAGAAGTCACAAATAGCCCTATTGCTACTTTGGGGTCTGATGCATCTGACGCATCTTCAGAATCAATGTCTTGAGGAACTTAAAAGAATGGGAGTCTTGCGGGAAAAATATCAATGTATTCCTGTATTGACCTTTTTATATCAATATAGCCTATGAATTTTCCAGCGATGGTGGGTCTTGCAACAGAAGACACAGAATACACAGAATAACATTAAAAATACCGCATTCCTCCTGACAAAGGTGGCTAACTTCATGCTGGAGGCAGCAGATCCTATCCGGAACCACTGCTCACTGGTGCACCTCCTCTGGTATTCCTGTTCCAGCAGGGCAGTGCACAGAAACCTGGGGCCTGGTAGGACCCATTAGCACTGCATTAGGAAGGCAGCTGTAATGCTGTTGGGGGCAGGTGAGCTTGGAAGCCACATGGCTGCAGTCACGCTGCTGCCCCAGCATCTGCGGCAGGGACCATCCACAGCCGGCTTCATCCACGGGCAGGTAATTGAGCGCCAGCGACGCCTCCGCACTCCCCGCTCCACGGGCATGCAGGTGAGTGAATAATTCATGATTCACTCATTTACACGTTTGTTACACCACGGGCAGCCAGGAAGACGGGGGTAAGCGAACAAGGCTGACTCTTCAGTCATCCCACAAAACAGGCATGTAAAATCAGAGGCTTCACCTGTCTCATCTCAGGGACAGACTCATTAAGAAACCCTTTTAAGTGCTGAAAGCCGCATATTCCTGAGGTCTCTTATTTCAGTGTGCACAGCCAGATCACAAAAGCCTTCATCTGTGGCTAGGCCCAGATTAGCCAAGCTAGAGAAGACAGAAGGGTTTCAGCCCATGATGAGCCTCAGAGCCAGGGTGCTCACCCACCCCTCCTATAACAGCCGCTGCTGGGTGGCCCTTGGCTCCCTTTTCCAAATCAGCCCCAGAAATGAGGCCGAGCCCATGCCCAGTGGCTGCCTGGCCAGGTAATCCATCTTGCCCTGGAGAGCACAGGTATTTGATTATTTAAATGCAAACAAAGGCACAGAGACTGGTACGGTGGAACAGCAAGCAACAAATACCTCCTACGGATGCTGGGTGCTGTTTGCCCAGGGGAGGAGAAGGCAAGAGAAGCCACCAAGGGAAAGCTATGAATTTATCTACAAAGAGGCAAGCAGCTGGGCGAGGGGCAGCGAGATCCGGGAGGGGCCAGATGATTTTCACACAGAAAGAGTTCTCAAGCCTTGGAATGGGCTGCCCAGCGAGGTGGCTGAGGCACCATCCATGGAGGTATTCAAAAGACAGGTTGACATAGTGCTTAATGACATTGTGTAGTGATCAGTTCTTGTTTTTCATCAGAGTGAGGTTGGTGGTTGGACTAGATGATCTTAAAGGTCCCTTCCTACCTAGACAATTCTATGATTGCGTCCTTGTGCAAAGGCCAAGCTGCTGGGAAATACCTTTTCCGAGGGTGAGGTGCCAGCATCACAACTCTGCGAGTGTTTGCAAGGAGTTACACAGGGCATCTGGACCGGCTTTGCCAGAGGCAACAGGCAAGGAGCTCCCAAGTTGATGTCTCTGATGGATTTTGCTCAGTGCATTGGAAACATGCCCTGAAGGCTACTGGCATTGTGTGAATGGCAGGGGGAGGAGGTGGGGGCAGACACCCTCAAAGCTCACACACGCTCCCCCAGTACAGCAACACTGCCAAACACAGCAAGCGCCCTTTCAGGGTCCGTCAGAGCCGAACTGACCACGGGACTGAGGAAAATTTTCCATGGGGGCAGAGGCCCTTGGGCCAGGTCGCCCCACCGTGAGGCGGCAGCAGGTCGCGGGCAGCCCCAGCCGTGCGCGGAACTACAACTCCCAGCAAGCCTTGAGGCCGGATAAGGGGCGGGGCCTCTCCCCTTACTGCTTTCTGATTGACGTGCACGGTGACCACTCCATGAGCTGTAGGGTGGCGGTCCTCCCAATGGCGGAAGAGCGGAGGCGGGTGTCGCGCTACGCCGCTGCCGGGCCGGGCGCTGAGGGTGAGTGCTGCAGGCCGGGGGGCTCGGTCGTGGGGGTGGGAGCGACGCCCGGGAGCGGCACCG
>VZTM01001781.1:2680-66496 GCA_013400555.1 Jacana jacana | reverse complement strand
CGCCAGCCCGGCTTCCGGGCCCGGCTGCTTCTGCTCTCCCCGCCGGGGGTGGCGGCTCCCCTCAGCGCCGGGCGGCCGGTGGCAGCGCCGGGGTCCGGGGGAGAGCTGGGCCTGAGGCCGGTTTCTACCCCGTATTCCCTGGGAAGCGAGAGTAGCCGGTCACTGCAGGCAGGCTCGGCAGGCTCTAGTGGCGTTCCCTGGGTCGTAAAACACCTTCGCTGCGAGGGCCGTTCGGAGGGTGCCCTGAAGTGGGGAGCAGAGAAGTGCTGGAGTGGGGACCGTGGCATTCCGCCTCTCCTCTGGAGGAACAGCCCTGCCTCGGTGCATGCCGTAGATGTAGCAGCCAGAAGCTGTTGGCCTGTCCTCCTGTTTTGTGTGACAGCAGGAGTGGACAGAGCGCTTCTGTCCTACCTCAGTGTCCCCCTACACCACCATTATAATAGCATGAAAACGCTCAACCTCTTTTTCCTTTTTTCTGTGTCTGATTTTAGGACTGTTGAAAGTAAGCTGTAGCGTGTGAGGCGTTCTGCTGGCCAACCTTCACCTTCCTTTGTTGTTTCTGAAATAGAACATCTGGCCAACTGAAAGTTCTGCATGTCTTTTGTGCTCTGGGTGTTTCCTTAGCTTCTTTGTTTTGGTTTGGGTTTTTTGATTAGGCTGCTCACAAATGTGTCTTACTTGTCTGTAGATGTGGCTGGCTGCTTAGAGTAGTTAGAGATTGTTTATCTCTCATCTTCACTCTCGCAGTACCTCTCACCGAGCTTTTGTAGAGGAGGACAGCTTGACCTAATTTGGTTAAAACGTAATAGACTCGGCATCTGTTTTCACTACAGTTGCTGTGGTGCGTCTGAAAAAAATGAGAACATCTTTTAAAGATACTGGAAATTCACTTTATAGGAAAGTTTTGAAAGAAGAAAATGGCACGTTACTGTTCCCTGGGATGAATGTAAGACTAGCCCTTTCTGGTTGGTATGTGCATCTTGTGCATCTTTTGACCACACTTTTTTTTGGTTGGTTTTGTTTTTTTAAACCTGTTTGTCTTTGATACTCTGTGTGTTTCACAGCAGTGCCAGGAGAGGTCTTCAGGGTGGAAGTGAGAAGCAAAGTCTTAAAAGCCTAGTACATTGTATTTTGACAAAAACAATAACTATGTACTGGTTTTGTCACCTCTGTCTTGTGCACACCAAACATTTGGACTGACACTATTGCTTTCTTAAGTAGTTACTTTAGTGTATTTGTAATGTTTAAGATGATTACAAAGTAAAGTCTGGGTGGTGTTAGTAAGACATTACCTTAAGCTAATTTGCCTCAATTCATTCTAAGCACGTGGGAGGCCACAACTTAAGTTTTCAAAGTGGTGTAAGGAAACTTTTCAGGTGACGTTGGCCATTGTTTTTAGAAGTGTAATTCAAACATGTTAAACTAGGTCAACTGGAACTCGGTGAAAAGGTTAACCTTTTTTATAGAGGAAGAAATTTAACAGGAGACATTATTGATTTCCATAATAATTATTTTTCTTTTACATAAACATTCTTTTTTTCTACCTATTTTATTTCTTTTTATTCTTACCTTTTTATTTCTACCTATTTTCTACCTCTATTTTTCTCAGATATCTGCTTATACAGAGAAAGGTTGGTGGCTATAGTCCTTAAAATGCCACCCAGTTAGCTAGAATAAACCTTGAACTTTGTTGTGAGAACACCACTACTGAAGCTGTCACCTCGGGAGAGCCAAGTGACAGGAGCCAAACCGACCTGAGCAGAGCTCTGTGGATGAGAGGAAGGGGAGTGGCTTTGTCCCATGGGGCGCCATCCTGCTGTCATGCGATAAATGCTTTTAACTTTGACAGACTTCTTATCAGCTTGACAAGTTAATCTGCTGAATTTTCACATTAAAAAAAAAATATTTCTCTCTTACATTTAAAAAAAAAAAACAGTTCTAGAATTTTGAATTCTTCTATGGATTTTGGAGGTTGATGCAACTGTATTGTTGAGTCTTGGGAGTCTTAGTGCTGGGTTTCACAGTGATTGCTGGAGGAGGAGCATCTTATCCTTCAATTTGGGCTATCCAGTCCTGTCTAATGAATCATATCGTTACTCATTGAGTTAAATCAAGATTTTGAAAATCTTTTAAGGAATTCTTGATTATGTTTTCAAATGTTGGAAGCTTGGAACTATTTTGTTTGCCTCTTCTGCACTGCTAACGTGACCTGTGGTGTATTCCAGAAAGTAAGCTTTGCCTCATTTTTGCTGCCCATTCTTACAGTTCAAGTGATTAACTTCCAATGAAGTTTCACATGTATGCCAAAAACATATGGAAATCTATACCACACAGAAAAGGTTTGTTCTTAAAAGAAAAAAGTGTCGCTGGATCGTGAGACTCCTTCCACAGTCTCAATAAATTCCAGCAGTGTGGCTTCCTTTATAAACGTGACTCCCCTGAACTGGGTCACGTTGATACTGATGAACTTGCCTGTGAGGATTTACTTTAAGGTGGTTTTACAATGATGAGCTTCCTTATGGACATCTATTCTCAACTTAAATTGTCAGGAGAAGCTTCTGAAAGAGTTTAAGATTTAAGGCACCATCAGCTACAATTTTTGTGCTTTATGTGTAAAGAAAGCCTATGGCTGATGGGAGATTCTGAAAATGAAACCATCTAAGCAGCGATGGTGCTTTCTGCCACTTAGTTCAAAAAGTGGTTCTGTCCTATGTTGCCTTTGAGGCCTGATATTAGATCCTCTGAGACGTGTCATCATGAACCTACAAGTGATCTGTTCCTTGGTATCTTGCTAAAGAACTATGGCAATATTTACATGGGTAAGGTGGTCTTAGCATGACAAGTCTTTGATTGCATCCTACTCTTTTCACTTTATTTTTCAAATTTAAGTTTTGTTTGGGGTTTTTTGTTTATTTGTGGGGGTTTTATTATTTTTAGGGGCTTTTTCCTTCTGTGATAGCTGCTCTTTGGTACTTAAGCCACTTGTGGCTAAAGAGACTCTGTGCAACACTTTGTTTGGAGTCATCCCAGATGCCTGCTCCCTGTCATATTTTTAACCCTTTCTAAAGATACTTTGTCAACATGCCGTTGCCTTGTGTTATATTCAGGGTTAAATCTGAAAAGCACGAGTCTTGTGAAACCTTCTGGGTGTTTTACATCCAAAACCATTGCTGTCTAGTGAATACATCAGGCTGGGGTTCTGTTGTCTTTCAGCAGCGCAGATACATTAGCATATTAGATTGCTCAGGTTCTATTTAAAACCAATTTTAACAACTAGTAATATAAAGTTAGCTTTTATAAAGTTTATTTCTTTATAATCCTCCTGTGTGTGTACCAACTAACATTTCCTAGTTTTTTGATGTCCAAGTATTTTTTTCCAATTCCATATCTAAGGAGAACTAAAGAAAATGTCTCTTGGCTTTTTTGATGAAATAAACTTAGAAATCATCTAACAGCATAACTTCTTAATACACTTCATATGTTGCTCAGTCTTGTTCTTCCTCCTGCTGTGTGTAGAAAACTGCCTAAATTATGTTCTGTTTCAGTTATAGCTATTAAATGAAGGCAACATCTTGTGTTCGAGCAATGAGTTTGAAAGAGCAGATGTGCTAGCTTTAGGGATGGTTCTCTCCCTCCACCCATCCCTTGTGCTATGTGTCCTCTTTGCTTTACCTCCTTGTCTCCATAAAGCTCCAAAACCAAACCAGTGACTAATAATCATACCAAGCGAGGAACTCCTGTAGCGCCTAGAAAATGTGCTCACAGAGCAGCCTCTCCAGCTGTTTTGTACGACCGCAGAATTAGGCATGGTCTTGTTTTAAAAACTCTTGTTCTCTGTTCCAAAAATTCAGTGGGATCTTCCCAAGGCTGTTGGTAAGGCTGGCAGAAGAGCTTTCTTCCTTAGCAGGTGAAATGAAATGGTAAAGTGTGTAGAGAGACCTCACGTTACTTTGCATTAACACAGAGTGTTATTAAGATGGTTACATGGGTGAATCCTGTACTGAGGAAGCGGGAGGCTGAAATTCAGTTAGTTTTCAGTATTCCAGGTGAGAACATAAGGCTATTGCTCACATTTGAGAAAAAAAAAAAAACATCCCTTTGGAAAAACTATACATGTAAGTTTAGGTCTTAAAAAAAATCTTAAAGCTATAAAAAATTAGAAGATTTATTTTCGGAGAGGGAGTTATGCATCACAGTTCTGAAAATTTCTGAGGCCTAGCTGTAGGTGTCTAAGGCTCAAATACCAAAATCTGGGAGTTGTCCTCCAGCTTTGGACAGAAACTGCTGACTTGGGAACTGGCATCTTAGGGAGGGGGCATATTGAAGAGAACAAGCACTGCAGATAGGTAATCTTCTCTCTCTCCTTTTCTTTTAGATTCGGAAGAACATTGTTCTCAACCCCCAGAAATCTGGATTTTTTAGCAGTGTTCTACCTAAAGGATTATAAGGGATTGATATTTGTAGCTTTCTTGCAATTTATTCTTTGGTATTTGTACCTCTCTTTCCATAGCTTTAGATCAAGGAACAGCATGAGCACAGTAAGTATTTCACTACTCGATGCGAACCTGATTCTTAAAACTTGTTTATGGTACATCTATAAAAGTTTGTAAGAGCTTGTAGTAAATATAAGCATATTAAAACTTCATGTTCTGTGGTGCTTAAGATTCTTAATCTCTCTAAGTGCTAGCATTAGTTCAGAAATGCTTACAGTGTGTGTGAGAAGGTTAGGTCAGTCTGACTGCAGAGGTTAGCTGGGCACGAGCATAAGACCTAAGGGTGAACTAGTCTTCTCCTTCGCGAATCATCACGATATATTTTTTCCTTTGTGACCCATCTGGTAAGAAATCTGGGGTGAGGTCTTTCACCTGATGTGAGGCGTTCAGGTAGGGATGGCCCACACCACCAGTCTTTGCATAACACAGCTGTTCAGGGGAGTGTTTGGTGTGTCCTTGTGTGCCCTCATTGGTGCCGCTCTGGAAGAAGACGCTAAGGCTTTTGTTGTCTCTTAGACTCAACGAAAGCGCCGTGGAGGAGCAGTTAATAATTCTAGGCAAGCTCGGAAGCGAAACAGATTGATGGCTTCTACTGCAGAAATGGCTTCAGAAGCAGAGCCAATAGAACTTGAAGAAAGTGGTAAGCTTTCTTTTTAACTTGGTAAGAATGCACACTGCTTCTGGAGGGTTGGGGTCCCACTTAGCCTGTATTTTTGCCAGTTTCTAGGCCCTTAACTGGAAAGGAAGGGAAACCTAATTTTTAAATAGCAGCTACTATGGCGTCTATAAACAACAAGCCTGCTGACAGCTGTTTAGTTACTGAGAGGCAATACATTCACCACTGGTGCTAAGTACTGAAGTTCTGCTCAAACATCTGAATGTCTAGGCTGATGAGCTGGGAGTTGTGGCAGTTGCCACTACAGATAATGGCAAACTAGTTTGGGAACCCCCAAGTTTTAAAAAGATAATTAAGTTTGTCATTCATTGTGCCCTGTCCCTCAAGGGAGAAACAGTGCTTGGTCAGTACATTTTTACAAAAAGTATCAGAATTTAAAAAGCCTACTTGAGGCTTTAAATAGGTATTTAAGTTGCCTTCTGAAATCCTAGGAAAGATTAAAAGTCACTATTGGTCTCCAGGTAATTATGTAGCTTTTTCAGTTCTTGCTGTGCACTTGGCTATGAAAGGTTGGACGAGAGATGGGACAAGAACATTATGTTCTATATAATTGATGTTTTGTTATGTGTGATAAACATTCTCCTGTGTTAGAGGAGTAACCTGTTGCCATGTACCTCCCACAAGTTGGTCATACAACTGAACTGTGTGAGGAGCTCAGCTACTGTTCCTCTTCCATTGCAAATTACAGAAGACAGTGGTGCTAATGCTCTAGGTGGGCTGTTGAGGGCAAAGCTTGAGTGAAATGTTGGATATGTTCCTCGAGAGAGGAGCTTCAATTTTGTTCCATTGCAGTCTTTGGTGTTGACTCTAATGTTGTGTTCTTAAGCTGGTGAAGAAGTCGTAGATCTCACATGTGAATCTTCTGATCCTGTGGTTGTTGATCTAACTCACAATGATTCTGTTGTGGTGAGTAGTGAATAGCACATTTATCCAAGCCTTGTAGTCAAATTAAGTTTGTATTATGCTCCCTGATAAAACTTATCTTTAAAGACAGATTCTGAGTTCAAAGTTGACTTGTCAGTGCATGAAAGCCACATGTTACAGGTCAACACAGAACCAAGAGAATAGTGGATTTGGGGTAGATCATTGTTTTTCTTTCAGCAACTGTTAATCAAATATGAAGTGTTTGTGGATCTCACACCTGAATTTACCTGTTTTGGGGAGAAAGAGGGAAAGAATCTCCTCCAGCCTAAATCAAATTAGAGTACTGAAACTGGGAAGTGGGGAGGAGAGTGTTCAGATGTTTCCTAAGATGCCTCCATTTCTATCCCTTTGCAGCAGCATGAGCAGAACCAGAAGCAACCACTTATTTTCATAGCAGCTGCTAATGTACTACCGCTTTTAACACTCCTAAAGTGAGAGTGATATCCTACCGTTCCTAGCGTGTTGTGTTGTACATACTTAGCCTAGCTGGTGTTTGTATGTAGCACGAGGGGTGCACACCAAAGTCTAATTGTATTTTCTTTTCTCTCCCTTTTCATATGTATTGATGCAAGATTGTTGAAGGTGAGTTGACCTTTTATAATTGATAATGGAGTTGTCCTAAACTCAGTTTTTTTCTTTTATTTTCCAACAAACTTGAGCAGCATGCATAGAAATTAGATTTACCAAAAGGCAAAGGACAGTGCAAAAATATCTGGCCAGCATTTTAGAGAATGGATCCAACCTGTGTTTGATAGTCACTATCAGAGTTTGTAGGAAGTATCTGAAACAAAATACATCAAAGCTGCTGAAAATATGTTTTCTTATTTTCCAAGTACTGAAGTTCTGTAAGCCCAGAGTTGATAATTTTAATTAGCAATGGAACGTCTGCTTTGAATAAGAAAATGTTGAAAGGCTTTTTTAGCTTTTATTGCAGGGAAGGAACTAAAGAAAAAAGTTATTAGTGGTCACAGTATTCACTTCTATTGCCTGGTCTAACACACCTCAGATGTAGCATTGACAAGTACTAACAAGTGCAGATTTTGGGTTTTACACTAGGTGTTACCATAGCTATAGCTGTAAAGCAGTTAATCCTTTCCACCTTTCAGACCTTCTTCTGATTGTAGTATCTGAGATGTATTAGTATGTTGTTACCTAGTTACTTAGAATGTGATCTGTTCTGTGCTCTGAATGAAGCCAGAGCAAGCAAAAAGTACTTGCAATCGAAAGTTGGGGCTGAATACTTATGCAGGAAGGAAATGCCATTTGGTGGCTATTTATATAATTTTAATTGATCAGTGCTTGGTTATTGTTACCTGTACACTGGAGTTGCAGAGAGAATTAATGCATGTAGATTCTAATTGTTAAAATGCAAAGAGCTGTTCTTTAACCTTTGCATGTTACAGACCAGGCAGTTAAACATTAGATTTAATCTCCTTTTGTCTTGGGCAATAGAACTTCCTTTTCAAGTTACCTTGACACAGGAGGGAGATAATGAACATTTCTAAGGAGATGCTGCTTAAAGTGTTTTTATAATTTCCAAGTACTGTTCTTAAAAAGACTCGTTTCATAAAAACTGCCTTTGATGGGGAGAGGCTTGGTTTAATGCAGATAAAGGGTGGAACAGTCAAGCATCACACCTGGATAGAGCAGTGGGCACCTCCAGCAGCTCCCTGATTTACATCTTTGGATTTGAACGTCTCTTCCATCGCTTCTGAAACATTCTCAACAAAGCACTTCCCGTGTGTCACCGGGCCTTTTTGGTGTGTGTGCTCTACCTGGAAACTTCACTTCAGTCCCCCCTCACTCTCTCTCACTCTTGCGATTGTCACAGTTCCTGAACATGGTGTCATAGCATTCTCTGTTAGTAAGAATTGGGAGACGGAGCTTCCCTTTAAAGGGGAGAGGCAGGGTAACTATAGGAAACTAATGGTGCAGAGACCCTTTACAGTCGTGCTTTAGCTGTTTGTAGGGTGAAGAGAGCAAATATTTTGTGTTGATACGTAGCAAGCAGAATGTTCACAATGTCTGGAAATGTTCAGCCCTAGTATTTAGGAAACTAGTTTAAGGTGGCTTTTAGCGGAGCTGAATATGGTCCATTTAAAATATCAAGCACCACAGACTACTTATAATTACACATTTCAGGGACAGTTCCAGGGATATAGATATTATTGACCATAGAAATTATAGAAACACAAGGTTGGAAAGGACCTACAAGATCATCTAGGCCGACCCTCCTCCTTTCACCAATACTACCCACAAGTTACATCTAACTTGCCAAAACTAAATTACAGAGAATCAGCGGCAAAGGAGGAACCTTAGACTAAGAAGCCAGCGGCAGTCGGACAGCTGTGTATTGAGTAGCGATGATGAAGATGAACCAAGAGATAATGATGTGTATGTGGCAGATAAAGTGTCTCGAGAATTGGGGCCGTTGGAAGATGAAACTGCAAGCTCCAAGTATGTATGCCATATGACCTACCGAACATCGACTTTTGCTCTTGTACAGGACTAAGTTACCTTGCTATTTCCTGGCTATTCTTTGAAGTCTTGACTTAGTCAAGTTAGTTCCCGCTCCCAATGAGTACAGCATCACCTTGTGCCTGTTGACTAAAGGATATAGCTTGCCCTTCAGGATAAAAAGCCAGCCCAAGACAGATGTACAACTCTGCATACAACCTTAAAGATGATTGCGGGGGTACAGCAAGGAAGGAGAATTAGGCACAGGCCATAGCTTATAATGTGTTGCACTTAGTTTTCATGAAAAGCTCTAATAGTCAGGTTAAACGTGGGAATATTTTCATTGGTGTGGATGAGGCTTGGTATCACAAGGTCAGCAGGCAGAAGCCTGGTAAATTCCAGTGAAAACTATTACTCATTCACTGCAGTTTTACACACTGAGCTGATTGACTGCTTTTTTCCTCTTGGACAAGTTCTTCCAAGGTATAATTGCAAGGTGATTGTGGACCTAATACGAGGCCAGTTTTTGTTCTGTCCCATGTATGTCATGGAACCTCTGATACGCTTGTTTGCGAGATGGGGATCTCGCTGTTCCAGTGAGGTGCTCCATAGTATCCACCTGGTTCAGTGAAGGAACAGTAAACTCCTGCTGTGGGAGCACTCCATTATACTAAGAAAGACACAGTTTATTAGACTAATTAAATGAAATCAGGTGTTTGTGTGATTAGAGAAGACTAAAAACATGAGAATTGTCGTATAAACATTTCTTTAGAACGTGTGAGGGGGGAAAAAATACAGGTTTCAACAAAGCTCATGTGCTTTGAGCCTTTTAGATTACTGGAAGGCAATGTAGGGGAGAATTTGGGTATGGAAGTTTTGTGTGTCAGGTCTTAAGTGTGCCACCCAAAGGGCTTTCAGTGTAAAATGTAGTGGATTTTGCCAATGGATTGTAGATATTTTTTGTTGTTGTTGTTAAGTATGTAGATTAATAAATCCCACTAATTAGTTGGTATGAAAAAAATAATGGTTTTTTCCTTAAATCTCAAGCTTCTTTGTTAAAGAATGTGCATTCCTGCTCAGTTAGGTAAGAATGTGCATTCCTGCTCAGTTAAAACAACTCAGCGCTGCAGTGCTTAGCATTGATGAAAAAGTACTGATGCCAGAGATTGCTGCAGAGCTGTCTCCAGTGTCACTCTGCAGTGTTAGACTGCTCCTCCTTACAGCAAAGTTGTCCTCAATTGTAATGAATTACTGAGTTGGTATTATAGCTGCTGCAGAAAGAATTGGAGTGGTACAAATTGGAGAACTAATGGAGTTAAATTAGGTGTGTGAAACTAGGGGTAGAAGTTAGTAGTGCTCAGTGCTTGTGTTGAAGATTACTTGATGAAGGATATCTTAGGCTTTCTATTTACATTTAATACATTACAAACTGTTGCTTAGCAGAGGCGGTGACATAATAAAGCCAAGTGTTTATGGTAAAGATTACAAAAGCAGCTTTCTGTGATTGTTTAAGATAAAGATTAATCTGTAAACAGAGTGGCAGGAAGTTCTTCCTGACAGGGAATGTTATTGCTAAGCACCTGATGGTATGCCACGTTCCTTAGGCAGCATAGCTATGCCTGTTAGTAAGCGTGTGTGTGATGCAGCTCTCCTGGAGGCTGAAGGCAGGAGAGAGAGGTCCATCTGTAAGCACAGGCTGGTAACAGCCACCACGTCGTGTTTCTTCTCTGAACTAGAAATTCATTTTTTACTATTTCCTGACATGGTGTTCCTGCCCTGTGTTTTATAAGGAAGGAGTTCTTGGTATGACTCTGTTACTGGGCTGGGATGTTGCTAAATTAGAATAGGGGGTGTTTTAATTTCTGACAACTGCTTTTTCTTGTAGAAAGGACAGCTAGATGGGTTTGTTACAAAACTCCTTTCTCTATGACCTGTTGAAGGCTGATATTGCCATACATACACTGCTATGGACCGCTGATACTTGTAATAATACAGCAGGGTGATTAACTGCAGCTTCCCCCCCCTGAAAAGCAAGATGCTGTTTCCTTTAGGTAGGGGAGACTCGATCTACTTAGTAACTGCAATAACTTGAGAGAGTTAAAGGTACACAGGGATCTTCAGGTGAAAAGTGTCCTGACTGGTCTGTGCAGCCGGATGGTGACATGGTGTTTTATGTATCGGTAACCCTCAGCGCACGGTGAAATTAATGGATGCCTGTTCTCTCTGGTTTTGTTCTCTCTCCCACAAGGCCATCTGGTACCGTTAGCTGTCCCATTTGCATGGATGGCTACTCAGAGGTAAGCACCCACACCTTGTCATCGTTTCTGTTGTGTTGGAGGGAGAATGGGTCAGAGGGTGAACTTGGCTGATACGGGACACTAGAGACAGCCCAAGGCTCTAGTCTCAAGCCTCTCTCTAAGAGGCTTGAGGTGCAGACCTGCAGATTTAAGGTGAAACTAGCTTGTAACTCAAAGGCATTTCTTAGTGGTGTACTCAGAGGGAGAGACGCTTCCCAAGCTGGTGTTGGAAAGTCTCTGCGCTCCCCATTATTTAGTAGTAATGTACTGATTCCAGATACTCCCAGTTCAATTTGCCTGGTGCCAATAGATCAGCAATGTTGAATTCCTTATTCCGAATACCAGTTGTGGTTTCTTCTCTTCTAGATAGTGCAAAGTGGACGACTGATTGTGTCAACCAAATGCGGCCACGTCTTCTGCAGTCAGTGCCTCCGGGATTCCCTTAGGAATGCCAACTCGTGCCCAACCTGCAGGAAGAAACTCACCCACAGACAGTATCATCCCATTTATATATGAGTACTTCTGTTTCTCAGGACAGACTCAACTGGATTTTGGGGGAAAAGGTCATGTTTTCAGTGCTCTGAAGATGTAAAGAGCAGCAGGTTGTGCACACATCCAAATAAAACTGATTTTTTTGGAGAATAACTTGTACATATATAGACAGCTTTTTTATGGTCCAAGCTGCTTCTTGTTATGTCCCTGGTTATAATGTTAAATTTGTGACTGTCCCTAAACTAGACCAGCAGCCTATGTCAGAAAGGAAGCAGCTAATTCATTTCCTTCTACTTTTTTAATGCTTAAATGAGAGGGGCCTGAGTATTTTGTTATGTCTTACTCTTTAAATTATTCCTGCCATCGCATACAGACATGAAATAGTTACCTTTCAAAGTACACATCAGCGATTTCCCCAGTTTCCCATTTCATTATGCTTTTGGGTTTATGCTATAAGAAGCTCATGATTATATTGCTTTCTGCCTATAGACCATCTTTGCCTGAGGAGTAAGTTCTGTAACAATGGATCGTTTTATCATAAAACAGTCTTAAATTGACAACCAGGGTAATGCAATAAAATAACCTGCTGTTAATCAGCAATCAGGTTTTTAAGCAGAAGGCTTGAACATGTAGATGTCTTTATGAACTCCGTGAGATCTCAAGTACGTAGACAAATCGCAACGTGTCCAATGTGAAAATACTTCCTTACGTGTTCTAACTGCTGAGAATTCCTGTATTTGAATCACAACACTGCACTTCTTTTCTAGTGTGATGTGATGGTCTCTTGGGTTTACTCCTGTTCTGTAGCGCTCTCTCCTGATAACTAAGGAGAACATAATCTTCTCCAGGCTTGCTAGTGAGGAGTAAGCAGCAAATTCTGTGCCGTCCTCGTCAGCTGAATACCAAACTACCTACCAATCTTCTTACTGTATCAAGTGTGCCCAGCGTAATGCTTCAAGCTCAGTGCATTCACTTCACTCCTCAGTTGTTAGACTGACACCTGACTGATTTTAGCCTGGTGAATAGGATTATAAATTGAATAACTGTATTGCCAAGTAGGGGCTTAAGAAAGGTTTGGTAGCAGCCTTGGCTTGGCAGCTTTTTCAGAGAGTTTAATCTGCCTTTGCTCTGAGGGTTGTCCAGCTTTCTTTAAATGTGCATTTTTAAAGAAGAAGTCAGCTGTGTGTCCTAGAGGAGGGAGTTCCTCTGTCAGAGCAAGGCAGGAATGCACAGGTTTATGTGCTGTTATACAGTCACTTTTTTTTCCCCCAGGACTAAGCTAGCAAAGTGCTTTCAGTCTGGTGCAAGCTGATGTGGAATCCCAGCTGAGTTGATACAAGCAGGAGTATGGTAATTAAATGTAGATTAGTTGATTAAACCCAGTATTTTAGGATCCACATAAGCAGTAGCCGCATCTATGAAGGTTGAAATTCAGTCTTTAAAAAAATAAAAAAAGGAAGAAAGTAGTCCAAAATTAAACTGAGATGCCTTTTGGCAGTTGGTGGCTTATGAGTAACCATTAGGAGCACCATCCTGTGCTCTGGGGCAGCACAGTTGTAGGATGTGTTTAGTTAACATTGATTCCTGATGTGTCTTTGCTGTAACCTGTCCTAGGGATGTGTAGGAAGCCTTTAATTAAAGCAGCTCTTCTAATTAGCTCGCTCAAGTTGTGTGTTGAAGGCTGCAACCTGAAAGCAAAGTTGTGGTGGTTTTTCACTGGGAAGTTCAGGGGTGTATCTGGCTGCAGTAATGCAGACAGAGTTCTGTTCCGGAAGGGCTGGTTGAGAGGTGCAGTACCTTCCCCAGCCGGGTCTGGAATTGCTTGGTTCAGCCCTGTCAGTGGGGGGAAAAGCAGTTTCTGCAGCGTGGCCCTACAGGAACTGCTGAAACGTTACGTACCTATAGTTACCCTGGGCTCCCGTTGGTAATACAAGCTGCAGGCAAGGACTACAGCAGTCTTAGGACAGTGTGGTGACAGCAGCGGCCGGCCTTTGTGTCCCAAATGATGAAACAGTACTGAAGATTGCTTAAAGATTTAGTTGCACAAAGAGAAGCAGCCCAGCATTAAAACTCAAGATACTTGAGGGCCAGAGAAACAGCTTTCTTCCAGTAGTTTAACAAATTTAAAAAGTAGTAAGAACTTATGGCCAGTTTTCCTTGGGTGGCTGCTGTAGGGGAGGGCCAATAAGAAGAGGATTTAAGGGGCTGACCTTGGGATGAGGACGAGTGGTGTACCCGTGCATCCTTCAGGGCGCGCTAGCCATAGCCTAAAATGACTTTGCACAGCTCCCTCCACGGAAATACTGCTCCATGGTTTGTGTCTCAGTCAGTGCCTCGGATTGGAACTTGGATACCACAAACTGTCAAATATTTAACAAGGAAGTTTTTAGCTTTTGTGTACCCTGTGAAGTGCCACAAATTTTAAGCTCTCAGAACATGGAAAAATACTAAATTGTGTTACAGGGATTTTTTTTTGGGAGGGTAGGGGTGTGGGGAAGGGAGGGGAAGAAACCCAAATGGAAAAAAAAAAACCAACAAACCAAAAGACTTGAGTTCCAGTGATGTTTCACATTGGCAAGAAGCGATAGATAATATAAAGTTTTTTTTTCTTTCATTCTGTAAATGTATGTCTTGTATATAGTTCAACTTTTCCTGTATTTAATTGTATTCACCTCTGTCTGTCCCGTCTCTGTTGGACTCTGCTGGTAGGCAAACAGTTCTTTTAACAGGTGGAAATAAAGCTATCCATTTGAGCAATCAGATGGGCTCGTCATTCCAGACACCCTGTACTCAGGGGGGGTTGGGGGGGTGTGTGGGACTCCAAAATCCCCAAATTTCTTAATTCTTTTGAAAAAGCGAGGAAAAGGAGAAAGGTGCAGCCTGGGGTGGGAGCGAGGAGGGGATGAGGGTGGGGCTCAGCCCTGCTCCAGAGCCCCGGGGGGTGCAGAGGTGGGCTGGCGGTGGGGTGGGGCTGCTGCTCCCTTTGGGTAAGGGGCACCCTCGCTGCTTAGTACATGCCATGTCAACTTTGCGACTGTCCCTGAACTAGAGCAGCAGCCTGTGTTGGAAAGGAAGGAGCTAATCCATCTCCTTCTACTTTTTAATGCTTAAATAGGAGAGTTCTGACTATTTTCTTATTTCATACTCCTTACATTTTTCCCGCCATCGCGTACCGCTATGAGATAGTTACCTTTCAGAGTACAGATGGGCGGTTTGCTGGTTTATTAGGCTTCTGGTTTTATGCTGTAAGCAGCTCCTGACTGTATTGCTTTCTGCTGGACCAGCAAGTTCTGCAACCATGGGTCGTTTTCTTGTCAGGTTGATTTAATTGACAACCCAGGGTAAAGCAATTAAATAACCTGCTGTTAATCAGCAATCAGGTTTTTTAAGCAGAAGGCTGTGTAGGCACAGGCTGTTTGATGGTGAGTCCTTGCTGCTCCAGATAAGCCCTTGGTCTCCTTCAGCTTGAGGACCAGGTCCATGGGAGCTGCCCTCTGCTCTGCAGCCAGATTTGACACTTCTGCGAGGTGACGCCTGCAGGAATTGCAGGAAGCTGTTCCCACTTGGGGTCTGATTCTAGATTGTGTTTTTGGAGAGGAGAAGGGGTAAACAAGATCAAGACATCGAAGTTTGTGAAGCTGAAGTCCAGGACCAGGGAAGGCCAGTCCTGGGAGAGGAAGCCAGGTAAGAAGCGTGGTCCAGGGAGCAGGTGGAACATGTAGTCTGGGGGATGCTCACTGTGCTGTGGTGTCTGGAGAGAAGGGTGAGGTGAGTGGGGAGGATGGTCCAGGGGACTGAATGAAGCGCTATTGAGTGAGAACCAGCGCTGGAACACTGTGAGTTGAACTGGGTACTGGAACTACAGAACCAAGTGCAGAGATGTGGCTGCAGGTGGGTGGTGTGTCAGCATCCAAGTGGCCAAGAGGGATCATCAAGGGTGTCAGTGCATGTCAGATGGATGGGCTTAGCAGAGCCATGGCTGCCACAGGAAGCTGTTGCATTCTGGTTGCAGAGCTTAAACTTTGATTTGCCAGGGTTAGGTCTCACAGGGCAGTGACACAGCTCCGGGCTGATGCTTACAGGTGATACTTTCTTGGCTTGTATCAGGAATAGTGTGATCAGCAGGAGTAGGGAAGCAACCCTGCCTCTGTGTTCGGCACTGGTGAGGCCTCACCTTGAGTACTGTGTTCAGTTCTGGGCCCCTCACTACAAGAAGAACATTCAAGTGCTGCAGCGTGTCCAGAGGAGAGCCACCAAGCTGGTGAGGGGTCTAGAGAACATGTCCTGTAAGGAGAGGCTGAGGGAAGTGGGCATGTTTAGTTTGGAGAAGAGGAGGGTGAGGGGAGACCTCATGGCCCTCTACAACTCCCTGAAAGAAGTGAGGGTTTGCCTCTTCTCCTGACTCCCTGAAAGAAGTGAGGGTTTGCCTCTTCTCCTGAGTGAATAATGACAGGACCAGAGGAAATGGTCTGAAGCTGTGGCAGGGGAGGTTTAGTTTAGATATCAGGAAGAATTACTTTATTGAAAGAGTGGTCAGGCACTGGAGCAGCCTGCCCAGGGAGCTGGTTGAATCGCTATCCCTGGAGGTATTTAAGAAACGTGTAGATGTGGCACCTCAGGGCATGCTCTAGTGGCTGAGATTGCAGAGGGCTTTTGTGTGTGTATGGTTGGACTCGATGTCAGAGGTCCTTTCCAACCACCGTGATTCTTTGATGAGATGCTTTGATGCTTTTGTTCACTGTAGAAACTTGTGTCCTTGCATCACATCTGATACACACTTGGTGGCAGCGAGTGCTAATTTCATGTGTTCTCTTTAAGTCTGTTTTATACTTTAGGTTAAGAGCATGAGACTGAACCTTTGGGTTTGTGAGGCTGTTTTAACCTCCAAATATTTTGCGTCTTTTTATCTCTCTTTTGCTTGATGATGCAAAACCAGGCTTGGTCGTTTGTGTGGTGCTCTGTTTCATCTGAAGACCAAAGTGGTCATAGTTTCTACGTCTGACTTAGGGCCTGCTACCAGTGAGATGCTGTAGGGCAGCTGCTGACATCCTAAGCCCTCCAAGAATTATTCTCTGGGGGTTCTGGAAAGGTAAGAGGAACAGGAGTATCTGGTCTGGATCTTGCCAGAGGAGAAGATTCCCATCTGTACCAGGGAGAGTCCCCGGTGCTGTGTCCAGATGCAGGTCAAGAGTTCTTTCTCCTGGCATGTCCCTTCAGAGAGAGGTCCCACCCATGCCAGTGGTGGAGGATGAATACAGATGTGCCCTGATGTATTCTTCTGGTTTTGTTAGAAATGAGATGGAGGTCCCTACGGCTGTTTGAAAAAGATACTGAATAGTCACAATGTATTTCATTCAGTGAAGCCCTTGATTACACCAGGAACGTGAATGGAGAGCCTCGCTTCCCACAGGTAGCTCTACCACCCACACACTCTGCATTCAGGCTTGGTGTGCTTTTATTTTCCACATTGGATGCTACCTTAAGGTTACAGGCAAGGCAGTTAAAAGCAGATGCGTTGTGAATGGGGAACTGCTTATTTCTAGACCTGTTTCCTCTCCCAAATGGCATGAGAGGCATTAACAATAAAAAGCTTACAGAGAAATATCACAGGTTATGATACTGATCTAATAGAGGTGACAGAGGTCAGGGGATTAATGGTAGCAGAGCTCTGTCTATGCAAGCAATTGCAGGCGTCCATTTCAAACATATTTCAATTATTTATATGGAAACTTGTTTCCCAGGGAGCAGACAAAATACATTCACTTCTGGAGAGGGATTCTCCTTGCTTCCTGGGGGAGGTGAAGGAGCTCTGATTCTTCTAGCAGTAGTTTATCCCTTGTTGCCTTTAGCAAGTGTTTGTCCTCTCGATCTCTCCCCTTGGCACTCCCCGGTGGCACGGGCAGCAGCAGAGCAGAAGCAACCCCAGGCTCAGCTCCCATGGCTCCTGCAGAGCATCTGAAGGTGTCAGGTAGAATATTGCCCCTGCTGCAGAGATCTCAGCTGGGGGGCAAGGTCCTCACTGTGCTCCACGAGTTCACGCTACTCCTGATGGCAGAGACCTAGAGCACCGGAACCTTGTGGCTCTGTGGGATGGGGCTGATGGAGCAGCAGTGGGGTTTTTATGCCAACTCCTGCGTCGCTCTCTTTGCATGTCTTGATTTGCAGCATCGTGACAAGTGGGCACTTTATAATTAGTGTGATTAAAAGTGCGTGCGTTGCAGTGGAAGGGAGCGTGTAAATTAGGCAGAACAACTCTGCTGCAAGGAGGTGGTGTGCTATTGCTTCTTTCCTTTGCCATAAATTCCTCCATAAATCTCATTCCAGTTCTTGCTCTGTGAAGGAAGGGAATTGAAGCTGCGGCTATTTCTGTGACCAACGTTCCAACACCATTTCCCCAAATCATTTATTAATAGCCACAAAGATCGTAGCTTATTTCTAACTAATTCAGCAATCAAAACGTTAGACGTGGATCATGCATATATTTGTCCCTTCCTCCTCACTGGAGTGCAGACAAATGAATCTTAAAAATAGCCTGGGGTGAAGGTTTAAGTCATTCATTTAACAAGGCTCTTTAAAAGCTTCTTTTCTAACCTGCCAAATTATAGGATGGTTATAATTTGTTTAAGTCTTTCAGGGTTTAAGGGAATGCCTGCTGCATATTGAAGCGTTAGCACCCCTCAGCTGAGCAAATGGAGCGTGGGGCTGCGGGAGCAGCCGGGGCTGCGCTGGGGAGGAGAGCTGTCTGCTCAACGCCAGGCCTCAGGAATTGCAAACAGCTAATTAGAAGAAATGCTTGCAAAAGACTCTCTTTTTTTTAATTATTTTTTTTTCTCCAACACTTCTGGCTAAGACATATTTGAAGTGCTTTTGTCAGACCGAGGGCTCTCTGTCAGTAGCTTACGAGGTTTGCCATCCAGCGTCCCTTTTATTTTCACCGCCTTCCTTTTGGATTTGAAGGCAGAGAGCGTTGCATGGAAAGCAGTGCTGCTCAGCCCTGTGACCTTCACCATCGCTGAGAGAGACAGGGAACTTCCAGCTGGAGGCATTTGGACCCTAAAACCAATTTTAATTACTATTTTTTATTTGATCAGCAAAACCCAGCCAGCTCCTTAAACTCCTACAGCCATCTGCAGGACCTGCAAATTGTCCCCCGGGGGCATTGCCCGCAGGGAGCAGCGGGGAGCCATTGGAGCAGTGCCATCCATTGGCTGGAGACTGGAGAGAGCCTACCTGGTTCCCAACAGCAAAACTGGGGAGTCAGGCAGAGCCTTGGTTTCAGGGCCTCCTCCCCCGTGGGAGTGCCGGGCTGTGGTTTGCCCGTTGTGTCTGGGGAGGGAAAAGGCTTGGTGCCCTGTTTGCCAGGTCTGCTGGGAACCCACCGCTCCCTCTGGCAGCAGCAGGGTTTCACAGGGTGAGAGCAGGGCAACGCCGGCTCCTCTGAAGAGGCGAGTGAAAGAATTGTGCTGGGCACACAGCAGCTCCTCGGAAATAAAAGGGAAGTCGGACAAGTGTGCTATGAAAGAAATGGAAAGTCAAGCTGGGTCTATACTTGGGTCATACCTCATTGTTGCTCCCTAGATATCTTGTAGCATTTTATTAGGTTTATTGTTTCATATCTATTATGATGCCTAGAAATGGAAAGAGCTGGTTTTGACGTTATTTTGAAAACAAATGCGTATGCATTTATATATATATATCTATACTGTGCCATGCACTGATTTTACAGCCGAACTTGGAATGCGTAGGTGTTCTGGACAGAAGTGAGAGCGTTGAGCCCAACCTCAGTCATGCCTCTGGACTTGGACATCGGAATTAGCAAATATCCACAAGACTGCATCCTTAATACCTGAGAGATCCCCGGGGTAATGCGCTGTGTTCACAGGCTGGGCAATGCCTGTGGTCCTGCGCTTGCATCCCACATCCCCCACTCCCCACCAAGCTGCTGCCCAGAGCCGTGGTTTGCCCAGAGCCAGACACGGCACAGTTCACCAGGACAGAAATCCCTGTGTGTCTGCTTTAGCTCGGATCCAACACTTGGGAAGAGTTTGAAGCAAGATGTTTGACAGCACAGCTGTGGCTCAGCCCTGGACAGGCAGGGTTCCCAGGGCTGGAGCTCACCTCTCCAAACCAAGTCACGTTGCTCCTACCTCATGTGCTGCAGCCACATCTTTCTGGATCCTGTGAGAGTGACCCACCTATGCCAACCTGCCCCATGTGGCCTGGGGAGCTGTGCCCTACCACCAGACTTCTCAAAAAGGGGTTTGACCCAGGTGGGAACACCTGGGAAATGTCCTCTCAGGTGCCTTGTCCTCACAGAGAGGAGGAGGTGACATCATGACGGGGAGGCTTGAATTTTGTGCCAAACCCTTGTTTGGTGTTTTGTGCAGTGTCTCCCAATGTTCTGGTTGTGCCCAGCCATAGAACTAGGATAAAACCAAGGTGAGGAAATGGGCTGTTGGCTGGTGCTGCGCCATTTTGGTGGGGACTCGCGCCCTGCGAGAGATGTGGGATTGGTGTTTCTGAGCACAATCCAATGCATATGTCCATGCAAACCATCAGTAGCTTTATTTTTCTTACTTTGTGATGAAATTTTGTTGGAATGCTGGGTTGAAGAATTTGTTCATTAAACAAGGGGTAAGGAAACTTGATTAGAAGTGAATGTCTTTCTAAAGGGTCTATTTGTGCCCTGTGCCCCGAGTACTTTGAGGAAATTAGTGGTGAATAGCAAAGCTTGTCAGTGTGATGGATAATTGCACCTGCAATTATTAAACACTTGTTATTAACGCAGCTGATGAAGCTGGCAATTTCTGTTTAAGCTGTGTGCTGATAGTATTAAGGAAGCCAGGAGGAAAACAAAGGAGGTGATTAGGGATCTTGGTGGGACATAGGGAAGAAAGCTGGCTTTTATTTAGCCTAACGAGGAAACTGTTAGTGAGGATTTAACCTAAGTATTTAGTGCAGTGAAGAATATTGCAATAACAGGCCCGGTATGAGCGGGAAGGGATCGCTCAAGGTTAATGGCAACTGTTAAAACACAGTGTTGTGACTCTTTATTCCCAGCTCTGAGCCAGACATCACACCAGTATTTTCCCTTATGTTTTATGCATGAAATAAAAGGAGAAAAGGCTGACCGAGAGCGGGGAGGACAGATGAGCAGCAAAATGGTACAACTCACAGAAGGACCATTGGAATTTAGCACCAACTGGAGTGGCTGAGTCTGCTGAGACCCTGCTGGGAGCCTCCCAGCCCCCAGAGGTACCTGATGCCGGAAAGGGAGAGGTCCAACCTGGCACAAGCCCCAGTAGGACACTTGGGGCTGGTCACCTCACAGCATAGTGGTAGCAGTTCATGCTCTTAATGCCGCCCTTCTTGGTTGCAAATCCTGCTGACCCAGGAGGAGAATATCCTCCTGCCTCTCACTGAGGGAAAAATTCCGAAAATATTTATAAAGAAAGTAAATAAAGTGCTTCTTGGAGCTCTCTGGCAGCCTAGGAATGAAGAGCTACCTGGAGGAGATATCATAACTCAACAACAACAAAAAAATTCTTCAAGAAACAAGTGTTTTCTTGGAAAGCATTTTTATTTATAATGGTGGTAGCCCCATGCAGGACACTGGTATCACAGCACCCAGTTCTTGCTGCCCTCCCTGCACTGTAGCACATGGCACTTGTGAACCCTGTGCTGGCCCAAGAGGGGTTCCTTGCCTCCTCACTTGGATTTCTTTCAATTCATGCTGATTTTAGTTCATACTTACTTGGCTGTCATGTTAGTTTCTCTGTCAAATAGCTGAGCACCTTTCAAGGCTCAGATGATTGGTGAGAGAAGCAGTGTCTCCCCTTGCTGTGGAGTGTCAGGATTTGGCCACCAAGGAGCTAGTTGTGGCTTTGCCAGGTGCACTGTCAGTGTGGGCCAACCCACGAGCAAAGGCCAGACAAGCCATATTCCTCATCCTCTGTCTGAAAGAAGGACAAGAGTCTGATAATACCAGATGTTGCCACTGCAGAAACAGAGGCTCATGCTCCTACGCAAAGGGGCAAAGACCAGAATACGTATATATATATATATGCACACATATATATGAAATTCAGAAAATAAAACCAACTTGAAAGCTATTTTTTTCCAAGAATGGTGCTGAGGGTGAGCACACTTGGTTCATATATATCCAACAGGTACTGCAAACAGGTCAAAGTATAGGAAGGGACCTTCATGACTATCTTCAGTAGACAGGACAACAGGGATTTCCCAGCACTGGCTGTTGTGCACAGGTGCCAGGATCCTATGGATTTCTTGTGAGAGAAGGTGGTCACTGGTGCTGTGGTGTGTGCCACCCCATCGCTCACCCATGGTCCAGAGAGGAGCTGAGGACTCCTGTGTTATAAAGTCACATCATGTTTTGTTCCTGGAGGTAAGATGCCAGATGGGCTTAAAAGAACGATTGACAGTTTACTCTCAAGTCTGTGTGGAAAGAGCAATTGTGCCTCAGATTAGAGATGAGAGATGAGCAAAGTGAAAACTCAGAATTTCCAACTGACATCAGCTCCAACAGAGAGATTAATGGGCAGCATTGGGATGTCTCCATTGCACAGATCTCCACCTAATTGTCCCAGCTAGACCAAAAGATTTTCTTTCTGCTGCTGTAGAGCGGATGAAGCTCTACTAGAGGAAAATGATGAATATTAGCTTTCGAAAGGACGGGGGCTTGGGCTGAAATAAAATTCCTGTGGTTGCCAATATGTGCTGGAGTCATGAGATCAAGGAGCGAATTACTTAGGGAATTGCTACAGGGAGGTCTTTGGAGCGGTGAATGGGGGAAAGCACGCCCTAATATATTTAGCAACTGATAATGCAAATTGCAGAAGAAGAGAGGAGGAGAGGAAAATAAATTAACTCTCTAACATGTTGTTGAGCATTTCTGGGAGGTAATAAGTTTCCTGACACTTCTCATGAGAACCTGATTGTTAATCCTGGGGTCCTGGAGAAATGCCAGTTGCGGTAATTGTGCTCTCTCCACCCAAGTCATGGCCGCAGCTGGGTGCCGCTGGCTTGTGTCTGCTCCCAGCCCCACCACCCCATGGGGGAGTGTTTCCCACCTCTCTCATGCCCTCCTTAGGGTTTGGAAACTGATCCCTCTGAAGTTCTCCTGATGTTTCGAGACTCTTGAAGACTAAGGCTGAAATGTCTATATTCTTGCACAAAAAGTGTCCGTGTTTTTCCCTCCAGCTCCCTTCTAGCAGCTCCATGGTCTGTCCCTGTGTGTGGCTAGAAGTTGCTGTTGGCCGCAGAGGAGGTTCCGGGTGCCATTGCTGGCCTGACTTGGCCAAGCAAGTGATGGGCCTGTTCCTGAGGGGGGAATTTCTACCAGTCCTGTGGGTTTTGGAACTGATGGGAGTCCAGATCATTAAGGAGTTTGGTTGCCACTCTCCCTGGCAGGCACAGGCTGATGGGGCAGAGAGTGAGAAGTCATTGTTTCAGCAAGGGAAAGCCCTTGAGAGTAGCTCCTGTGAGAACATCCCTTGGCTGGGGCTGAGGAGGTTGGCCCCATTCTCTGGCTGGGTTCCTTATTTTCCTCTAAGCTTCTCTACCTGCTGCATCTGCCACTTCCCACCCAAAAATGCTTGGTTCTTTGCTGGTGCTTCTTGGTAGAAGACCGGAGAAAGTGGCAAGGTCACCTCGTGTGGTGTGGGGAGTTCTCAGCTAGGCTGGAGGAGAGGCCACACAGCCGTGGGTGGCTGACACCTGCAGGATGAACACTTGTCCCTGCACAGGCTGGTTGGAGGTGGGGAAGTTGAAGGCATGGTGTAGTGTCAGCAGCAAAGGGAGCGGTGGAGGATGGGATTCAGAGGAAATCTCAACGCTATTTCCGTGAGCTCCTCCTCTCGGGTGATGGGTAGCTGGATCAGCTGTGGTTTGGGAAGGTTGTGATTAGAGTCAGCAGCTTCTCAGCACCTCACATCCTGGTAAATGACTTTGAATATGGCCCTTTCATTACCTTTACGTTGAAATTCAAGTAGTTTTACTTTGCTGTATCTATGAAAAAGACTGACGTATCTGTTCAGGTCTAGAAAGGGTTAACTGAAAGGTAACATAGCTCCTGAAAGCCATAAACAATGAGCCATGTATTTGCCTTAGTTGAGATCTGACGTGATGCAAAATAGTCTGACTCCTTCCGTTGGCAGCCCAGCTCTCTGACAGACCCCAGCTTTATTTCTTGCATGGGTTAGAATCTCTTCAACTGAGTCCTTTGTAGGCTCTTAGGGCTTGGTCACTATAAAGCATCTTTGGCAGCTTTCAACTCTCCAGGATCACCTCGCTGTACTTCCCACCACCCTGGTGAACCTGAGCCGTGTAAATGTGCTTCCACTGCAGCCTCAAAACAATTGGAGAAGAAATCATTTCCTGTTAGTCTGAAATAGTTGCTTGCATTTTTTCAGTGAATGAAACGGTTTTAATAACCTTAAATTATTTTCTAAATATCTGTGTAAAAATAGCATTTCAGAATATTAACATTTACCATTTCAGCACAGGTGGGAGTTCTTGCATCGCTGAAACAGCTCAGTGTGACCGGTGGGAACTTGTGAAGTACCTCAGTTAGCTTTCTTTTTAGTTTCTTTCTTTTTTTTTTTAAAGGAAACTGCTACCAAATCTCATCTTAAGAACAGAGCAGATATTTAATGAGTAGCTGTACACAAGACCAGAGTGCCTGGAGGGTGTTCAGAGCTGCACCTTGAGTAGTGTGTTCAGTTCTGGGCCTCTCATGACAACAAAGACATTGAGGTACTGGGGTACATCCAAGAAAGACCAATGGAGCTGGTGAGGGGTCTAGAGAACAAGGCTTATGAGAAGAGGTTGAGAGAGCTGGGGTTGTTCAGCCTGGAGAAAAGGAGGCTGAGGGGAGACCTTGTTACTCTCTACAGCTACCTGAAAGGAGGTTGTAGAGAGGTGGGGGTTGATCTCTTCTCCCAAGTAACAAGTGATAGGATGAGAGGANTTTGGAGCGGTGAATGGGGGAAAGCACGCCCTAATATATTTAGCAACTGATAATGCAAATTGCAGAAGAAGAGAGGAGGAGAGGAAAATAAATTAACTCTCTAACATGTTGTTGAGCATTTCTGGGAGGTAATAAGTTTCCTGACACTTCTCATGAGAACCTGATTGTTAATCCTGGGGTCCTGGAGAAATGCCAGTTGTGGTAATTGTGCTCTCTCCACCCAAGTCGTGGCCGCAGCTGGGTGCCGCTGGCTTGTGTCTGCTCCCAGCCCCACCACCCCATGGGGGAGTGTTTCCCACCTCTCTCATGCCCTCCTTAGGGTTTGGAAACTGATCCCTCTGAAGTTCTCCTGATGTTTCGAGACTCTTGAAGACTAAGGCTGAAATGTCTATATTCTTGCACAAAAAGTGTCCGTGTTTTTCCCTCCAGCTCCCTTCTAGCAGCTCCATGGTCTGTCCCTGTGTGTGGCTAGAAGTTGCTGTTGGCCGCAGAGGAGGTTCCGGGTGCCATTGCTGGCCTGACTTGGCCAAGCAAGTGATGGGCCTGTTCCTGAGGGGGGAATTTCTACCAGTCCTGTGGGTTTTGGAACTGATGGGAGTCCAGATCATTAAGGAGTTTGGTTGCCACTCTCCCTGGCAGGCACAGGCTGATGGGGCAGAGAGTGAGAAGTCATTGTTTCAGCAAGGGAAAGCCCTTGAGAGTAGCTCCTGTGAGAACATCCCTTGGCTGGGGCTGAGGAGGTTGGCCCCATTCTCTGGCTGGGTTCCTTATTTTCCTCTAAGCTTCTCTACCTGCTGCATCTGCCACTTCCCACCCAAAAATGCTTGGTTCTTTGCTGGTGCTTCTTGGTAGAAGACCGGAGAAAGTGGCAAGGTCACCTCGTGTGGTGTGGGGAGTTCTCAGCTAGGCTGGAGGAGAGGCCACACAGCCGTGGGTGGCTGACACCTGCAGGATGAACACTTGTCCCTGCACAGGCTGGTTGGAGGTGGGGAAGTTGAAGGCATGGTGTAGTGTCAGCAGCAAAGGGAGCGGTGGAGGATGGGATTCAGAGGAAATCTCAACGCTATTTCCGTGAGCTCCTCCTCTCGGGTGATGGGTAGCTGGATCAGCTGTGGTTTGGGAAGGTTGTGATTAGAGTCAGCAGCTTCTCAGCACCTCACATCCTGGTAAATGACTTTGAATATGGCCCTTTCATTACCTTTACGTTGAAATTCAAGTAGTTTTACTTTGCTGTATCTATGAAAAAGACTGACGTATCTGTTCAGGTCTAGAAAGGGTTAACTGAAAGGTAACATAGCTCCTGAAAGCCATAAACAATGAGCCATGTATTTGCCTTAGTTGAGATCTGACGTGATGCAAAATAGTCTGACTCCTTCCGTTGGCAGCCCAGCTCTCTGACAGACCCCAGCTTTATTTCTTGCATGGGTTAGAATCTCTTCAACTGAGTCCTTTGTAGGCTCTTAGGGCTTGGTCACTATAAAGCATCTTTGGCAGCTTTCAACTCTCCAGGATCACCTCGCTGTACTTCCCACCACCCTGGTGAACCTGAGCCGTGTAAATGTGCTTCCACTGCAGCCTCAAAACAATTGGAGAAGAAATCATTTCCTGTTAGTCTGAAATAGTTGCTTGCATTTTTTCAGTGAATGAAACGGTTTTAATAACCTTAAATTATTTTCTAAATATCTGTGTAAAAATAGCATTTCAGAATATTAACATTTACCATTTCAGCACAGGTGGGAGTTCTTGCATCGCTGAAACAGCTCAGTGTGACCGGTGGGAACTTGTGAAGTACCTCAGTTAGCTTTCTTTTTAGTTTCTTTCTTTTTTTTTTTAAAGGAAACTGCTACCAAATCTCATCTTAAGAACAGAGCAGATATTTAATGAGTAGCTGTACACAAGACCAGAGTGCCTGGAGGGTGTTCAGAGCTGCACCTTGAGTACAGTGTGTTCAGTTCTGGGCCTCTCATGACAACAAAGACATTGAGGTACTGGGGTACATCCAAGAAAGACCAATGGAGCTGGTGAGGGGTCTAGAGAACAAGGCTTATGAGAAGAGGTTGAGAGAGCTGGGGTTGTTCAGCCTGGAGAAAAGGAGGCTGAGGGGAGACCTTGTTACTCTCTACAGCTACCTGAAAGGAGGTTGTAGAGAGGTGGGGGTTGATCTCTTCTCCCAAGTAACAAGTGATAGGATGAGAGGAAACAGCATCAAATTGCACCAGGGGAGGCTTAGATTGGATATTAGGAGAAATTTCTTCACCAAAAGGGTTATCAAGCACTGGAACAGGCTGCCTAGGGAAATGGTTGAGTCACCATCCCTGGAGGTGTTTAAAAGACATGTAGATCTGGTGCTGAAGGACATCATTTGGTGGTCAACTGGCGGTGCTGGGTTAACGGTTGGATTTCTTGATTTAAAGGGTCTTTTCCAACCAAAAAAATGCTATGATTCTATGATTCTACCTGTGCCTGGTGAGCCAACTTGTGCCATGCAGGTATTTAAAAGACCAGTAGACATAGTGCTTAGAGATGTGGTTTAGTGATGGCTTTTGTCAGTGTTAGGTTGATGGTTGGACTAGATGATCTGAAAGGTCCCTTCCAACCAAGGCGATTCTATGGTTCTAAGCCCCATCTCCTGCAGGAGCGTCTGTTTGCTCCAGAAATCTGCCTTTTGGCTCCACCAGCCCCTTCAGTTCCTCACTAGCACTGGAGCTAGCACTCTGCACCAGAGATAACAAAATATCTGCATGTAACATGCCCTCTCCAGAAGCACCGCTGCTGAGGAGAATGCCTCGCCGGTATCAGCCGCCTCAATTTAATTAGCACCTGATTTCATGCTGCGAAAGGCTTCCAGGAATAACTGATGTAAGAACAGAAAGCTGTGATGTAAGAACATGCTTGGCATAATGCAATTGGTAATGGGGGCACATGGAAAGCAACAGGCCCGGCACGTGCCTCACACCCTGTGAATGCGTGTGTAGCCTGGACACACGGGGTCTTCACGGTGTCAGTCTGCAGGAAAAACAGCTAGAGTGTCTGTCGCTGTGGTCCCTCACCTTCCTCCTTCTACCTCGATGCTGCCAAAGGGATGCTCTGCAAGAGTTTTTAGTTGCCAGGACGTGCATTTTACAATTCACAGGGCAGGACCAGCAGCACAGTGGTCACTGCTGTTCCCCCAGCGCCCTGAGGCTCTGCGCTCCCAGGAGAGCTCAGCACAGATGATGGCTTATTCCATAAGCCAGGTGTGGCACCTGCCTGCAAACACAGGGCTGGACCAGGTAAGGGAGTTGCACAGCCCAGAGGGAAGCTGGGTGAGAAGAACTGGAGTCTGGGTTCAGATCCTTCACCTAGCAGCCTCAAAAAAAGTCTCCACTCACCAGGTTTGGCTGGTGATTTACGCTAGAGGCAACCAAAACCTGTCTGGCTGAGTAAAGAGCCAAAATCACTTGTGCTTCCCAGGGATAGGGACACACAGCCCACTCCTGGGTGGGCACCCAGGTGCTGAAGGGACACAGGGCAATGGCAGCAGTCTCCAGGGGCAGGGCAGGACATCATCTCACCCCTGCAGCTGCTGCAGGAGCACCGCCTGCAGCGTCAGGTGAGGCAGCCCACACTGGGGAGGGTGACTGCCTGCAGTGGGGACGGCAGCCCTTGTCTGTGGCAGCCTCTTTCCCTTTGCCCTGTCCACCCCCTGCCTTGTTCCAAGCCCTGAATACACTTGGAAGCATTATAAATCAGTAACAACGAGCGCATTGCGGAAGTTCAGTACTTCAGAGGCAGATTAAAAGGCTGCAACTCTTGTGAACAGACATCAGCATTGAGAGAGATTTATTTTGGAACAGCTCTGGTGCTCCCCGGTGCTTCCTGCACCCGTCAGAACGAATGCACAGTAAGTCTATAATCTGCTGGTGACCGCATACACAACGCGCTGCTGAAAGGATGCTCACACTAATTCAGATGTGTATTGTGCCCTCTGGATGTACCATGGTGCTGCCTGCAACTCAGGACAGCAAAGAAATACACAGCCTTACGTAGCCAGAAAGCAGGGCTGCTGCAAACCTAGGATTTGCTCAGCGCAGGGGTCAGTGGGGTTTTGATTGTGTGAGCGGCTTTCATCGTTTTCCATGGAAAATAACCTTCCACTATTTCCCTACCACACCCCACCCCGATTCCTCTGGGTGTGGATAACAAATATGTGATCTAAGGTGGTGCTGGGCTGCTGGATGTGGAGGCAGAGGTTTCGCAGCACCCCATGCTGATGCTCAGGCACTGTGCTGCAGCCGCCAGCAGCTCCTGCATGGTTGTCATCCTGCTGTGGGGAGAGCCAGGATAGGGCCAGCCCTGAGCTGCAGAGGGGCAGCAGAGCCCTGCTGCACCATCTCTGCTCTGTGTCAGGCTAAGCAGTGCTAACAGAGGTCATTGTCAGCTGCTAAATTTGCCCTGGGGTCCTTCCTTTGCGGTATAGGTAACACTCCACATCTTGCCTGCAAAACAGGAGGGTCTCCCCTTGGTCTTCTCACTGCAAATCCTGCCTTGGGAACAAGGGTGCTCCCATGGGTTTGTGCCCAGGAAGGAGGGGAATAAACCAGCCATATCGTATTTTAATATCAAAACAAGATGCACCTGTGGTGGATGGCTTATTCTCTTTGCTGCCCAAACAACCACAGACACTAGTGCAGACTCTGCAAGACTTCCACTGCATCAGAGGCCATGGTTTGAGAAGACCAGCTCAGCAAGTGCTCGGTTGCATGACCTGGTGAGGACTGGAGGGAGGAGGGGAGATGACCAGAACTCTCTTCATCGCCATCCATCCTCCTCCTTCCCAGTCTTCCAGACTTCAGGAAATTCTTGGCCAGATTAGTGCTGACCTTTCCTTGTTCCCACCTCCAGCACAACAACAGGTTGATAAGAGCAAGTCAGACATCCATGCTGCATCGCTGTTTACCATCTCCGAGCCGTTAATTTCATCTTGAACTCTATGGGACTGGGAAAAGGTGTCCTACAAACTGCCCATGTTTGAGGCCCGGGGCTGGTTTTATTGATTCTGCTTTAAAACATCTGGCATTGATTGCTTGGAGGCAGATGGCAGCCCAGAAGAGGAGATGGTCTGACCTAAGTGGACATCAAAGCCTACCCTGCAAGAACAGATTTTAATGCCTTAAAGAAATGCCCATTATATCCAAGTGCATACACTATATATTTACAATTTCCCCATGGAATTACCCAAAGGAAAACTGAAAAAACCCCAAGCATCTTCTGGTGTGAGCTTTGTTTTCTTAGGACACTGACTGAAATCTATCTATTATACCAAGCGTCCACCCCTTGCAAAACACCAGGGTGTTATGAAATTTTCAGCTGAAGGAGGTCAGCAGAAAGACTCCAGTAAGGGTAAATCCAGCTTAAAATAAATGTGGCATTTGGTTTGTGGCAAAACTCTGGAGAAGAAATTCCAGAAAGATGTTTTAGTTTAGAAAGTGTTCCCTGAGATTTCAGGAGGTCCCAGAGGCAGAAAGGAGCCAAGTGCTGCATCCACAGCAAGCCCTTCCTCTCAGGAGCCCACAGAAAGAAGGAACGTACATCTTTCAATGTATGAAGTGAGAAACCTTAAAATCAGAGTCTTTCTCAGGCAGCTCAAGACTTAATATTAGGCATGAACAACATTTTTATCCGCCACATCAGAGGGACGGAGCTAAACAAGGATCAAGTGATTAATTTAGTTGTTTACAACGAAGGCATAGTGCTCATTCTGAGGTGCAGGGACTTGAACTGCATAAGCAAACACTCACCATCTCATAAAATAAAATGCCCTAATTTGTCTTTTATTTTTTTTTTCTTAGTGGTCTTTAAAAACTGATTACAAAGAGATCTTTTCTTTCCGCCTTTTTCCTACCTCTTTCCAAACAATGCCCTGTCCAAGGGCATCCCTCGGCTACAGCTGCTGCTACCTGCAAGAGAATATGTAACAGGCTTCACCTCCAGGCATCACCTTGGAAACAGCAGAGCAGCTTTCTGCAGTGTCCAGAGAAGAGTGGGATCCTTTGCAGGGAAAGGAAAAAGGCATTGCCCTTCTCCAAAGTGCTCTCAGTCTGTTGTTTATGGCAGGTGGATGCACGCTGGTGTGGGCTGATGCTTGCAGCTCCAAAGCCCTGGGCACGGTGGGGTCAGCAGGGCGAGCGTGAGAGGGTGTACAGTTCTCAGTTCCCAGGCACGGGAGGTTGTTCCCAAGACTTGCCTTAATACCAGCACATCTCTCACCATCTCTTTTGTTATCACAAGGAGGAGTCTTTGCACTGCGTCAAAATGTTCTGCACCGCGGAGGGAGCCTGTGGCTGTTGCAGCAACATGATTCCAATTACAAGGAGTTGTATCAGGCTAAAATAAATCACTTCCTCCACTGGCTGATGTCCCTGTGGGAAGGAATGGTTTCAGAGCCGGCAAGTCTAAGGCTGGTGATGGCCAAAATGGTAGTGCAGGCGTTCCCTCTTCTCACAGAAGAGATTTGTTCATTAAAGACAAAGCAGCAAGGTGGTATCAACCCCTGCAGAAAAAAAAATGAGTGACACGAACACTTACACAGCTGTTGAATAAAGTCAGGCTGTTGTTTCCATCTGCCCTTTACTCACACCCTACCCAAGCAGCCCAGCATTGTCCTTCACCCTTGCTCCGTGCACACGGAACAGCTCCTCTGGCTGCCACAGGGTCAGCTCCAATGTCTCTGCAGTGTTCTGGCCACCCCAGAGATCACTTCCATTCCTCTGTCATAAATAAGGCAAAGTGAAGGCCTGGGAGGGCACCTGTGGTGTAGGTCAGTCTTGTAGCATTTCTCCTGCTGCAGACCAAGGGGATCCTGCTTGTTTCATCCAATTACCAGGGAATCCTGCAAGAGCCAGCCTGTGCAAAAGGGATGGTAGAGCTGGGGGAGATGCCATCATGCTGGGGGAGTGTTGCAGCCTGTGGTGATGTGACAGTTACATGTGCCCCAGTCTGGGTTGTGTTCCTCATGAACTGAGCTGTACTTAGTAATACCTTCACAGCAAAAACCACTAACAGGGATGCCTGTGAGAGGGAAGCCAGAAAAAGCAGAAGGCCAGCAGAGATTGTGTGACAAGGCATCAGAGAGAGCAAGCACTAATTGTCTTCAGCTTGTCAGCTGCCTGTGGTACCCACGCATACCTTTATCTCCAGAGGTGGTACAGGGATGCTGTAAGAATAAGGATCGCTCAGTTTGCAGGCAGAAAGATGCTTTTGCTAAAGGTGAAATGTTTTGCGGACCCTCCTGACACTGAAAAGACATCTTCCTCCACTCATGGTCTTGAAGAGGCAGAAAAACTGCCTGGGTCCAAGGCAGGGATGCTGCACCTGGAGTGGAAATCAAGCTTTTCCCAGCTTGCTGCCTTTGCTGCAGGGGAGTGACTCACTGTCCACCCCAGGAGCTCACACCATGCAGCCTTCAGCAGCCGCACTGCCCGCTGTGAAGGAGGGAGGCAACGCCTCAGGGTGCCAGCAGCCACACGTGGCAGCAGTAAGGAGACCCAAAGCACAATTTCCCTTCATGGGTGGAGGCAAACAGGACTTCGTGACTCAAGACACAAGCTCACAGAGATAGAGCAAGGAGAAGCTGTCACCGGCTGTTTTATCAGGGCTCTGTGTGTGTTGGTGGTGCCTTCAAATCTTCATGACCCTCAGAGGAAAGATGTGGCCGCGTAGAGCAATTCAGCAGCCAAGCAGGATGGCTAGAAACCATAAAGCAAGCAGATTCATTTACTACCTTGATTTTTTGCAGGCTGCCTTGGGCTGAGAAAATCGAATGATCCACAGAGAGGGAAGCAAATGAAAAAATATAAACATCTGTCTCTGGTGCTGGCTGGGAGCCTGGGAAAAGAACCTCACCTGCATCTCAAGGTGATGGAGGCACCAAGAGGGCCTCGGGCTTTGGAAAGTGATTGCTTATGACAATGGGAATGAAGTGAAACCTGTTAATTAGCATCATTATTGGGCAGAGCAAAGCTCAAAAGCTCTTTTATAAGAAGGAGGTTAGTTCATGGGGACAATAACCTTTTCATTGACAGACGTTTAGGTTTTCCAGCTGGAGACCTGAGCTTGAAGACCTGTGCAGCCATGCAAAGCCTCACTGGTTCTGCAGCAAGGCCAGGGCTGACTCCCCCAACAGTGGATAGAACTTGAGGGGCGGGAAGAGAAAATGGGTGCTTGGTGTTGCCATGGTTACCCTGAGGCTGGACAGGAGGTTACAGTACTTCAGATGTATCCTAAGTATTAATTTTTAGGAAAACGCTTCATTATTTTATTATTTTTTTTTAAGAAAAAGGTTTCATCCTGCCCAGAGGTGACATGGATGAGCTGACACATCTTGCAGTGGGGCATTCTGAGACTACCACTGCCCTTAACTGTAGTGCACAGACCTGCAGAGGTGATCTGTCCATGGGCTGCCGTTGCACGTGGGCCTCATAAAGAACGCTAGGGTGGCTCAGAAACTTGACATGTTTCCTTTTGTTCTGTTTTCCATGGGAGGCATTTCCTGTGCCATCTTCTCCTGCTTCCCCACCCTCCCCCTTTCACCTCTCTGCTGCCAGAGAAGCTTGCTGGCTTCTCTCCAGGAGATCCTCACCACAACTGAAGTCCCAGAAACATCTCCAAAATCCACGTCTTCCTTTCTTCCCTCCAGTCACTACCTCCCCTCCTGCGACACTCACCTGCTCTCCCTGGCCCACCTACCACCTCTTTTGGGACTTACAGCCCTGCGAGGTCTTCAGTTTATTGGACTTTTTTGGAGGTACATTTCCCACAGCTGCAGTATTTTCTTCATGTGCTCCTCACCATGTCCAAGCCCACTTCATTCTCCTTGACCAACAACCGCTGAGACTCAGCAGTTCTTCATTCCAACTACTGCTTCCCTTCTCTGCTTGGCCAGGTAGAAATGCCTTCTCTCCTTATTTCTTCTGACACCAGACATGGCAGCTTTGATATCACCACCTTCTCCCTCCCCTTCTTCTCTTGGATTAAGCTTCTTCATAAAAGGCAGCAAGGAAACCCAAACCCGATCCTGCCTCGGCCCACAGCTGAACCAAATGTGTTCACACGTATTTGCACAAAAGCCCTTCTGGACTCCACAAGAGGCAGCTATTTGACACCGGGTCCAAACGTCGCAGGCAGATTGTGATGTACCCTGAGGGATGCACTTCTCACCTCTCCTCCACTTCCCCTCTCCTTTCTGTCCTTACCAGTAACTACAGCTGGGATTAGACAAAGCCTTCATTGTGCCAGACTTCCAAGGATATCAGGAGGGAAAATCTGTTAAAACTCACCCAAGTTAACTAAGCAAAACAGATGAGACTTCTTCTTGCAGTTTAACAGCAACAGGGGGAGCTTTTGCCGATTTTATGCAGAACTTAAAAGAAAAATGCCCCCTGATATTCTCTGGGAAACAGGGTCACATTGTAAAACCTGGGAGGGGAAGAAGATTTTACTTTAACAGCTACGAACGTGCTCAGCGTGAACTCAGACAGCTCTGTTTCCCTGAGTTATAGGCAGACCAGTGTCCTGGGGGGGTGGAAAGTGCTGCTTTGGCTTAACCTGAAGGTGTTCAGACACCAGCATCTCACCCTGGGAAAGGAAAAGGGGACTTTTTAAGGCTCTAACAGTGAAAGCCCTGAGGAAATACTGTATGGAACTGGTAGAACTAGAACAGCTATTGAATTGCTATGAGACTGTGATTTAGTATTTTATTGCCATTAAAAATAAATAGATAATTAAACTTTTGAAACTGCTTTAATCGATGCTTGAGGGATGGTGCTTTAACCAGCTATCACAAACCTGTGACAAGGCAGTGGATATGTAACTCCTTACTGCAGATGTGAATTGCCTGAACGTTAAGCCAGCCTAACACAGGATGACAAACAGAGTACAGCTTTTCCAGTGTTGTTTAATAGTGATGTGACCTGTGCCGTTGTAACTCCATAGACTTCTTACATGATGTCACTATTGTGTTTTGTAGGAGAAAATGGCTGTTTGGTTCAACTGTGGTAGATTTTTTTACAGATCAACCTACTTTATAGGTCAGATTTATTCGGTCCTTGCAATCTTCAGTGATTTACTCTGGAAACAGTAAGATACCGTGTCAGAGAGGGTCAGAAGGAAGATTTGTACAATGGTTTTTATTTCCAATTTATACAAGGGAAACCGAGCCCAGGGAGATTAAATAAATGATCAGAATTACATGGGGCATTGGGCAGAAAAGGAAACTCAGCCCAGACCCTGCACGTCCTAAGCCAGAGCACGAGCAGTGAGTAACATCTAAGGGGCAACCCAGGTTAGATGGAACTCTAAAGGGTATCATCAGTAGAAAGACATCTTCCAAGAAACACATTTCTGGCAGCCCTTCCCCTACCAGCTTTCTATGCTTTCATGCTGCCAAAAATGAATTGCTCTCTTTGACAAAGCTTTTGAATTCATTCAGGCTGAATCTGCTGCCCCTTCTGGATTCGAGTTATTAACCATCAGCTTTATCGACGATGCATCCAGCTACCACATACTCTTAAATAAAGACATTTTCCACTGTTTTCTTTTATACTTTGAAGCAAACAGAATTGCTTGAAACGTAGAGAGGTGACCCTTCTTTGAGAAGGGCAGGATTTTCAAGTAAATCTTTAGCTTAGAGTACTTCTCACAGCAGCAAGTTATTTTACTGAAGCACATGATGTAGTGGTTTTATATACCATTTATTTGCAGTCACGTAATGAAAGATCTCTTCTTTGTTCCAGCCTGTTTCCAATTTAGTCACCAAGAAATAAAGGAATTCAGAGAATACACCCATCTCTTATCTACTGCAACAGCAATGTCATATTTTTAATTCTGAATGAGATGAGGTGACTGGAAGTGCTTCATTAGCCAAACATGGGGAGCTTTTATATGGCCTGCAGAAGTTGAAATGTCATAGAAATAAGTATAAATAAAGTTATCATAAGCCAACCCAATTACAGTCTGCTTCCCTTTACATCAGTTGGCAGGAATTGCCTACAAGTAACTAGACATTTTAAAGGGGGGAAGAGAAAATTGTTCTTTTCTCAGTTGTCCTTGACACAGGTACCAATTGGCCAGGACGGGGGAAATTTACCCTTGAAAAAACCCAATTTCTGCCTATTTAAAATTGCAGTGCTGTCTCACTGTTGTTCAAAATCATTTGGGCACCATCCTGGAGGGAACTGGGAGAAGTGAGAGGAAGGCTTCCACCAAAGAAGACAGGAAGAAAGATGCTGCTTTCACGCCCAAGCTTGCCAGGGGGATCAAACAGGCAGAAACCAGTGGAGCGACCCTCCTGGGCACAGCACCCTCAACGCTGCCCTGGCTGCTCTCTCTTAATGTTCTCAGTAACTGGTAGGGCTGCAGGTGGTAAAATATTTGCAATGTCCAGTCTTTCCTTATTCTACCCCTTTCAAAACACCCAAACCAGTACGTAGCTGATGGTGTGATGCGCTCTCTGAAGGTGGATGCTTTAAAAACACACCGGGGTGCACAACCATCATTTCTCTCTGGGGTGAAAAATAAAGGTATGCACAAACGTGTATGCTAATTGCAACCATAGGGGTTAAGTTCCTTTTTATTCATACACATGAATAATCCAGTGCACGTGTCATTTTTACCACTTCAGAATAAATAAATGGATAGTTAAACTCAGGCTAGCAAAAGCGCTGGAGCTCAGCAACCGCAGCCCTCTGCTAATGGCTTGTGCCCAGAAACAGTGTACCTTAACAAGCCCATTTCTGCTGAAGCTTTTGATATTGCCGTTGCACTTGACAACTCTGATACCGAAGTGGCTCAGAAAATGTCTCTGCTGGCCTCGCTAATGCACAAACTGCCTTCTTGCACTTACAGAAATGCCTCTTGCAGGCACACACTGTGCAAACACGTCAGTGTTTATTAAATCTGTGGCTGAGATGTGGAGCGGCTTCAGTCTCCTCTGATACCAAGGCAGACAATGTTCTACCCCCTGCAGAATCAGCTCTTAGCTGGTAAATAATGCTATATTCTCATTTTTCCTCAAGTAAATTCCCTTTCTCTGGTAATCACGCACTCTTGAAGTGATGCCAGCCTTATCCAAATGTGACTTGCCCTTTGGGGAATCTCCTTGAATATTTTCTCTCGCCGGGAGGAGGGAAGCTCAGAATTATGACACCCTGTATTCATATAAATACCCTGAAATGGTTGTTTACAGTGAACTGCTTATCAATCCAGTGAAAAGCCCCACTGTGCAAATGATGTGAAGTGGTTCCAATAACAGGTAGCTCTTAAAGGACCTGCAGCTGAAACCCAGCCATATTTATGCTTGCTGCTATGAGGCTTCTGGTGCTTAGCATCTTCGTGGATCACATCCTGATATTAACTGCTCAGATTTCCTGAGGGTTAAAAGACCTGGTTTGGACTTTAGAAGACAAGATGGAAATTATTCAACAATCCAAGGGCAAGCCCAGTCAGTTCCAATAACCTCATCAAGCAAATTAAGTATTTAAGTTGAAGTACAGATGCTTCCTGTGGTAAGGAATTCGGTCTGGACTAGAATTTCACAGCTGGCTTTGGTATGTTTAATCTTGGACCAAACGCTAGCCCTCAGTGCCCCAGGCTCAGAGGCATCTCAGCAAGGCCACCTCTGAACCTCAGTCTTCACTGAAACATGCTGGTCTATGAGGAGTAGAAATCCAGTTTCCCGTGGGGTTCGACGCTGCATCTCCACATTCCTTCCCTTCCCCTCCTGGCTCCCTCATTTCCTCTCTGCCTGGCCAGGCAAGCGCAGAGTATTTCATGTCATGCTTGAAGCTATGCATGCGCTGACTGGCCGGTGGGTTTCTGCTTTCAGATAAGAGATAGCCTCAGATAAGAGATTGAAAGTGTTTTTCCCTTTGTGGGGCTACCCTGGGGATGTGAAAGTTAATGTCCACCTAAAACTTGTGGGATGGTATATCTGAGGGATCTCTGCTTCTGTGAAATGGAACTGAAAGTGATGGGTGGATTAAAAGATGTCTTGAGCTGGTCACTGAGACAGGGTGGCAGCGTACAGCTCTGTGTCCTTTGCACGTTACTGCTAGAAACAGCTTACAGAAATTAACTTTTCCAGACTACTTCTTTTTTAGTGCTTAAGCTCTTATATTCTTCTGCAGCCAAAAACCTCATTCCAAACAGGGGAAGTGCCTACTGCATGGCATGGGGTGGTTCGGATTAGCCTTGTGTCAGGAGCAAAAGCAGCAGAACTTAGTTTTGGTGCCTTCTTCTCCACTGTGTCACATAGCTAAAGCATCATGGTTTGATGGGAGGTGTCTGCACCACAGCCTAGGGTGCAAAGATGACAGGCACTTGGGGGGTTTGAATCTGTTCCTCTTCTCTCCTAGACTTCACTCAGGGTGGGGACAGAAAGAGGGATGGGCACATTGCAGAAGACCTGAAGAAGAGAGAGGCAGAGATGAAGAACCTGAAATGCACAGAATTATCGGCTTCATCAGAATTCCTGCTGGTCTATTTGAGCAAGGCACCATAAAAACCAGTGTCATAAAAACCAGTGTCCTGCCATGGCTTCAAAAATTCCTCAAAGTGATCAGCCCATGTTTGCTCCCCTCAGCCTGCCCACATGCAGAACGTGACTCCCACCCTTTCTGCCCCACCACGAGACCCACAGGCCCCACTCCTTGCCAAGCTGCATTACAGTTCCCACCAGGACTGAATCTTTATCGCTTGGATTTGATCTTTGTCTTGCTTTTCTAGCTCGCTCTCCACCCACCCCATAATAAAGGATGGGCAGTGCCCTCACTTTGCTGCTATCCCTTCCCTCCTCCTGGGTGGTCATTCCCAGGGGAGCACCCATGTGCTCCTAATTCAATAAGTGGGGAAGCTGTCAAAATGTGCGATGAAGAAAGAAGGTGTTCCAGATGCATAGAATGACACTGGGCTTCCTGCAGATGGCTGTGGGCAACCCTCCAGGTGTGGCTAGTCCAGCCTGTCTGGCCTTTTCCATCACTTACACTGCCATTTCCCTCTGCCAGGCAAGGCTCTACCCAGCAAAGTCTGGGCTGCAGGAGAGTTACTAACATTTTAACAAGGAGGGTAATTTCCTTCCTCCGTTGAACTTTTTTTCGTGCCCATGTGTTCTCCGTTACGCAGTTCTAAGGTTGGGACCAGAGATCTTTTGGAAAACATACTGTCATCCAATAATAAGTGGCATTTTCAGAATGATGCTGAAGGTGGTCAAGTAAATCGGGCGTTTCTAGGCTTAAAGACCGCAGCATCCTACAGCCCCAGTTCTCCACTTCTTTTGGTAAATGAGGATGGACAAAAGATGCTGCCTGTGACTGCTGCTAACTCCCCAGTGTCGTGCTGGTGGAGAGATGCTCCCACCGAAGCCTCCCTCTCTCCTGCCATCAAAGAAAGGTAGCGTGAGCCCGTAAAACCCCTCACTGTTACTCTGGATTCAACCTCTCTACAAATAGCTATCAAAATTCATTAACTGGAGTGCTCAGAGACAAGCAGAGGAAACAGGACATTTTTATGCCTATTCTCTACTGGGTGTTACAGGCATAGGATGGAAACCTGAGTGACCCACGAGCTCTGTTGAGCATCCTCATGTTATGAAGAGATCTGCTACTACAACCACAACCCAGTGATAGGGAAAAATAAATTGTTTTGAGGAAACAGCTGACAGAAGAATGATGGGATATTGTTTTTTTCCCCTGTGGTGATAAATTTAAAAGCCAAAAAAGCAGAAAGATAAATGGTAAAAAAAGACTCACCAACTGCATTGTCCAATTTGATAACATTAAAAAGCTCCAGATCAACAAGTGCAAAAGCAGAACATGCTCCTAGCAGTACAACTCACAACGGTACAGGCAGGTACTTGCAGGTGCTAATGGCTGCCAGGAGGCAGGTTCTGAGCTTTCAGCGGTCACGCTGCACATTATTGGATGGATCTAGCATCTTTTTAAAGGTGAAATGAAAGAGTCAAAAAAACCCCAGACCTTGTTACACAGCAGTAGCCGTAAACGGGAGACACACTACTAGAATAATTCTGAGGCAGTGCACAGAACCAACCCAAAATGCTGGGAGACCTCTCAGCAAATGAATGCCAGTGTTTAAGGGGTTATTGGCAACAGTGATGGAATGAGATGGCAGAGAAGGTGAACAACCCCAGTGATCACGGCTTGGGATCCTCGAGGCATTGAGATAGCTGGGCAGGCAGGACTGGAAACTGTGTGAGCAAGGAAGTTGCTGCTGTGTTTTCCTGTTACACGAGGACTCTGTGAATAGAGAAGATCACACTGTGGAAATACCCTCCTCACCCCCCCAGCACACCAGCAAAGCTCTGAATGTGTAGGTTAACAGGGATGCTGAAAGGTGAAAATTGGATTTTATTCTGAAACTCAGGCTGAGAGACTAAACTTCATTCCCCATACACTTTCTTTCAAGAGTTTGAAATCATCTGAGGACAGACTTGTCTGAGCTGCTCTGCTTCATTTTGAGCTGCTGCTGGTATTGCTGGTAGGACATCCTCCAGCTGCGTGCCAATGGTTACAACATTTCCTACAGCCAGGGTAGCAAAAACTGGAACCAGTACAGAATCTTACCTGCGGTCTTAGTGCTGATGTGCAAAATGCTTCTTTGTAACTGTTTCTACAGGCAACAAGGGACAGAAATGTGTCCTTCTAGTGCAAAAAGGCACCATATTTCATTATGTGAAACGTCAGCTCAGCTCGCAGAGAGAGACATTACATGACATAACCCATACTTCTGTGGCCACACAATTAAAAATGCCTTATAGTATGCTGGTTTTGTTTCAAAGGACATGCTTCAGAATAGGCTGAAAGAGTTTCTGAAAAGTTAAGAATCAAAGGAATATTGGAGAAAAAAATTGCTGAATTAATATCAGTTCAGTAGACATTCATGTTCTAGCATCCCCATTCCAAAAAACACTTTATTGAGGTATTCTGGAGGGGAAAAAGGGTCTTGCTTTTCTTCTTGTATTTATTACCTGTAAGTTCTGCACAACAGAGGAGTCCTTCAGCAGTGATGTTAAGAACAAGCACCCAGGAATCACACATCATCTCAACTACAGCAGGTACCAAGTCAAGGTTTTCCCTGAGATATTGTTCTCTGTGCTGGATGCTCTGGAGCAAGACTGACTGAGGCATCTGGCTGTGAAGCAAGTTCCAGAAATTAGTTGAAGCTGAATTTGGCCATCTAGAGGAAAAACCTGCAGTCCTTTGTTTTACAGAAAGCCTTGTTAGAAGAATGACATCGCTTTGGTTTAGTCCCACCAAGCAACCAAAAACTCTCTCAACCAAAGCTAATAAATCGATAACCTTATCCTGAGAGTATTTTCCTTCTTTGGAAAGGAGGGAGTGCCCAGGACCCTGTGACAGCCATCCAGGAACTTGTCAATATCCATTGCATGCAGAAGGGGCTCAGACACTCTGGCACTGGGTGTGAGAACGGGAGGTAAGCTGATTGAAAGGCACTCAGTGCAGATATATGCTGTGATGCTGCTTTACACGCCCGTTAGTAATCCTGACGCTATCACTGTGCAACCACAGGCAGAGGTCCTCTCTGAGATCTCAGTCAACCCCAGGTGCTTTCCCACAGAGTGGTGGGATGTGAGTTTGGTATGATCATGGAGAGGTGTCTCACCATTATGATGGTCCTTAAATGAGTGTGATATAAGTGGAAAGCTGCAAGAGCCCTATCTAGTCTCATGCCATGCTGTGGTAAAGTCCAGTACAGTAGGTCCTCTTAACCCAACCTAGGAAAAAGACAGAGGTGAATATCATGGACCTCTAATGCCACAGCCCCTGTCACAGGAGATGGAGTGGCTGGGCTTAGTACTTTCTAACTGTTTTCATCTACATGTAAATACATCCCATACCCTGAAATGTGCGTGTTTACTCTCCTGCAGAGAAGCCTTTTAGAAAAATGAACTTGCTATTAAAATGACAGCTTGTTGGACAGCAAAGACAAATTAATGCTAGCTGCAGAATAATTACATTGACAAATTGCTTGAGTTGTATAATGTTAATGTCAATGAAAAGCCCCGGGTCCTCAGCAAAACAATAGCAATATGGGAAAAAAGGAGTGAAAACCAGAACCCCAAAGTAACTTTTGGAAACGTAAATAAATCCACAGTCCTGCGAACTGGGGTAATTAGAGAACGGTGGGAAACAGAAGAACAGCTTTGAACTCTTTGCAGGGCTGCCTTGCATGTGAGCGGCTCCTTTGACTTCACTCTATCACTAATGTCACTAAGTAGTATTTGCAGAACTGGGAACCAAATGCATAATTAAGAACCCCTTGAAACTAAAGAAAACATAAATTTTAACCTCCCTGGCACAGAGACTATTATTTCAAGACCAGTAATGATTAGCAGGTCTCTTATTTTTTAATTGCAGTTATAATAACAATTCAGTGTATAGATTCCTGCCATCATTGTGTGTGCAATGTGAGACCACAAATATTCCAGCAAAGTGGTAAAACCATATTAAGATTTACCATCCCACCTTGGAATCCTGAAGGCAGAACTTGAAGGCAACTGTGACCTGCACAACTTTCCATACAGCCTTTAATTGACTTCATGGCTCACAGAGAAAACTACAACACTGCTGAAAATGGGCTGATTCAAAGGAAAAGCAGAGGAAAGTGCAGCAGCCATCTGCACTATTTATGCAGTGAGTTTTTATGAATGTTGCTCCTGCAAAAGGTGAAAATCTTTTGGATTATAAATAACTTTTCCCCAAAAGGATATTGAAGTGTATTGCCAAGCTGTAAATTAACAATGAGATAAATTAAAATTATTTTGTTCAAACGACTGAGCTTATTTTCTTAGGGATGAGGCAGAACATTTTAAGTAATTTGATTCAAGTAAGGGCAAGAAACTTAGTTCTAGGTCTTCACAGCACTCAAATTAATTTCCTCTCCCTTTTGCTCCAGTTCATACAAACATTCAAATCCACACCAAAGTGGCAACTTCATTTCTAAAACAACCTACTGGCTCAGCAGCTAATTGTAAGTTAAAACCAAGGTGTGGTAGCCGAGTTCAGTTCAAAACCATAAAAGCAATTCATTTTCCTGAGCACCAGTATTTACTTGCAGTTTTTAAAAATGATCCAGAGCCACACATTTTATAAAAACTTACCATCCCGCGCTGTGAATTTTCCTTAATATTGAAAACTCAAATTTAAAAAGAAATCATCTGGATGCCCCTTATTTTCTGCAGTGTAAAAGGAAAACATTTATGTTTCTATAATGAGAGTATAGGAATTAAATGCTGTGATGTCAGACTAAGTACTATTACTTTAGCTCCTGCATGGTTGAGTGATTTTACTATAATAGTTTCTCATAATAATGCTTTTTATCTGTAATACATAGGGGATAGAGAGACTGACAGAGCTGTAATCTTTCTTTCAGAAGCATGGTGTTAAATGAACAGGGGCCAAGTGAAAATATAATTCTGAAAGGAAGATAAAGACAGCCCTATGTAAGACTGAAATAAGACGTGTCACCATTTCAAGTGAAAGATGTTAGCTCTGCAAATAATGCCTTATATTAAGAAGAGATGTCACATGAAGTTAGCTTTGAATTTATACTACAAGGCCTAGAATTTATTTGTCTGTGGCAAAAAGCTGCATACAATTGCATACAGCCCCCACTCTTGCCACTGCTATTTGCTGTTCACGTGCTGAGCATTGAATGCGTTTATGAGGACTAGGGCTCTACCCCAAAAAACTCACCATTTACTAGGCCACATCATGAACAAACATGTTCTCCTGGTTTCACAGCTGCCTGCACATACACGCAAAGCTCCTCTGTTTGCACCAAGACAAACCAAGCCTGGAACAGCTTCAGCGTAGAACTGTAAAACCGTAGCTTCTCGTGGAGCTGCCAAGCACACATCAGGACAGGCTGAAATCAGTGCCGCCTTCCACTTCTCTCCCAAAACTCCTCAGCTGTCTATACTATGACCTTTCAAGCCCATATGGCCATTGGGGAATGGAAGGTCTCACCCACCATTGCTACCAGACAGCGCCATCGACATTTAAACTCTGCAGTACGATTTTATACCGCTGCCAAGTTACCACCAGGTTTAAACGTGCTCCTGTCTGTTGTTTTCACATCATGCTGCCCAGTTGCATCGAAGCTACAGCGTTTTGTCCTTCCTGGGCCCGCAAAGGGGACTGCACATTGTGGAGAATGACCTGGGGAAATGATAGCGATGGCGGCAGTGGTTTGTAATGGGCCGGCAAGCCATGATGGCAGGATGAGTAGACTGGTTGCCATGGCTGATGGTATCAGACTATGGGAAAGCCTCACTCGGCCCAACCGTGAGGCTGGCACCTCAGGAGCCATTTGCCACATGGACAAAGGGTCTTGGGGGCTCTTCAGGGGAAACCCAAGACCCACAGGCACCAGCCTGAAGGGTACAACCTCCATTTTTGGCCTGGCCTTGCCTTGCCTTGCCCAGGCTCTGGGGAAGGCAAAGGCCCCACAAAGCTGATCGCACCCAGCAACGCAGGGGCCACAGTCCCTCAGAACACAGGGTCTGGCTGCAGACCCCTCCACGCGGATCCGCAGAAGCGGCCGCAGACCCACCCGCCGCTCGCGAAGGAACACGATGCCCCAACGCCACCACCACCCCCCCTCCCCGAGGCTACGGCTGCGGCCCCTTTAAGGTGCGGATCACGTGGTGCTCGCCGGCTCCTGGGCGGTGGTGTAGTCCCTTGACCGGGGTGGCAACGTCGGCCGGCGAGGCGAACGGCGGCGGGGGGACTACAGCTCCCAGCGGGCACCGCGGCTGCGGGTGAGCTCACCAGCCGCTCCCGGGAGGGCCTCGCAGTGCACGCTGGGAGTTATAGTTCTTTCTCCCGCCTCAGAGACATGCAGTGGGGCGGTGTAGGGACTACGTATCCCGGCGTACCGCGCAGGGCGGGTTCCCGTCAGCGCGAGGGGGAGCCCCCCGACGTAAAGGGGGATCACTTTCCCCTTGTGTCCGCCATATTGGACGGTAACTCTGGTCAGCGGCGCTGGGGCCGAGGGAGTCCCCGTTGCCGTGACAGTCGGTGTGCTCCGCTCCTCGCTGCCCGGGGTGGCCCCTACCCCGGCCCTGCTCGTCCCCTCCGCTCCCGAGCGCTAGCGGCGGCCCCGCGCCCCTTCCCCTCCTTCTTCTCCTCCTCCTCCTCCCCCCCGCTCCCTCCTCCCTTGCCCGGGTGTCAGGCACCATGAGTCCGGCCGACGCCAAGCGCGGAGCCAAGCGCCGGAAGAACAAGCGGGGCGGCGGCCTCAGCAGNCGGCGCTGGCCGGCCTGAAGGGGTGGGGGGGCCGGGCAGTGTCCCCGGCTCCCCACCCTTTGTGGGGGAAGGGCAGCGCAGGCTGCGCGGGGCCCTGGTCGTCCGGGGGTTTCTCCCGAAATCCCGGCGGGAGCCTCCTCCAGAGTCCCCATCCTCGGTGGTCTTCGGGCTTGGGGACCCACCTTAATGGAGGAGCTGTAAGAATAGGTGAAAAAGCCAAAACGTACCTTTGTGTATATTTTTTCCCTATCAACGTTAGGGTCCTTTTTGCAATAGACAACTTTGTGAAGCATTCAGTGTAGCCTGGGCTGCAGTTTGCACTCTGGTGCCTCACAATGATTTAGATCTGTTACATTATTTCATAATATGGTGAAATTTATTGGGAGCAAATTGCATGATTTAATTGGCCCTTTTTTTTTTTTTTTAAGAAAAATTGCTCCAAGGGTCAGGCCTTTAGAAGGTATCCTACTGGCTCAAGTGACAAAAGAGTAAATAAGTTTAACTTCCTTTCTCTCATAAAGGTTGCCCCAATTTTTTTGTTACCTACACAAAGCTTGCGTTGAGGTATCATATTTACAAAAGCATTTCCTGCTGACACTGTCTTCAGACTTCCATGTGTATGTCATACAGCCTGCTCCGTTTCCTCCCTCGCTCTCATAAACTTGTGCATGTGAGGGGGAAATGGAATAAATGGCTTTTGTGATGTAGGGTGTCTGAAGTACCACGCTGTAACAAATGGGGTTTGGTGGGTTTTTTTGTTCTCCCTGTAATTTTGTTAACAAGCAATTTGGTGATTGTGGATCAACTTCTTGCTTCCCCTCCCTCTTTAAAACTTGTCTTTCTAGGCTCTCATCCTTGGTTACTCAAAATCCACGGTGCTTTAGATGAACTGTTTCTGTGTGTCTTGTCTAATCTGACACTTATTTCAGGCGTAACTTACTTTTGGGGTGGTAGCCCTTACATCATTTAGATATCCAGAAAAAGCGTGTGTAATGGTGAGGAGGCGTGCGAGTTGTTATTTGTAACTTTGCAAGCCATTACTAAACTCCTTTCTAGTTCAACCTCTAGCAGGAAGATGCAGCTTGTTCTGTTTTACATCTTAGATTGCAAGCTCTTCCAGGCACGAGTTCCGCAGTGTTGTTGGAATAAACATGATAATGCCAAGGGAAACAAAACAAGCTGTAGAGTGATGTGCAGAATGGGGCACTGATGGGATTCAAACAGCGACGGCTCCACTATACCTGATACTTTGATTTGTTTGTATCTTGTGGTTGTGAGTAGTCTAGGTCTCTGCACCATATCACATCTTTTCCTGAAATTAATGTTAAAAGGGCAACATCACTGCTAGTCTTACTACTGAATGTTTCTTCTTTCTTTCAGACTAGGTAGTTCCTAATAAAATTTCTCAGTCTTCAGGCGTCTTCACTTGGAAAGTATAAGTCCTGTCTTCAAAATTAAATATAGTATTTCAGCACTAAATTTCTGGGAAAATACTTGTCTATCTTGCATGCACTGGTGTATTATTCATTCTTGTAAGTATGCACAACATGTTATTCTTGAATGCGTTTGTAACTTTGTCTTATTTGATTTTTATTTTTTTGCTTATCCTCTTAGATGTGTGTGCAGTTTGTCAAATGTTTCCATTTCACTTAACAGTGTGGTACAAGTGATTCTGAAGACTGATGGACAAAGGGGGAATTAAGGCGTCGGTTAAATAGATCAGTTAGTTAAGCTGGAGTAAACCTGCAACGCAGACCTTATTTAATCAAACAATAAGCTTATCAGAACTAGATTTTGAGGATAGATAAGTCCCTCTGCTCAGTTTCTGAAAGGTAAATGCTTACACTTTCTAATACTCCTTTTAAAGTTGGGGTTACTTCCTCCATACTGGCTTCAGTGCCTTCTTTCTTGACATTTTCACTATCTTTCCAGTGGTGGTGACATGAAAGTTGCCAGTACTTACAAGTTAACTGATAATCTTGTTTCAAAGATGAAATCTTAAAGCATCATGATACAACTATTCCTTAGATGAAAATGTGATCTCCTTAATGGTTAATAATTTCCTGGTTAAGGGTGCGTGGTCAAAACAAGACTTCATTCTTTGCGGAAAAAAACTAGCATATGTTGTTTCTGGATGAAGTTGAGAAAGAAAAGTGTGTGTTTTACATGACTGATCACTTCTAAATTAAGTGCAATATTTGTTTTTGCTGGATGGAGAGTAAGCAACACACTAATAGCTGTAAAGTAATAACCAGAGTTGCTTTACTTTCATCTTACACAGAATATTGTGAAGTTCCAGTTAGTGGGTAAGAAGAGTCATCTGGCAATTCTCTGGTGGACAAACTTGAATGTTTAATCTCAAATATATATAAAATATATAAAACCCCCCTCAGAAGTTCCTGTTCGCTGCACAGCGTAATCATTTCTGCTTGTTACCATGCTCCTGTTTCTGGCTTTTGTCACTTCCTGGGGTTTAGGGCATCCATTCTGGATGTGGGGGCACATCCTTCTACTAATGTTCTGTTAGATGCTTCTTCCAAAACTTCTCTAAAATATAGAGTGAAACAAGATATTTGGGGCATGATCCCACGTGTGCTGAGCGTTTCGGTGTGTCAGGAATTGTTCAGAATGAAGGACGCTTTCAGCATGCTTTATGAAGCAGGTGAAACAGAGCTTTAAAATGGCTATATTTATGGTTTACACTAAAAGCCCATGAGCCAGTATTGAAATTCTGGCTAAGCCTGTTAGAGCTAACAAATATATTTTAATTGAGGTTTTTATACACCTTATCTGGCGGGTTTTTTTAAGGCTGTAGGCTAAATCCTGCATTAGAGTACTTGCTAAGTCTTGTTCTGGGATCCAAGTGGGCAACTCCTAATGGAATCTTCCTGGAAGCTACACTGCCCTCTGCACATGCTTTAAAGCATCCGAATTCATCTTCACTAGCATATCAGATGTTTCAGAATGATAGCGAAATTAAGGATGCTTTGGCAGTGTTTCACTGCAAGGGAATAATTCAGTTTTGGAAACCAGTAGCTGTGTCAACTTTAACTGGAATTGGAAGCAAAGTCATTGAGTAGTGCTGCTACAGGACTTCCCCAAGAGTTCTATTTTTCTTTTCCTTACAGATCTACTTACATCAATGCTATGGAGTGAAGAGTCAAGTATCTTATAAATAATAGTAACTTGCAACCAGAAAATAAAAAAAATATTTTGCAGTTTATTTTATATATATCTCTAAAGAAATAGATCTTGCTTTCTGTTGGGTTTTTTGTCGTTGTTTGGTGGAGATTTGTTGATTATTTTTTTTGTAATTCAGTAATGCATTGCATCAGGCATTCATAATTTGATACTATCAATTTTTGACTGACAGTTGGATTATTGATGCTGTTAGATACATCTGATTATCAACTACTGTGTAACTTAGAGATACACTTCAGTAAAAAATTAGCTGTTCCTTAATATGCTCTGGTGCTTTGGAGTGAAGGGGTGTATGGCAGTGGCTTCTCAGCTACAGCGGTAGTTTTTGTAACAGCTCTGACTGATCCTCTGTTATTAAGAGGAATAATTTAGTAGCCGTTTTACAATTCTCACATTTGCATTTTTCAAAGTATTGTCTGTCAGGTGTAGTAATGTATTAAGTCTTATATTTGAGAGCTGTCTGTTTTAGAATTTTCATAAAATATTTCTTGAACTGCTCCTTTATTATGAGGTAAATGCTTTTTAAATAGATATTGTATATATAGCTGGCTATACGTTGCTACCTTAGACCAGTTTTTTGGTCAGTACCTTCGCAGTTTGTTTCATTTTACTGATACCTGTGATCTACATGTTGTAGGAGATTTTCCCTTTTTCTCTTCCCCCTTCATGATTCATATATTCAAAAGAAATAGTATACAAAAGAGGAGCTTTGTCAGGAACTCAGAAGTTCAGCAAACAGCTGGCTTTTGTGCTTCTGTGTAGGGCCTCACTGATTTTTGTCAAGGCTCAGGTAAAAAATTCCAATATATAAAATAATATTGTAACCTCTACTCTTCAGGCTGAGGAGGCAGGTACTTCTAAACACTCATAACATTTACTTGATGAAAAATAAGTCTTTTTGACAGTCAGGTAGAACATTTGTTCCTCTGAGTAAATGCGGTTAACTCTTTCTTTAAATACATGTATTGTCCCTGCCCTGAAGAGCTTATGCTCTGCCTGGTTTTTGTTTTGTTGGTTTTTTAGTTGGGTTTTTGTTGTTTTCTTTTTAACAAAAGGAGATGTAACAGAATGGCATGAAACTATTAGGATTGGCTTTAGGTGGTATGGGTGACTTAACTTGCTAATTTAGGAAGAGAATCTTTTGTGACTCAAATGAATCGAACTAGAACATTTCAAACTTTAAAACAAGCTTAATGCTTGCATAACATTCACATTAATACTTCTTAGCTTCTTTCCATGCTCATTTAGGGCATTTTTCAGCTAGTAGATCTGAGACCACAGGCACACGTATTGGTGGTTTGTTCAGATCTTGTAATACTGCTCCTGGAAAGTGTGTATGCCTGTGTGTACTCATGACCTTGACGTATATCCAATCCCTGAGTGCTCTCTTTCTCCCCCACCTCCTGCACCTGCTATATCATGGTCAATTGATAATGAGAATAATCAGGGTGAATTGCTAAATGAAACATGTGGAAAGTGTGTCCAAAAAATTGTATCTGGTTCAATGGGTGTCTAATCTGTACTAGCTAAGTATCCTCCTATGGCTTTTTTATGAGACATTTGATTCTGGGTGTGAAGGTAAAAGATTATTTTTTTTTTCCCTTTTAGTTGCTCTATTGGTTGCAAGATGGTTGAGAGAGAGAAGTCTTCTGTTCTAAAGAACAGAGTGACTTAATTAATATGAAAAACTAGCCCTGAAATAGGTGCATATTGATGAAAATATTCAGGGTTCTGTCTGATTCTTATCCTGTTTGTTTTGTGGGTACTTTGAACCCAAGAAGTATCTGAAACTTCATTTAGGTGTTTAATTAGTTTCTTGGTTATGGTGCTTAGCCTCTCCTAGTGTTACCCCGTGTTGAGGGGAGCCCTCAGATCCCTTCTCCTTTAAAGTCTGTGTAAAGAAGGGATCCAGGCTTACTCTCTTCCTGCCTGGCGAGGAGAGCTGAGTAGGTATGGAAATTCTGTTTGATAGTATTTGGTGCCTGCTGGACTGATGTTTACTCCCTGACATATATGTAACAAGGGCGGCCCATAACAAGTCTGAGTTTGCTGAAGGTATGTTGTGGAGACTTATTGGGGTAAATAAGCTTGCTTTGCTTAGGATGTACAGCACTTCATGGATGTGTCAGGATTTATATGGATCTGGGTAGTCCAAGAAGTTTTAATATTTGTTGAGGTGCTCTCACTGGTGGGGAAGGAGGCCATATGTCCTCTTTTATGAAGGTAATGAAAACAACTTCCACGTTTTCCTTTCTTGTGGTAACTTTTTTATTTTAATAGCTACTGAGGTAACTTTAAACTGCTCAAGGAGATTATTCCATTCTGTCCTAGGAGAATTAAAGAAAAGGGAAAAAATTGAGTTTAATGGATAGAAGAATGCTGCAGTTCAGTTCTCTGTCTCTGTTAATATCTTAATCTACAAGTTCCAGATTTCTTGTGCTGCAAGTGAAGAGTTCAGCTGGGAAATGACACTTATGATGCTGCTCTTAGTGTTATTATGGGAACTGCCCAATTGAGGCTTGTCTGACAATGCAATAAAATAAATAGGCCGCTATTTTGACATGAGAATTACTTAATTTTGTATTGTAAAAATTCAAGGCAGCCTATGACGTTACTGACCTTCACCTCCTAGCTGTGTAGAGAAACACAGCAGGAATGGTATTAAGGGTAGGGCTGAGCAACACAGTAATTTTCCTGAAGTACATATTTTCTTTTTTATATATTTTATATATTTTTTTTTTCATATATGTAGAATGTACAGCTACTTTAGTGGTGCAGAAGTTAGAGCACTGTTTTATCAAGGAGATTTTAGGGGAAAAATGAATGAGGTTGTCTGCAAGCCTGTTTGAGGGTGTTGAACTAAAGTGTTCATGTTGGACTGATGCTAGTGTTGGAGAAAAACTTTCTTGGAGTGTGAACTTTAACCACGTTCTTAAATAATCAACTTACCCTCTGTTGCACAAGCTACACATACAGTTCTTTCAAAATTCCTAGTAATGATAGAACGCACTCGGGCACCTGAGAGGGAGGCACTCCTGTTGTGTATCACTGTGGAGTGGCCGTCTCTCTCCACTCTTTATTACAGGAGGTCTTGAGGGACTTTGGTACAAGCTGAGTGCCCGAAGTTGGATAGCAGCCTCTACTTGTCTACACAGTTATGGTTTCTTCCTTTAAAAAAAAAAATAATCTAAAAAGACAGAGAAAATGAAAAAAAAAGTTGGAGCTCAAAAGGGTTGAGATGATTGACCCCCTCAGTCATTTCTGAAAATGAAAAGAATAGCTTTGTTCATTTATAGGGAGGAATCAAAAGATTGACTCTGCTGTGCTTTTCTCCGATGAAAAGCTCTGGGTGCTTCCATGACACATCTCTATGCATAGTTTCTTCTCAGGCCAGGCAAAATGAACCAGAATATGTTGCAGATGCTTCTGTAGTGTTACTTATGGTGGAATGTCACAAAGTCCTTGTGCACAGTAGATCTTTACAACAGTCCTCCTTTCACAGAATCACAGAATATCAGGGATTGGAAGGGACCTTGAAAGATCACCTAGTCCAATCCCCCTGCTGGAGCAGGAACACCTAGAGCAGGTCACACAGGAACGCATCCAGGTGAGTGTTGAATGTCTCCAGAGAAGGAGACTCCACAACTTCCCTGGGCAGCCCCTTCCACTGTTCTGTCGCCCTCACTGTAAAGAAGTTTTTATTCTCCTATTTAAGTGGAACCTCCTATATTGCAGCTTGCACCCATTGCCCCTTGTCTTATCATTGGACGTCACTGAGAAGGGCCTGGCTCCATCCTCCTGACAAATCACCCTTTATATATTTATAAACAGGTTTGTAGTAGCTTTGTCAAGTGTTTGCTTCTGAAGGAACTTAAGAAACATGAGAGCACAGTCATCCAGGTAAATAATTAAGGTTTTACAGGGTTACAAAAGGCATTATTTTGAAGTCCAGAGCTTTGGGCTGCCTTGATCTAGAGCAGACTTGCCAGCCGTGGCATATGGGCTTTAGAGTTTCTCTTATGGCCTAATAGTCTACTTGTCTTAGAATGTGTCTGTGGGAGGTGAGCTGCTGGTGGTGTAGGAGGGGCTAGGAGCCCTGCACCACGATAGACTGGGAGGACTAACTTCTGGGAGTGTGCATGCATGGCAGTTGCTCCTAGAAAAAGCTGCTGGGTTATTTTTTTTAACTGCTTTGGCAGGAGTTCAGTGGCTTGTGTTGAGCTGTGAACAGATGGAAGATGTGATCAGCTGTTGGGTCAGTGTTTGCTGCTCTAAATAGCTGTTCCTTGTCTTCTCCAGGGAAAGGTAGCAAGCTGGATAGAAGTGTCCAGCTGGCAGCCCAGGAGACTTCACTGTTCTAGATCTAAATTTTCAGATGCCCAGCTTTATTCTTCTAGATGTGAATCATGACTGTGCTGTCTAAAGTGTTAGTTTAGTCATGGCTTGCATTGCAGTGTAAGCTTTGCTCATTTTGATCCTTAAGTCAGTTGTTGCTCACTTTAGAAATAAGAGCTTCGGGGCTTAAAAGTTAAGCCAAACCAAACAGTGTAGAGAACTGGGCAGTGGGTGGTTTATGTCCCAAATCTGTGAACATGCTGAAGAAGTAAGCTTTCTAAAGATTGAAATACATGCATCACTAGCATATAGAACTCTAGTGAGTTGTATCTGTTCATTAAATATTATATGATTGATGTTAGCTATAGTAATTAAATCCAGTAGTTGTCCTGTAAAAATGTAAAGGGCTCCACGGACTCATAACCATCTGTAGTTTTCTGAATTAGAAATGTAAATGCTGGCAACTTAAGCCTACTCTAAGGGGGTTAGTACTTGGACCTCTGTGTCCTGTCCAATAACTGAGAAGTGTTTTCCTGTAATTTTCCCTCTCCATTAGGGTCTTGTTCACCTCCTTTGGGAATCTGTAAGCATAGCAGAAGTAAAAGCTGAAATTATTCCCCAAAGTGGGTGTTGGACAGTAAAAGGTAGATTGGTAGGCATGTTCCTTGACAATGGCAGAAGCTGAAGGAAGTAATCAGTATCTCATTTATTTATGACATTCAGAAAGCTGTTGGGAAGGGGGGAAAATGAATATGACGTGTTGTGTCAGGGCCATCAGTCTCCTGAGTCAGCTTTCATCTAGAATTGATCATTTAAACTAATATGTGATCTGGGTTTGTGTTAGTAACCTGCCTTTCAGGTGGACTTAGCACAGCTGTGTGCTTGCATGGCTGGCTGCCTTCTGCCAGAGCTGGTGCTTAGTAACTCAGAGTTAGCATTCAGCCATGTCCATCAAATGCTCTTTCTGTACCACCACCAGCTGTTTAGGAGCTGTAAACATGGTATTGACCAACTAGACCAAGGTCTGAACAAGACCCAGAAACAACATCTGTATATACTTTCTATGTAGCAAAATATACCTTTCTCAGGGACTAGAAGACCAATGGCATCCTGGCTTGTGTCAGAACTAGTGTGACCAGCAGAAGTAGGGAGGTGATTGTCCTCCTGTACTTAGCACTGGTGAGGCCGCACCTTGAGTATTGTGTCTAGTTCTGGGCACCTCAACACGAGAGATCTCAAAGTTCTGGAGCAAGTGCAGAGGAGGGCAACGAAGCTGGTGAGAGGCCTGGAGAATAAGGCTTATGAGGAGCGATTGAAGGAGCTGGGACTGTTTAGTTTGAGGAAGTGGAGGCTGAGGGGAGACCTCATCACTCTCTACAACTGCTTGAAAGGGCACTGTAGAGAGGTTGGTGCTGGTCACTTCTCAGAGGTGATTAATGATAGAATGAGAGGGAATGGCTGCAAGCTGCAGCAGGGGAGGTTTAGACTTGACATAAGGAAAAAAAAATCTTGACAGAAAGAGTGGTCAGTCAGTGGAATGGGCTGCCCAGAGGTGGTGGTGGAGTCACCATCCCTGACTGTGTTCAAGAGTAGATTAGATGTGGTGTTGAGGGATGTGGTGTAGGGGAGAGCTTGTAGAGTAGGGCTGATGGTTGGACTTGATGATCCCAATGGTCTCTTCCAACCTGAATGATTCTATGATTCTACTCTACTTTTATCCTCCTCTTATGTCAGAAGAAACAGGTGACAATTACAGGTCTGGTAAGGTAAGAGAAGTCTGTCATTAGTGAATGAAGAAAGATAGAATAAGATTAAAATGGCTTTTTCTGTCCTTTTGGATGACGTAGCAGAAAAGTGATTGTGGATGGGGAGAGAAAGCTGTTGATGTTACATGAAATATGGTTTCTCTTTTGAAACGGTCAAATTAATGAAAGAAAGACTCTTCAACATGTAAACTGAGTGTGACATTATGTAACTAATTGTTGTTTTTTTTTTAAACTAGACCAGTGAGTTTTGGTCATGTCCTTCATAGATTTTGACTCTCTATCATTAGTGACATCAAAATAAACTGAATTGTATCAGCATTATAAGGTGAGGGAAAGAAAAAGAGTCATACATTTGGAAGAAGTCTTAATGGAAGCCATGACTCCTTAAAATCTATGTATTTTGTTATTAATCCTTATGTCACTGTGTGTATTGCTGAAATTTGTTGGAAACTGTATGAAATGTAACGTACTCATAACGCTCTGCAGAGTGCTGTGAGGCTCTACCTTGAGTCCTGTTTTGCATGAAGCTCTGGGCTGTCAGGCTGCATCAATGGCAGCTCCTCACGAACAAAAGAAGTGGCTCTAGGCAGGGGTGCCGGACTTGAATGCACCCTGCCACCCACTTCTTCTCTTTGAGGCTTTTTTCAGAGAGGGAACTAGCTAAAAGCTTTAGGATTTCTTTTGTATTTTGGAACTGAAGTAATTTTGTTTTTAAACCAAGATGTTTGTGGGTTGTTGGGTTTTGGGTTTTTTGAAAGTCAAAACTTGTTTTCGTTTTTCTAGGTTTTGGGGTTTTTTTATTTGCTCCTCCCCCCACCATGTGCAGAAATCCTAGCTTTAGCTCTCATCCAAAGCTGGGAAGGTGGTGCTACTGCTGAATTGAACACAAGGGTAGTTCAGCTTTTTTCCAATACTAGGTAGTTTGTTATAGGCATAAGAAACTAAAAGTGTGACTTAAAAATGCCTTGAGTTGCTGTGGTTTTGTAGGCAAACTTCGGTTATTTTGTGAATATTACAAGTTAAGGAAACTTTCGAATCCTGTAACCACATTAAACCCAATAGTTGACTGTTCCAAACTGGTTGTAGGGAGTACTTCAGAGACGGATGGGAGGCTCTGAACTTGGATAACAGTGATGCTTTGGTGGAGGTGTGTGAGTGAGACTGTGTGTGTGCGTGCTCATACGTGTGTGCGTGGATCCAAGCTGTTTAAAACTTGGCATTTTTGAATGTGGATTGATCATGTAGCTGTGCAAGTATAGGCATGATGTAAATATTTTGTATGTGTGCATGTATGATTTTTGGATTAGGAGAACACATGTGTATGTTAGGGCTGCTGATGGACAAAGAAGTGGCTGATTAACATATTTAAAGGTCTTTGCTATACTGAGTCTCTTGGTGAAACCAGTCATTGGGAACAGAAGAGTTTGCCCTAAAAAGCAGTTCTGAGCCACAGTACAGTTTTGCCAGCCTTTAGTGTTTAATTGGTGTGGAGTTAATGACCAAAAGATTTCTTAATTGCTGTAATGCTTCCAGGCTGCTTATCTTCAATAAGCTGCTGCCACAACAGATGGCAAGTTAGTGGTTTAGCTGAGGTTCACTAGAAGTTTTTCACCACTTTAATCACCATAACTTATCTATGTGGCTATAGATCATGTGTAGTTGAAACCCAAATATTCACTGGGATAGGCATCAGATGGATTAAGGTTTTATGTTGTCACTCAGCAAGAGATAGAACACTCCTTTACTGTCAGAAGAAACTTTGCAGTTGTATCTGTGTGATCATCTTTATTTTATCTTCTTTATGACTACTCCCAGGGTTCATCTCCACTATATTGTCGTTCTCTGCTTTTTTTTCCAGGGAGTCTGCAGGGAATTGTATTGGTGTCTGCTGTGATTTGAGACAGCTTGCAGCAGCAGCCTGAAGCTGACTGGTGGTTTTTTTTTTGGGGGGTTCTTTTTTTTTATTAGTATCATAACTGGCTATGAGTCTGAATCACAGGAATAAAAGTGGACAAAATTAAGCTTCCATAGTTTTCAGCTGTAGCTTCTTTTAAAAAATATCCTCATGCTTTCAATGGAAAAAAAATTACAGTTTTTTTTTTCTGTCCTGAGAATGGGCTGTCATTCTCGTATGGTATCCTCCACTAGCTATACATTTGAAACCTTATGGAGGAGGAGGAGGAGGAGGAACTTTGTACTGAGGAACATTGCATAGTAACTAAGTTAAATATTAAATATTTCATGTTTTCGGAAGCGCTGTCATTGGTGACCTAGCTTACTGGGTTTCAGAATTATGGGGAAATCATGGCACTTAATCACACACACTGTGAATATTATTTAGACTGCTTCTTGAATGATTTTTTGAATAAATGGGTATATCTTAGGTCTTTCTAATAAGAGTGAAGAGGAATATTCTTTGCCAATAAGGTCATTCAGAGCCTATGTTTTAATTTTTTATCAAGTGAAAATCTAGTGATTGTGTAAGGTTTAGGGGGTTGTTCTGGTTCCCAGGGATTTGTTGAAACATTACTAGTAATGGCCTGTGAGAATTTATTCCTTAAGTACAAGTAAAGCTTTCAAATAGAAGTCTGAATGTCTGCTGGCCTTTGTGGCTTCTGACAGAGGACAGAGAAATGAGTATTTGTCTAAATGTGAAGCCAGTTCTGAAACAAACTCTGAGGTCAGTGGGTTGCACCTTGATGATGTTACCTGTTAGTGAGATTGGCTCATCCTCTCAGTGAATAAGGTATTTCTGATGATTATACATTTAAATTGCAATAGTGTGTGGTAGTCCCTGTCTGTTTTCTGTTAAAGCTTAGAGGATCCCAACCAGTGCTAGACCTCCCTTATACTGAAGACACTAGAAAATCTGTTAAAGTAACTTCCAACCCTGTTAATATTTATGATAATCCTGAAAAAAGCTTTTTCCCTGAAGTATTTGCTTGGCAAAATAACTGATACATAGTGTGCTGTGTTACAATAGGAGGATACTTGAAGTATTGCCCTAAAATTCATTCCCAAATAATTGTTCTTACATTTTAATTGTTCTCCCAAGCTAGGGATGAATTCTTCTGATGAGAAAATAATTTTCTATGGTTTCTTTGTGACTCATGTATTTCCTTTTTATTTTTTTTTAATAGCAGGAAGTTAGTCTTTACTGTTTTATTTTGCTTGCATTGTCCTATCTCTGACAGTTCAGCCACAAATACATTCCTTTGTGCAGTTTGCTTGAGTAACTTTTTGAAGTTACATGCAAAGTTGTGGGGCTTTTAGTGTTTGACTTTTTTTTTTTTTATCATGAATGAATACAATGCAATGGAGTCTGCTTTTATTGATGCATTTAGGACTTTGCATTTATGACTACAAATTGTCAGTTTTGTTGTCTTAATCTTTTTCACTAAAATGGGTCTTTTGTAGGGGGCTATCTGTGACATGTTGGAGTTTGGGCAAGTATGGGAATAATCTATTAATGAGTGTTAGTACGTGGTCAGGAAGCTATGTCTGCTGATTGTTTTGTAGGGGTGTCTGCTTAATGGGGTTTACTGGGGTTTAATGGAGCATGAATCTTTTTTGTTAAACCATGAGAGGCTCACTGAAAGATGATGTCTTTCTGGCACCTGTTTCATCTGCCTCTCTAATATGTTGTGATCGTTCCCTTCCTCTGAAGCAAAATTTGCTCAGCCCTGGTGAGCAGGGAGGAAGACTGTAGCTCCTCTTGCTGCAAAGCCTGCCCTCTTTGTGGTCAGACATCCTGATCTAGCTGGCCTACTTGAAAGGGAATTACATTGGATAGGCTTATGGCTCCACTCCAACACCAAAAAATAACAGTGGGAAAGGCATAAGGAGTGGTGCTGTGTCCCACTGCTACTGTGTGGAATTATCCTTCTAATTAGGCTGTAATTTTATTTTCTTTTAGTTTTTCCCTGTCTTGGTAATCACACTGGTTGTACATTGATGAGAGAGCGTGCATTTGGGTGTCTGGCGAGTGAGCAGGTAGACTGAGCGCAGTGCTGTATCGGGAGCTGAGTGGCTACCACAGACATTGAGCTTTGTGACGCTCTCATTGTCAGTTGTCCTAGGTAGACTCTACTGATCTGACTCTACTGAAGCTTTTTATCTTCTTCTGAACTATTCATGGACAACAGTATTGATTGGGTTTTGGTTGTTTGGGGTGTTTTTTTTGTAATTACACTCTAGGGAGCAGACATAAATCCAAGGAACCATCTTTTACAATATTGCTCATATCTGTGCTAATTTAACTATGCTTGTTTCACCTTTTAAATCTCCTGCTAGCCAAGTAGCTGGATGAGCTGCTAGTCTAAATTAGCTGCTTACTTAGTGCAAAAATGCTTTGCTACAATCTTACTGATATACCTATCTTTAACTTCATTCTGTTGTAAAGGTGTACTTGCTGAATAGACTATGGCTCTTGAGTGTGGGCTTGGGGATTTTTCTTGTGAAAGAGCCCATTAAAACCTGATGTTTTATTCTTGTTAAGGTACTTGTTTACTGAAAGGAATTACCCCTCAACCTCCTTTTTCATTATCAAAACTCATTAGGCTCTCAATTCTTCTAAGCATGTGTGCTGGCTCTCAGGTAGTTTTTCAGTTCATTCTGAGCTCTTTAAGCTAACTCCTTAAGCTTGATACTAGAGCTGAATGTAATATTCCAGAATCTTTTATCAGTGCTATAAAGTCTTAACTTCAAGTTTCATTCCATCCTTGGTTTTGTCTCATGCATTTGTTTCTCTTCTGGCTAATGGAGACAGCACTGATGCTTTTGTCGCTTGTTTTTCTAATCTGCTCTTAAAATGGCCTAATTGATGGAGATTTTGCAACCTCACCAAGCAGCCTATCTTTGTCCTTAAATACTTTGCTATTAATTTCCTATTATATAAAAATATCTCTTGCTGCAATTCAGACATTTTATTTCTTGTTCTGTTTGCTATGGATACAGAGAGCTGACTTCCTCCCAGCAGTATTCTGACCTATAAGCTCAGTGTCCCTGGTTCTTTAAGGCTTTCCTGGCAGGTAATACTGTCTACGTCTGGTAGTTGTTCTCTTGAGGCTTTTCTCCAGCTGTTCCTGTCTGCCTTGAAGACCTGTGTTCAGAACTAGTTGTAGTTGTCTCTCTGAGACTTACAGGAGCAGTATTACGTAGAAGGATTAGGTCATGTGTCACATAAGCTATACATCCCAAGGTAGCATTAGCTTTTTTCCAACAGTCTGACCTTGTTGACTCCTCATTTGAATATGGTCACTTATGGCTGTTTGGAAATTCATGGTATTTCTGTCAAGATCTTGCTTTTTAGTTTGGCTTTTAGCAAGTCTCAGTAATCAAGACTATCACAAAGGTTAATCAAGTAAATAATGACATTTATTCTTTCTCCCCTTTGTAACTTTGCCATGGATCAGAGTTGTGCTGTTTTGACACAGTTTGTTTTCGATAAAACCAAGGTGGCTGGTAAAAGACTTGTCTTGAATATATTTGACTAACTTTTCTGGGAACTGAAAGCAAGCTCATATTATTCTTCAGGTGTTTCTGCCCTGACCATCACTTATCTCATTTTTTATGGTTTCTTGTTTGGTGATTTGTTGGGGTTTGGTTTTGTTTTGTTTGTTTTGCTTTGGTGTGTGTTTTGTTTTTTGGGCTTTTTTGAGGAGTGAGGTTGTTTATTTGCCTTAAAGGGTTTATATAGTTCACCTTTTTCTAATCTTCTGGTATCTCAGGCGTCCTCCATGAGTTTTCAAAGATAAGATTATTGATTTTGAGATGGTTCAGAGGATTTTCTCAACAGCTTGGTTGAATGTTATGAGATCTAGCCAACTTTGGAAGAAAGTGTAAGCATGGCTGTTTCCAGAAATAGGTCAATTCTGGGTGGGTATTTTTACATTTGTGGCAGTTGTACTAGTCACGTGCTTGTAGTTGATCTCTTTAGTTGACAACTTGTTCTTCATTAATCTTCATTCAGCAATGGAACAAATTCTCTTAGTAGCAGTAGTTAACTGATAGAATGATTTCTTAGTAGCTTCAAGCTGTTTTGTGAGAATTATTTCATTTTGTGCCTTTAGCCTTTTTGATTTGTCCCCTGTATTCTCTTTGCATTGTTATGCTTGTTATTCCCTTTCTATGTGCTTTGAGTCATTATTCTCTTGCTATGTTTTCTATTCCCTTGCTGTGCTTGGTTTTTGTGCATTTGTTTGTATCTATTGTGTCACTTGAGAATTAGCTCTTCCTTGCCTTCTGAGTTCTTATTTAGTGATGTTAAATCTGTCTCTTGCTGTTCTTCTTCCCTTTACCTCTTCAGTAGCCATTGACTTGATGGTTCACTTCCAATGAAATTCTCATTGTTTACTGTCAACTCCTTCTTTCTTGCTGGCTAGGCTAAAGGAGGAGTCTCAATTGCTTTCTCGGTTTTAAAAGGTAAAACATAGGGTGTTGTTCAGCCTGGAGAAGAGAGGGCTCGGGGGTACCTTATAGCAGCCTTCTAGTACCTGAAGGGGGCCTACAGGGAGGGACTCTTTATTAGGGAGTGTAGTGACAGGACAACAGGTAATGGTTTTAAATGGAAAGAGGGAAGATTGAGATTAGATACTAGAAGAAAATTTACTGTGAGGGTGGTGAGACACTGGAACAGGTTCCCCAGGGAAGTTGTGGGTGCCCCATCCTTGGAAGTGTTCAAGATCGGGCTGGATGGGGCTTTGAGCAACCTGCTCTAGTGGGGAGGTATCCCAGCCCATGGCAGGGGGATTGGAATTTGAAGATCTTCCCTTCCCAGGGTCCCTTCCAACTCTAATCATTCTATGTTCCTTGAATTCTTGCTGGAGTTCTGCTATGTTCCATTCCTAGTAGGTGCCTAGGTACTTAGTTCAAAGTTATTCCTTGTAACAAGAAGCCTTGTGCGTTTCTTGAGTCTTCTGCCTGCTCAGAAATGGTGTAATCTGTCAGTCTGCTATTTTTGATAGCCTGTAGTAAACTTGCAGCTTGATAGCACTCGTGCTTTCTACCTTTTATTACTTGTAGTCTTCCAAGATAGCTCGCTCTGCAGTTGTGGTGCTTACATCCTTTAGATACAGGGCATAATACTCCCCAGCGCTTAGATATGTTTGGTTTGTCTTGTTTATATTTTCCCTGGGCACTGACTGTATCTTCTTTCTGTTTAGTATTCCAGCTAGGAGTGGACTCGTATGGAGCAGGTCATAGTCTTGATCACATTCAAAGACTTCTAGCTCTTCTTAGGCTTCGTATGTTAGTATGCAAACCTCTTAAGACTGATGGATTGGTTGCTTATTTCTTGTGAACTTCGTGTAAATAATTACTTGTTCTTAATTTTAGACTGTTGTTCAGCTTGCCCTGGTGTACCATCTTTGGACTCTTGGTGTTTTGCTGATGATCCTAGTGCAAAATAGTCTTTGCTCAAGTTAACAAGCAGGAAGGGTTTCTTTTGTGTGTTAATTCCTCAAAATCTACATTCTCACCTAGGAGCATGTGGGACCTTATCACATGGTCAGAGAAGCCACAGTTGTCCTCTGATAGCTTTTTCAAACTCATGGGGTTGTCTGCAGGATGAATTTGTTTCTGGCAGCGTTAAGATACGGAGGGCTGATTGGGAGCTTCTCACTCCTTCTTGGTCATTGCTAGCAGTATCACTAGTACCCATGTGGAAAACCCATGAACAGCAGTTGGCATGATGAATGAACCCGGGACTGTTTGCTGCAACACCTGCGAGGTGGTACACATCTGCCTGTTGGTTAGACCTGATATGTGATTTCTGCTTCTCTTAAGAGCTGCTCCAGACGACCACTTTTGCTTTCTTGGGTCTGAAGGAGGCAGAGAACAACTGGAGCAGTGTACAGCCCTAGGTGGGGTCAGCAGACAGCTTGTTCTCTGTGCCTTTTTTTCATACAGCTGTTGAGCTGCTTTTGTCTTTGACAGTCTCTCTTATTAGATCACCTCAAAGACATCACAGTCACAGATGTCTCAGCTCAGCTGCCTCTTGCTTCTCCCTAACACCACCCCCAAAACCCACAGCTAAAATCCCAAAACTGCTTTCTAAGGCAATGAAGAATTTAGTACACTGGGATGTTTATCTTATGGTCTTCCTCAGTATATGGAATATAAGCAGCAGTTCCTACTACTCTAGTCCAGGACTTGGGTTTGGCTCGCTATCTGGATATGTCCCTTACATATTTTGGGTCAGGGAACATTTGAGATGAGAGTTTTAGAGAAGCCACTTTCCCTTTTTTGTTCCAGTTTTATATGCTGGGATCATGGTCAGCTTCCTGCTATCAGCACCCCTGCTTTTTAATGAGGCATGGCTGAATAGACTCCTTTAGACTTGTCTGATCTTCTCTTCCTAAGTTGCATCAGTAAATCAGATGCTTGGGTCAAAAGACTTCAAGCTCTACATATTTCCTCAGTTAATCAGTACATTTCTGGTCTGTCCCATAGTGGTAGTTGAAGCACACCATGTGTTGTGTTTCTGCAGTGTATTTCATGTGGCTGTAAGACACTTAATACATGATGTGATGCATGTTTGTGTGGTGGGCAACTAGAGCTGCGTAGTTTGGAGATAATGAAGTGCAAAGACTGAGGTAATGTGCGATGGATATTAGCTTCACTTGTGGTTTTATTAACTCTGTAGTGATTTGTCAAGAGTGAGTATGTTTAACCCTTTACCAGTTACCAGGTGAGGTAATTTTCTTGTAACATAATTCCTGGAGTGGAGCATCTACACTGGTATCATTGAAGTGACATAGGCAAGTAATTAATTTCTAAATGTTGTCTTGCACATCTTAAAATTGCCTTTGAATGAATACTTCTTACAGCTCATAGGGAAAGTGCTGGCAAGTTTTTGGGGGGTTTGTTTTGCATAACCCCATTAATTTTACATATTTCTGTTCAGAATTGAAGCCTAAACAACAGATTCAATTTTTAACAACTCTCTGCTTGAAAAAAATGTATATGCTTGGTTGTTACCTGTCGGGGCTAGTTGAGAGAGTTTGGGGGCATTTTAACTAACTGCTCAGAAGACTTGGCCATTGTACTGGGGAAAGGAAAAGCTTGAATCATCTTTGTTAATAGCTTTTTGTATTTTATATATTATTATTTTTTAGCACGTGTGGCTGCATAATTACTGGAAAAATGTTAAACATCTTTCTAGTACAGGAAAGGCAGAATCCTTGTAGGAGGTGGATTGGCTCTGTTCTGCTGTATCAGATTTGGTTACAAAGAAGGGAAGTACTGCATGTGGGATATGTGCTTCTCACGAGTTTGTGGTGTGTGTAATTAAAACAAAATCTCCTTCCCTCCCATTTTTCCTTGGAGAGCCTGGGTCCCTGGTGGCTGCACACCTGGATATTACAGACCCCAGTGTCTTCACTCAGGTCTAAGCTTGTCCATGCTTAAATTAGTTCTGTTAGTTTGTATACCTGCTACCACTTCACCTGTGAACTAGGGAATGGCATTTAATGCTGTACAGAAAACTTTTAACTCTAATTAATTGCTGTACTTTAACCAGTAAAAGACATGCTTTCCTCCTCCTTGATATTAAATTTGATTTTTAACTTGGTCTCAGCTTTTAAAATTTGCTTTATCTTGCCAGTTGTCCATACCTTTAAACAACACTATTTTTTTCTGCTTTTNCTGTCACTGTGTCTATTCCAGTTAGTCGTTTCTTGAAGGTGGTTGACCAAATGAGGTCTCCTCCAGAGGGTTGTGAAGCAGCACTAATGCTTTCCAGTGTTTGTTGAAAACAGTGTGGTGCAGAGCAGAATCATGTTTCCTTTTTCAGAGTCTTTGGGATGAGTGTAAACCATGGGTAGAACCAAATCCTTCTCCACAGTTGCTTCCAAATCTTGATAGAG
>VZTM01001778.1:212936-230583 GCA_013400555.1 Jacana jacana | reverse complement strand
CCTTTCCTTCTCCCTTGCCCATTAGATTTTCTGCCCCTATTTCTGCTCTCTCAACTCCAAGCCGTTTTCTATAGGCACAGGATAAGGAAGTTCAAGGAGCAAACTGCAGCAGGAGAAATACCATCAACCTGAGCGTCTCATGTCTGCAAACTTATAACCTTGAGGACAGCGGACGTTGGTAGGGTCAAGGGGGAGGAACCAAAGTCTCATTTTAACATGCTTATAATTAACAGACCACAAGATATAGGCGGAAGCGGTGCTCCGGCACCCTTCCAGCCTGCAGCAGTGAGGAGTGGCAGGGGCAGTGCTGTGCGGAGAAAGAGCGGCTCCGCGTGCGGGTACCGCAGCACATATGGCGAGCCCGGCCACACGCTGCTCCGGAGCCGTGAAATCCGGAAGAACAAGGGCACACACCACGGAGAAAATATCGGCTCACGTCTCTAGCTACTTGCTCCAGGGCTTGCTGTTCAGAGCCGTGGCGCTACCTGAACTAACGTTTTTTTACACGGAAAGGGTTTGTTTAAAACCCCTTCTCAAAAGAGAAGAAAATAAAATCAGTTATACAAGAGGATGCTGATTGCAGCAGCCATTCACTGAAAAAGGCTGTTCGTTTCCAGGTGATTTCAAGCGCTAGGATGATGGGAGACGCAGCAGTCAGGGACATGGTAAAGCAGCACCAGCACCCTTGAAGATGCTGTGCCACAAAACTGTGTTATCTTCTGTCTCCCTGATAACATCCAAAGAACGTCACTTCTCTCTGCTGGACAGTCCACCCCCAGTACTCCTCATGGTGGGACCCCTGAAGTTGTAACCAGCCTTGGTCTTCACTGAGATCAAGAGCTGCCCTGATTCCCATCAAGTAATCCTCTTTTCTCCATCTTGTGACACATTAAAATTTAGTTTTCAAGTGAAGCAGAATACAAAACATTATTTTTTTTCTAAAAGCACAAAACCATCTAAAATATTAAAAGAAATCAATCTGCTGCTAATCTCCATTCTTCAAGTTTGAGGAGCTGCTCCCATTCTTCACAGCTTACCTGGGTAAAGTGAGTTGTTCCCGATTTCATTGTCAGAGCATTAAGAGGAAGTTCCATTATTCTAATTTAGCATGAAAATACATTCAAATAGCATTTCATTTTGCCCTTTCAAAGTATTAAGTAACTGCAAGATTCTTTTCAAGAGCAATTGCCCACAGCTTTTTGTGCAAATATTCTCTTTACAAAATTCTCATGATGATCTGTGAGAAGCAATAGGGGAAAAAAATGTTTCACTGACAGAATAAAGCAGAAATCTAGTGTAATACTCAATACAGTCTTATTTATCCTGTAGCTAATTACAACGATAATCTGTTGTATATGGGAGGCATTTCAATGTCAGATTTCATAAAAGGGATTAACTTTCAAGGAATGAGGAAGTGTTGGGAGTTTGTGAGCATTGCAAGTGCCCACCAGCACGCAGCATCTCTCTTCTCCTCCAGGCAGAAGACCTCAGGTCAGTCCCAGCCATGCTCCTGAGCACTGGGTAGCCAGATTTGGGCCTGGGTGATAAATATCTTTGGTTAGTTTACTAATGGACTTTTAAAGATCATCAAGTTCCAACCCTCCTGCCATCGGCAGGGACACCTCTCACTGGACGCGGTTGCTCAAAGCCCCATCCAGTCTGGCTTTGAACACTTCCAGGGATGGTGCATCCACAACTTCTCTGGGCACCCTGTTCTAGTGTCTCACCACACTCAGCATAAAAAATTTCTTCACATATTCACAGGAGAGGTGCTCCATCCCTCTGATCTGTTTTGTGGCCCTCCTCTGGACCTGCTCCAATAGGTCCATGTCCTTCCTGTGCTGAGGACTCCAGAGCTGGACGCAGAGATCTCACCAGCACAGAGAGGCAGAATCACCTCCTGTGACCTGCTGGCTATGCTTCTTTTGATGCAGCCCAGGATACGGTTGGTTTTCTGGACTTCAAGTGCAAATTGCCAGCTCATGTCCAGTTTTTCATCCACCAGTACCCCCAAGTTCTCCTCTACAGAGCTACTCTCAACCCATCCATTCCCCAGCCTGTATTAATACTGGTGATTGCCCCCACCCACCTCTAGGATGTTGAACTTGGCCTTTGTTGAACTTCATGAGGTTCACATAGGCTCACTCTTCACATAATCAGACCAAACCTACACGGTAGTTTTGAAATGCTTCAATGACCAAAATGTGAAATGATGTTAAAGCATCAGTTTAACAGAACTTCACTGTGTTTGGCAGGATTGTCACTGGGGAGTAGGTTTAAGAGAGCAGCTGCTACTATATAGTAAATATCTTTGAAAAACAGTGCTCACAGACCTTTCCTTGAATGAGGACCTTCCTCTCTCATGCATTTGTGGTCCTAATATTTATCCACCTCCCTGTGAGGTTAGTGAAGGGTGATTTACAAGAACAGGCTGAATTACCAGGTAACACATCAAATTACTTGTCCTGAAAAAGAGGGATGCAGTATCAATGTGGTTATTGCTTATGCAGGCAGAGACCAGAAATATGCAGGCAACACCCGTGGTGTTTTCCTAGCACTAATGAGAATTAACTGTGTGGTATCAGTCGCCAGTCAGGTTTACTAAGTGGGAAGCTTGCTTTTAACCTCCTTGACATGTGCTTCCAGAAGCGGAGTGAAAAGGCTGCAAGTCCCAAGAAGACTGTCTCCGAGAGAGCCTGTTCAATTCAATCTTCCTCAAGATGTCAATCACCCACTAAATGTAACTGCTCTGGGTGTGGGAAGTGCAAATCAACAGGTTTAAATGATCTGGAAAGAACCAGATGGCTACAGTCGGAGTTTCTTGAGCCTCTGCCACTACTGAGGAGACACATTGACCAAACTGTGACCAAACCAACGCAAATACTGTTTCTGAATGATGGATATCATTCAGAAATGCTCCAAAAAACTCCAATGCAAAACAAAGAGCTTGTACTCCTTTGAATGACATACTTAAGGATCCATAGGCACTGGATCTAAATTTTCAGGTAGCAAGCTAATTAGCTGAACAGTGATGCTGCAGTGACCTTGCCGGTGACCTTGCAAAAGACTAATGCCTCTGTTTGTCACTTATAACTTAATCCTAAAGAGCAGGTAATAGCCCCCTTCTCCCACTGATCTGACATGGATTGAGAGTTATTGGGATGAGGAATACTCTGGTTTGGGCACTGAAAACACTGGAGGGATGGTGCCTGCACATGCCAGGGCTGCATGAGGCAGTGGAATAGTGGTGATGAGGGTGATGATGATGATGACAACAACAATTAGCTGGTCAGGGAACACCTTGTTCTTAACACAACAGAGCAATTAAGAAGCATTCACTCCAAAGGCCTTAATCTATGCAATTTTAGGTTAGACAAATTCTTTTGAAATCATGTATTCAAATGCTGTTGGTGCTCTAGAGGGTGACAGCCTCCTTGCACCGCCGCAGCTCTCCAGTGTCTCTGGTCTCTGCCTAAAAATAAAACCCTAAGCAAAAAAGAACAAGCCCCCTGCCGACAGCCTGGCACAGAGGCAGAGCACAGTCGCTGCCAGGCATGCGGTCTCTTTGTCCTTACAGGTCAAACCTGGAATTAAGCTAAGGATGCCAAGTCTCCAGATCAACACTTGGAGCCAGAGCTCCCTCTTGCCTGTCTCCTGCCTGGCAGCCCACGATCAGGAGCCCTCCCTGGACCCCTGCCTGGGGCTCAGCCCCAGGGTGGTATCAAAGCATGGCATGGCAATGAGGTCGAGGCAAGGTCTGAGGCCATCACTCGAGCTGAGAAGTACCCTCTCCCCTTCACCTTCATGCACACAGGGAAGGCAGGAACTAAACCAGAGTGCTTTCTCCACCCCATGGTCCTACAGGATTCCCTTCAGATTTTCAAAGTCTGAAAATTGTGAGACTTTGACTCCAAAGCCAGACCAGGGCAAGTGGAAATAAGAACTTCACTTTGCTGGTGCTTTCTACTGTGTCCCCCTCGCTGGCTGCCCAGGGGCCGGAGCCTGTTTTCTCAGGAGAATGTGTGAGCTAGGCTGGGTTGGGGCCTGATCCCATTTACATCCTTCTGCTTCCCCAAAATCCAGGATAAAGCACTGCAGTCACAGACCGTTTGAAGCACAGCAGAACTAAAAGCCGCCTCTGAGTCCAGGGAGACAAAAAAATAGGAAACTAAACCAGACTTACACAATACAAGATTAAAGGAAAAAAAGAGAGATGCTGAGGTTTCACATTAGTCCAATTCATCACATAAATGGAGCATCATTAAAAAAACTATTCCTGGGAAAAAAGCCTCTCAGTCATTCTTTCCCATTCTGTGCTGCCCAGCCCCTGACTCCCGAGGCAAGGGGTTGAGAGGTTACAAATAAAACCCTAAAGGAGAGAAGCTTTGACATCCATTCTGGCAGTTGGGATTTCTGCTCCACCTCAAAAAAAGCAGTGGCAAATCTGTCACAGCGTGCTTGCAGGTTACCCTTGGTGGGCTCAGGCGTCAGCCCCGTGTGTTTATTAAACCCACGCTCTGGCAGGGGGAAGGCATCCGTCTGAATTGCAATAAAGTTCATTTTAAAACAGCTGGATTAAAACTCTTTATCTTGGTTTAAGGAATTACTGGACGCTGGAATAAAGCATTCAAACACAGCTCCTCATGCCTGGGTACCAGTGCCTTGCAGGTGGCTCTGGTCACTTCAGCAGACACTTAGGGCTCTGATCTGGCTTTTGTGGGTGGTGCAGTGTTGCAAAATGAGATGGTCTTGTGTCTGCCTATGAATATATGTGTCTAGATGGATAGACATGCGCACTGTGGAAATACATATAAATATGCTAGATTTAATTGTGTGGGGCTGGCTTTGCTCCCAGTCTCATTCACTAACCCCAGCATCAGCAACTGTCCACACAAATCTCTAGCCTTCTTATCGATCACCTACAAAATGGACCTATAGAAAAAGTGACTGCTGTCTTGGTCCAACCAGACATTCACCTGTGGACCTAGCCTTTCTAGGGGACCATGACACAAAGAGGCATGTACATGACCTGAAAGCCTGACAGTGCTCCTCAGGAAACACTGTCTGGGCAGCTTCACTTTTAACAAACACTGGACTGAACATTGTTTCTGGCTAACAGCAGCACCACTGGAAGACACTGCAGGAGCAGACCTGCTGCTTGCACAGTAAGGAGTAGAAAAACCTCTGCAGCCTGCAAAGTTCAGACTGCTCCAAAACCTGGCTGTTTTCTTCATCGTAGGCTATCAGATCCATGAAAATCAATATGGTGATGTGCACATTTATGTGGAGTTTAGTTTTGAGGACCCAAAGTTGTTTCCGTCATCATTGTCATACTTTCACAGCTGAGGTGACTGAGCTGCATAGGAAGCTGTGGCCTTCTGCTGACAACCCACAGTCATCTTCTATGGAGCAAGGAGACAGTAACCCAAAGGAGCAAGTCTCTCCCATAACATTCTTTGCAGAAACCGTGCCTTTGTAGCCAGAGGAGACTAGAGACCCAACAGTGACCTATCCATCACCATTCACCACATCCTCATCTCAGCCAGTGTTTGATGTGAATGTCTTGTGTACCTCCAGCACTGAGTTCTACTGGGGGGGCTACACCAGGCACCGCACTGTTTAAATGACCTAAAGTCCATACCAAGCCTGGGAACTGGGGAAACTGAGGCACTGTAGAAGGCGAATAAAATGTTTTGTAGCTTTAATGCACATCTGAACATCTCTGAACTGCCAACAAGTGGTGGCAGGACTGGGGTAACCATAGAGTACGGGTAATTTCACAGGGTTTCTGATTAGACCCTTCCAGCATGTTCAAGCTATTCTTCCTAGGTGTTGCAGCTGTGTTGGTGGGACCAACCCCCCTGGCAGTCTTCACTAGAGCCAGGTCTTTGCATTTGGAGGCACAGAGGCAGTAACCACTGAGGTCTGACAGCAACTTGGATAGCATCGCATACGACCTTCTCCTCCCTGGGGAGGAAGAACCCCAGGACAGGGGACCCAGTGCAGTTCAGCATCCAGACCAATACAGGGGTCTGCTGTGCTCAGTAGCAGCTCTTGCCACTCCTTGTGCCCTTTGAGGTCCCCTCCTTCTTACCTGCCCCAGCCCAGCACTGGGCCCCATTACTTTCGCCTCCCTTCCAGCCCCACACCCCTTCCTTTTCCCCATCCACCCCCAGTGGGGAGGCCAGGGAACAGGAGCCAGCCTTTCTCTGCAGAAAAACTTTCCTGTTTATTTATGTTTTCCTCCTGCCCATGGAGATCCTGCCGATCTCTGAAAACGGTATGAAGTTATTTGCTTGAGCAAACTGACAGCAGCCTCTGGGCTGAACTTTTGATCCGTCAGTTTTCTGCCATCTTCAAAAAGTGCTGCAGCAGCGCAGGCGTGTGCACCACCGGGTGCAGGCAGCAGCGATCCTGTGGCGGACAGAACCACGGGCTTGCCACGGACAAGAGAAGTCAATGGTGGTGGAACTCCATTCTTCTGGCTTCCATCCATCATATCTGGCTTAGCAGCAAGGGGACAGTCAGTGTTGCCCAGTCCCCGCTGTCCAGGGGTGGGTGTCTCCATTCTTAGGAGGCACCAAAGAAAGCATAGAGTGGTTCTGCTGTTGAAGCAAAACAGAGCTGCAGGGTCTTCAGCTTCCTTTAATGTCTCTCTTGGTCTTGAGTCCCAGGAGACTTCCTCCTTCTCCTGTCCCTCAGGCAGGGAAGTGGTAGAAACCTGTCACCCAGCCCTGCCCCAGATGAAGTTTTTCCAGCAGTGACTGGCGATGCTCTGGCTGACTCTCTCCTCTTCAGTGGAAGGTATTTTTCAGTGCGTATTGTTGTCTCTTATCCTGAGGCTTTTCTATGCACTCACAGAAATTCAAAATGATCACACTGACACCAACATTGCTGTCTCAACATTTACACCTCCGGGATGAATATTGTAAAAATAATGCTATATAATAGGCAAAACTGCAGGGTTGGATTCAAGCACAGAGGGGAGGAGATGGAGTCAGGAAACCAGAAGGCTCAAAGTTTAAACTGGACAGCTAAAGCTTCCCACCCCAACTTATATAAGATGCATGTAGTTTATCATGCTGTGAAACTTTGTTCCCTACTTAAATAGGATGGACCAGAGTAGATGAAAGCATAGGTACTATGCATATAGAGAAAACCACATCTGTCATCCAGCTGGGACTGAGAGATTACATGCTGTATCAGGGGGATAAAGCATGTGGGTGTACTGTACTCTGGGCCAAACTTTCATATCTTCAGCATATGGTTTCTCACTGACTGCTGGACCTCACCCTTCAGCAGCAAGGACAAGCTGCCCAAAGGAAATGCTGCTTGTGGTTAGTAGATGTGCAAACTTGGAAGTGCACAGGGAAAAGTTATTTGCAGGAACTGAGTACAAAATCAGGTAAAAAGCCATGGTGGTGAAGAACATTGTCCACCTCAGACAAAAGGTCTGTTATATGAGCAGGATGTGGATGGAAGTCTGTGCAGGGGATCCATTAGCCAGTGCCATTCCTGTTGGTGAACACCACCACAGCACTGGGAAGTCCTGCTGGAATGGATGTGGGGTGATGCTGCACAAAGACAAGGAAAGAAAAGCTATCTGCTCCAGGGAAAAAGTCATCCCTGGTCCCTAAAATGGGAAGAAGTCGGGTTGGCATCATGTGGTCATCCTTGCTTGCCATCCTCAGTTGACATCTTGGAGATAGCCAGATTCCAAGGCCATTTCTCAGTCTTTACTTCTACAGACTTTGGAGGCAGATGGGTCTGGATGAGAAGAAAAAGATAACAGCAGTTCTTCAGACACACTGGAGTCCACAGCTGGACATCTAACTCCACACTTAAAGGGTACAATGAGTGGCCTGATTGTCAAAGATGTTGAAAATCCAAACTCCACACAGGGTCATAAAAGGAGATCAACACATTTGACAAAAATGAGCTTTCTCACAGTCTCACTGGAGAATTTTAAACCCAATTCAGCTGTCCACAGCTGTGCAAGAAAATCTGTAAATCAAGAAGTTACTCCAGGCAAGATTTAAAATGCTCTAATTGCCTGTTGGATTTATGACAAAAGTACCACAAGAGACAAACTGGTTTCAGTACTTGACTGGCATAATTTAGGGAAAAATATATCTTTCCTTCTGTAATAAGTCATTATTACCTTAGGTTTAGTGTTCAAACTTTCCCCATTAATATTGTAGCATTTTATACCAAAAAACATGTGTATAATTGATAATCAAAAGTCCTTGGAGATCAGAAAAATACAATATTTTAGTGCAGTTAGCTTAAAAAAACAACTGGAAAATGAGATTACCTTTTGAGATTTTGCTTTGAAACACAATGGGAGGTAGATAAACAGCTCAGGCCACATCCTGCTCTCACTGCTCTGATGTATTTGGGACTAATCCTATTGAAACACAGTGGATTTCAAAGGTTGGGCCAATATATTTTTTAAATGTGTGTTTAAGATTTTATACAATGCCTACTAGTGCCCATCGACCTCTTCTATTAGTTATATTCACATCCACAGGGCATGCTGATTTATCCCATAATACTGTTGTTTACTTCTATAGCTCATTTTCAAGCTACCAAAACCTCAGGCAAACACAAGGGTGTAGTTATGCAACCCTTGGCAGCCATGATGTCCATAACCTGAGACATTCCTGAGGTGAGGATACAGGATTTGGCTGTAACCCAGGGAGGCATCCAGTGCCTTTGGTGGCTTGGGCATACCCAGGGGAGATCCCTATGGGGAAACCCAGTGGCTGTGTGGCAGCTCTTGTGCCGCTTCCTCCAAATTTGAGTAAGTCATTGTGCCCTCCAAGCCTGTACGTAGATGAGCATCATGATCAAAGNTGATCTGATCTAGGTGTTCCTGCTCTGGCAGGGGGATTGGACTAGATGATCTTTCAAGGTCCCTTCCAGTCCCTGATATTCTGTGATTCTGTGAAGATTGGGAAGACAGATTTCATTGTCCCACCAGGTTTCCCAGAAGATATCATAGGGCTTCAAAGGACACCACATGTGGAAGCAACCTGAGAGGAGGAGGGCTATCTGGCTGTGAGATGCTGTGAAGGATGTGGGGATGGATCTATGCCCTGCCAGGTGTCCCATCTTCCCTGCCTCAGGGAGAAGAATGAAAGAGGAGGGTGAAGGGTGGAAGACAGTGAAGGGTGGAAGAGGAGGCAGAAGATTGAAGACAGCAAAGGGTGGAAGAGGAGGGTGAAACACAAAATAGGAATGTGAAACATGGGAGAGGAAGGCGAAGGGTAGAAAAGGAGGTTGAAGAATGGCAGAGGATGCTGAAGCAGCTTTGCTTTGCTTTGCTGTCCCAGCTACTGCTGAGTGTATTCTATCAAAGGGAAACAGTCTTCATAACATGTTGTTGTACAACAAGATTTTTTAATGGTTGTAAGCCCAAAACTGCAGAAAGTTTCTCTTGAAAGGGCAGATTCTCACAGGGCTCAGTAATAAAGCTTCACCGAGTGAAGTGTCTAGTGCTGGTTTATACCAGCTGTAAGAAATCAGAGTAATGTAAGAGTAACCAGGGGGATATTGACTTTAAATATACTGACTTGTTTTGGTTTTAACTGGTATTTTGGATCAAGAATCTTAAAAGAAGATTTGATACTAGCTTTTATGATAATACTTTTCCCTGATGATACCACACCTTTTCCCCGGTCACCACCAGAAGTAAAACTAAGAATAAAAGCATTTTTCTAATCTTTACACTTTATATTAAAAAATAACTCTCAATAAACACCTCCTAGGATCACTTTTGACATTAAACATTGATTTCTATGTCTGTTATAAACCTTGAAGAATTGCCTCAGGCACATGTAATAATCTAAGCATTAGATAGGAACATTTTCACTATCTAATTATTACCCAGTTTAATACAAGCCACACTTCACTTTCTTTTGAAAAAAAAGAAATTATCTTAAAAAAAAAGACCCATCCCCCAGCAATTCTGCTGTTGCTGTTGGAGCCAAATGCGGTACATGCCAACACAGGGAATGCAAGTCAGACCACCCAGCAACACAACATCTTTGAACAGACATTGCAATATATACAGAAATGTCAGGGTCGTCTTCTTTCTAAACAGGTAAAATCCTCTCCCCATTGCCCTTATTTCCAAGAGGAATAACATCCGGCTTCATTCTTCCCTATTTCCAAAACATGCCTCTTTTCTGAGCGCATTTCAGACTCAAGGTTAATGGAGCAAAGGGCTTGTGCGCTCCCATGTCCGAGGCTGATTCCTGCTTGTTTACATTTGAGCACCATCATTTATTTTTCCATTTTTCTGCCCAAAACATGGCTTTTAGGTAATGAAAGCTGGGAACATTCTCCCATAATTCAACTCAAAGGAGGCCAGTAGGTTATATCCAGGCACAGCACTGAAAATTTCTCGAATAGCCCAAATTTAGTGTTTCTTCTACTTCATACAGCTGTTTCCATGATTTACATGCACTGCTTAACTTGGTTTTATAAATATCACTCCAGAAACTATAGAGGAATAAAATACCTAACATAGGAAGATAAATACTTGAGCTGGGAACTGGTCACCCTGGGCTGTCTTCTCTGTGGCATAAAGTTTGCGGTGCTGCTCATTCCCTGTATGTATCTGAGCTGACATCAAAAGGGCTTGTTTCTCTCCACAGACCCTGTGGAAAACCAGGGTGCTAAGCCCATATGGAGACACATATACTGGAGAGAGCGACAGTTAAGTGGGGTGAATCCCACTTTCCAATGTCCAAATGATTTAATAGAGATGACACCCAAGAGACGTTACTGAAATGAAGTAAATCTGGGCAGAAATGATTGCAGCAGCATTTGGGGAATGGAACAATAGCGTGTACCTTGAGAGATATGGGGTTGACAGAGAGCTTGTCATTCTCTAGGGAAGCCTATCGGACTTCCTGGATAGGAAAAAGTGAATCATCAAGCCATCAGTGCTTGCTTGGACCTCATCCTGAAATTGCTTGAGCTGTACCTGGCTTGTAAAAGCGGCTGTGGGTACAGATGACTTCCTTGGGAGCTGTAGGAGCAACAACGGGACAGAGACATCAGCTCCTCGATGTCTTCCCAACCCCTTCACCAGGATGAGAGGAGACTGGGGATGGATGGAGCTCACCCGTTCCCACTTGCAGGGGAGCTGCTCACCCGGAGTGTTCCAAGTTGGTGGACTGAAGACAGTATTTCTGAGAACAATTCAGCTTCAGGTGTTTTTGGGGAGGAACTTCTTCCCCTAGAAGTACCCACCTCTCTCCACAGCTGTAAGGGTAGCCTGAGGGACAGCTCGGGTGTGACATTTGCAATGCCCACATCCACACTTGGGCAATGCACCCCAGCCATCTGCTCACAACCGATTTACAGTAGCAACCCCAACATGACCAGTGAATGAAAGGCTTCCCAAGGACAGTGGTTATAGGTAGGAAAATACTTGTCCATTACACTTGGAAGGATATATGGAGTTGTATTGTAGCTGGAAAGGTAGACAAAGTGTATTGCACCCACCCTTTCCTTCTGATCTGAAAGCTGAACACCCTGAAGACTGTCTGTTGGATGCAGTTAGCCCAACTCATCTAAGGAGAGGTATTATTGCTCCTTGCAAACGTTGCCTCATTTAAATGCTTCAATTCAGAAGAGCAATAACCGCTACCACTACAGTGATGTTTTCAATGCAGTGGGAAGATTTCAAGCTCTCCCTGTGGCAGTGCAGCCCAAGAAGTGTGAGACCGTGACAGTATTACTTATGTTTTCCCAGTACATTGTCAAACACATGCAAACAGCACTAAATGTGATTTGGGCTCCAGATATCCGCAACAGGATACAATGGGGAGATCAGAATTTTTCTCCCAGTGGAAGGTATCGAGTTAAAAAAGGATAAAAGGCTTGAGGAAGGATGGGGATTAAGATGAATATTGTAGAAAAGTCAGGAATTTGTGCTGGAGGTGTAAATCTCCAGGTACAAATCAGCACGGCTTCATGGATGCTTCTGTTTGCATTAGCTACGCATCTAGTCCTGCGTGTTTGATCAAACTTGGTTTGGTGCAGGGGAATAAGGAGGTGTTGCAGAAGTGAGAGGAAGCAGCTTCTTTCTCCGAGGGAGAGCAGGAATGCAAAATATGTCTAAAATAATATGCTACCCAAATAGTCTTTCAACCTTTCCCGAAGGAAAAATACACTTCTCTACAAGGAAAATGCCACATTATATCTACAGCCCCAGGAAAAGAATGAGGTCACATCTTTCACTAAAGCTGAAGGAGGTTGGGTTTTTTTTTTTTCAGTGCAGCGTTTCATATTCTTCTTCCAGTAAGTAGACATGCCTCTCTGTGGTGGCATCCTTGATATTCATCTTCAGCTGGGCTCCCTCCCCCAGAAAAGTTCAATCCTCATTCCATCTAAAGGGCTAAATCCTGTACCACCAAAGCAAAGTTGCTATTACGGAGGAAATGGGTTTGCCCCTTGCTTCCAGCGGTGTGGATTGGGAGTAATTCTCCTGAAGTTTAGAGGTGAAAGCTGTCCCACTGACTCCGGGTTTCTTGCATGGGAATGAGGGAACAGAAGCCAACTTTATAAACCAGATTCTGGTCTCTTTACACAAGGACAATTTGTAATAAACCCTGTGGCTAACGTGAAGTTATTGCAGATTTGCACTGGCATGAATGAGGTCAGGAACCAGCCCGGGGTGGCTGGGACAAGGCAGCACAGAGGTGTTGGAATGCAGAAATTCGGAGTTTGACTTCCTTCAGCCCCTAAACGATCTCAGTGTGGTGACACCCCGCCTTCGATGGATTTTGGGTCAAACTGATGAGTGTCACGGCTCAGGACCGAGCACACCCGACATGGAGAAAGCCACGTGGAACTTGTCAGAGCGAGCCAGCACCGTTGTGCTAATTAGAGCTGTCTGCTCAATGAATTTAGCTTTAACTGCTCACTGAGTGTCTGCAGCTAGATTGGGATTTCCTCAAATTGATTTGTAATTTGAGGTTACTCAATTAATTTTTCTTTTTTTTCTTGCTTTTTTCTTTTTTTTTTCAATTTTTACTCTCTGGCTTAATCGCACAAGTGTTTGCCTCCCTGTATCCATGCCCTCCTCGCTGTGACGGGTGCCAGTACTCCCCAGCCAGGTGCCCTCTCCAGTATCGCAGCCCCAGTTTGGCCACCAGCGGGCCAAACCTCCCAAGATTCACCAGCCGTTTAGAAGGAGGTTTCAAATAAGGAGGATAGAGGAAATTCAAACTTTTTTTTTCCTTTTCTGGGCCACACAAGCCTTGCCCAAGGCATTATTCATAGAAAAATTAGGCTGCTGCAAGATTCACTGGTGGGGTGCAGAATTTAAATAGAATTTTCTCTTGTCCCAGTTACACAAAGTCAGCCTGATTCCCCCATCCCTTGTGCTGGTGTAAAATGGGAGTAATTCTAGCCACGTGGCTGGGATTTATTGCCCACCAGAGGGTCCAGTCCCAGCCCTGTGGACAAATGGAGAGCCAGGGCAGGTGCTCCCCGAGGCACCATGTGGTGGCTGCTCTGGGTGGCCAGTCTCAGCCTCAGTGGGTCGGAGCCTCACTATGAGAGTGGCATCTTCCTTCTGATGTGAAAACCTGCATGGGTGCAACTAAAATTTGGTCTTTTCCAAGCATTTTTTTTTTTTGGTGGTCAGGCTTTGAGTACCAGTGTATTTGGAGGCAGAGAATGCAGACGGTGCACATGTGGCTGCTGTGGAGTTGTGACCCTGCACGAGCAATGTTTTACGGTGTTCATCTCCCACGGCTTCTAACGTGGAGCAACCAAAGCACCTGCTTGCCTTTCCAGTCTCTTAAGTCTCTCACCATTTTAAGCTTCACAGGTCAGAGTTATTGCTCTGTTACAGCAGTTTTATGCCAGGAAAATTGGACTGATTCCAGGGAGGAGGTGCTGTCCCAAAATAAGTTTCAGGAACTGTTTGGTTTGGGGAATGAAACCGCAGCTCCCTTTCAGGGAGATTTGGTTTCGTGAAGGCTGAGCATGAAGCACTGAATCTTGCAAGGGGACACAAACCCTTTGCTGTTGCTGCTCAGCCTTGGCCACTTGTTCCAGCACTGAAAAACAAGCATCTGCTGGTGGGAATATCTGGTGCATCCTGTGTTCAATGAGCTTCCCTTTCCCTTTAGGATTTCCCTCCAAAACATGTAAAATAGTCTGGAAATTGTGCCAGGCAATACCTGCCCACCCAGGTAATTTGGTTCATCATTTCTGCACTTAAAAAATGCCAACACAAACACTTCTGTGATATTGTGGGGTTCTCATGACAAAGATGTTTGCTCTGGTTTCTGTCCAACTTCCCTCCCGGGGAGGGGGCAGAGCCCAAAGCTGTTACTCGCTGCCTGTGGCTCTTCCAAGCAGGAGCTCAGACCCAGAGCCAGCCTTCCCTCCTCTTGACTTGAGATTTTCAATCAGAGCAATTCCACTGACTTCAGAGAGCTGCTGCTCATTTCCAAACATATGCTTAGGAGTATAATCAGGCTTACAAATCTCTGCTGACGGCAAAGACGAGTTCCCTTAACTAGTAATGCAAAATGCTGCTAGCACAGCCACTTTGGGCTCGACAAACCCAAAGCTGAGCATGGTCCTCCTTGGAAAAGAACATTTTATGAGCAGGAATGGAAATTAATGGGTGCTTTTGCACCATGAGAACATGATATATCCACAGAAATGTGGTCTCTGCCACTGTGGCAGCATTGGTATTGCTTTACTCTCTGTGGGGTAGGTATGGGTGTAGGGCAGGAGTCTCTGCAAATCATCAAACCCAAGGGAGACATAGCGTGGACTTCACCAGCAAAGCACAAAACATAGCTTGTGGGAGGCAAGGATTTCTCCCACTCACTTTTGAGCAGCTCACTTCAGCCCCAGGTGCCAGCAAAGAGCATCCCTGCATTTGTCCTGGTACAGGAGAAGGTGGCACAATGGGTCCAAGCCAGCAAAGAGCATAATAAGCTGTTCACACTGCTCAGCATCACGGTGCTCCAGGCACACATGCCTGCTCAGGAGCATCACTGTGTTCAATGAAATGATTCATCTTTTACCTGGCTGCTGCTGGAGCTGGAGAAGATGTTGGTCAGGCTCTCATCAAAACCTGAAGACACACTGGACAGTATTTAGCCTGGTGTCTCTGTGTCAGAGTCTGCATCCAAACAAAATGCACAAGCTGTGGCAGCAGGTAGCAGAGGCAGGTGCCAGTGGAAGGATATCTGGGACACCCATGTGGTGATGGTAGAAGGACCTACAAAAGACTAACACTCTTCTGGACCCGCACTGGGAGGTCAAGTGGTGCTCCATATGAGCAACCCAGAGCCCAAGCTCATGTAGATGTCTACATCAAGACATTGTAATTCACAGATCCTTTAATCTGCCAATTAGTCCCCCCCTGCCTGAGGTATTTCCTGGAAGACAATTCGGCCTGTTTCAGTCCACTCTTACCATTTCTCTCATCAACACCTGGCCATGGTTTCCAGCCACCACAGTTGTGTGCTGCTTCAGAAGAACAAGAGTGTCTCCTCTTATTCAAAATTCATTAAACCTCCCCCCATGCAAATGGTAAACTGTCAAGGTGGACCATAGGAGCAATGGAGTGGTTCTGCTCTCTGCTAAGCCTTGAAGAGAAATTCAAAGTGTCCAGAACCACTTGTGTGTGTAATGTTGGTTCAGCTGAGGTTCACAGATGTCTCTGGCTGGACATCAGAGCAGGGTCTGGCTTGAGGGGGAAGCATGGCCCCATGTCTCTGCTCCATGTCAGGTGGTGGCTTTTGGGGCAGGGCACACATGTCTGCAGTTGGGGCGTGCATGGCAGAGCACAGCACCAGCAGGCAGGCACCAGGGTGCTCAAGCACAAACAAGACTTTGAATGGGGTGGCCAAGGAGGGCATGGCTGGACTGGCTTGTGTCCTGGGAGGGTGGTTTTGCGATATGCCTGGCACTGGGTAGCAGTGCCTGGCCTCATATGGGTGCAGCATCGCCCTGGGTGGCTGCAGCAGCTCTCAGTGCAGCATAGGACTACCCAAAAGCTATGCCCAAGCGCCCAGCAGGCAGGACTATTGCTCCCCTGTCTGTATTGGCACCATCTCCCCTACCTGCATGAGGTCGAGCACATCAGCAGCACCTCCAAAACAACCAAGACTGACATCACCAGGGTCCTGACTGGGTGACAGGGTGTCCCACCGCTGTCTCTGGGCACCTGGGAGCCCCATGGGCACCCAGTCCCCTACTGTACATCACCTCCATCCCCCTCTGCCCCTCTCTTCCACGGAGGAAAATGGAAGTTGCCTTTTGTCTGGCAGGGGTCAGACAGAGCCAGTTTGTTCGATAAAGCTTTAACGCTTTGTGAACACGTAGAAAAGCTCAACCCAGGGCCCTTTGACAATCTCTATTGTTTTGCAGCTAAAAAAAAAAAAAAAAAGAAAAAAAAAAAGGGGAAAAAAAAAAAGGAAGGCTGGTTTGATTTAAAACACCAAGTTCATGGCATTTCAAAGAGAAATGATACACAGTGTATGGATTTGTGTGATACGGGGAGATAAAGCAGGGAATAAAATGCCAGGCAGAGCATTACAAACGCTGCTCTCGGGGGTGAGCCTGGTATTTTGCCATCTGATTATTCTAAGAGGTTTCTGTCTCTGCGGTGAAATCTCTGGCATTAGCTCCACATCCCAACTCTCAGCATTTGGGGCAAAGTCTGGGCAAGGAAAAGGTGTGATAAAGGTGAAAGAAAAAGCAATACTTTGCCCTAATGTCGAGCGTGCCCGGGAAATGGCATGTGTGTGTGTGTGTACGGTCCGCTTCATCCACACTGGGGTTCATTGTCTGCAAAATTCATAAGCCACGTAATACACCAGTTGCCAAGCAAAGCTGGAATATGGGAACCTTCCCCATAGTTTATTTAAGCAATAATATTTGACAAAAGTCTCCTGAAGGCAACATGCAAGCTGGCGAGGAGGTCAGTTGATTGAGTATTTCATTTATTGAGCGTGCCATTGCCAAAATAAATAACTGGGAGAGGAAAGCAGTAGTCAGGAAATTGAATGTGGGTTGGTTTCTTGGGTTGGTGTGGTGTTTTGGTTTTTTTTGTCTCCGGTGAAGTTTCCCTTGAGTGATTTCCTTTGGAGGCTGCTGCTGCCCATGGAGCACATCCCCTTCCTCCAGCTCCAGCAGCGGCCCAGGCACTGGCGACATGCTCCTCCCAACCGGCCTCCGCCAGGAGAACAAAAATGTGGTGTTTCACTCTCCTTATAATGCATGCAGGAGACAGGATTAGGTCCGAGTAGCAGCAAGGTAAGTAGAATTAATGGCTGGCTTCAATAAACTGCGCCATTCTTGACCCAGGGCTTCTCAACACCATTCCTGCCCGGTTGTGTTGCATGAAAGGCAGCACGGTGCTGTGCCTGAAGAGGCTGGGGGGACTGGAAATGTACACCAGTTTGCGGATTTCCCTCCCCCCCCTTTTTGTTTGTTTGTTTTTAATATAGTAAGAAATCCGACTGTTGTTGTTGTGAGATGCTGGAACCCCTGCGGGAGGGACAGAGGGAAGGAGGGACAGCAGGACGGAGGGATGGAGAGATGGAAGGACGGGAGGATGGAGATGGAGGGCGGCAGCCTTTGTGAACGCCTCTTG
>VZTM01001778.1:196442-211655 GCA_013400555.1 Jacana jacana | reverse complement strand
CCCCCCCTTAATCCCCCGGCCCTCAAACCGTGGGAAATGCAGGATTTTTCGCCCCCCTCCGCGCCGGCGGGCGCCGCGATGATGTCGGGGACTCGTCACCCTCCGACTAAGTTACCCCCGGCCCGGCTGCGCGCAGCGCGTCCTCTCCGCGCCTCGGTGAGGAATCGATCCAAACCCTTATTAATTTATCTTAAACCGCATTAAACCCATTTCCCTCGTCTGGGCGAGAGCTTGGGTTTAATTCATTGAATATGCATGCGGAAAGTTTAACGGCGGTAGCAGCCAGGGGTTCAAAATTGCGAAGTTAAATATTTGTTTTTAATTTTCTGGCTCAAAAATTTTAACTAACGGGCAGGATTCCCGCCGCTCTAATGTGCTTGCATAAACGGCTTTGTTATTACTACTTTCCTGCTAAAACAACATTTGCTTCTCGTCCTGACACATCGTGTTTGAAATCCGGGCAGGCGGGCGAAATCTGCCATCTAATATGTAAAACCTGAAATGAGCCTGCCCGGCCGCGGAGCCGCCTCGGCGCAGCGCCTTGCCCGCGCACCGCGCAAAATTAACAAAACGTGGCACTCCTATTAGTTTTTAATTAGATTTTCTGATTATAGGCATGTTTAAAGGACAAGATTGCGTGTTTATGGAGGGAGATTTCCTCAAGAGTCTATTTGATTAAACGTATTTACAATAACTCCGGTGTTTAAACTTTGTCACATTTTAGGGGACGCTTTAATGAAAGTATAATTTTAAGACGGGGAAAAGTTGCAGACAACAACGCTCTCCAGCCTGCCCCAGTTTATTTATTTTATTTTATTTTATTTTATTTTATTTTATTTTTATTTATTTTATTTTATTTTATTTTATTTTATTTTATTTTATTTTATTTTATTTTATTTTATTTTAATCAAACATTATAACCAATAAACTACAGAACCCAGGGCCGGTGGCCCTACAGCCAGGCAAAAGGGTCTTTGTCACGGGATCGCGGCGGACAGGAGCCCTCAGGCCCCGCGGAGCAACAACGCGGAGCAGGGGCTGAAGGTGCGCANTCACGGCCCGCCCTGTCGGCGCGGAGCCGGGAAGCGGGAGCCCGGGGGGGCTGCCGGGCTCTGCCCTGGGGTACACACGCTCTTCCTCTTCCTCCTCCTCCTGCCCTCGGGGCAGCAGCCGCGCAGGGGCAACCAGCCCCCGCGGCCCCTCGACGATGTTCGCCTGGGGCAGGTCCTGCTGGGGAGTGAAATCACCCCCCCAAAACCCCGGTCGCTGACACCCGGGCTCTGACATGGCCACCACTTGGGTTTTTAACATCTTCCCAGTTCCCAGATGTATNTCCCCCCTTCGCCCCCCGCCTCTGTTTCTTTCACTCTTCCCTTAACAGCTCTCTGCTCGCCGCCTCGGAAAGACCGCGCCCGGCCGCGCAGCCTGCGCCCACCGCCCAGCGTGCTGCGCCCCCTCCTCCCAAGGCCGGCGGTGGGGTGCGGAGGGGTGCGGAGGGATCGGGGCTCACGGCCCGCCCTGTCGGCGCGGAGCCGGGAAGCGGGAGCCCGGGGGGGCTGCCGGGCTCTGCCCTGGGGTACACACGCTCTTNTTTTTTTTTTGGTCTTGCCTATTAGATATAATTTAACATAAAACGCCTGTTATAATTACTGATTATACAAGGGGTGCCTTGTTTTCGCAAGCAACTAACAGGATTATCCAACAAGAGCTAGATTTCAAATTAACCATAAACGTGTCATCGGGATTCATTTGGCTGCGCTGGAAAGGGGGGAAGGACTAAGGTTGGGGATGGGGGGACTGGGTGGTCCAGAGAGCCCTGTGCCCAGCGTGGCTTCCCCCTTGCCCCAGCCAGGCACATTGGGCAGAAGTGCTTCCCCTGAAGAGCCTGTGACGGTACTAGTATAATTATAAATAATAAATAAATATAAAAATGGAAAGATACATATGAAACCACTCTGAAATGCTGTCTCAGGGGGGTTTGGAGTGGCCTGATCCATCCTGGGGCAGAGGAGAGGCTCAACCTCCTGCCCATCACCTTCGCCCAGCCCCGGGAAATGGAGGGCTCTAAAAAAAAAAATCTATTATGGATGAGTTAATTAATGGTAATTGGAAAAGGGACCTCCCCTACGTAAAATCATCTTTCTCCGCAGAAGAGCATTTAAAAATAATCTGAGGGACAAGAAAAAAAACAACCTAACCCCAAAACACCATAATGAAGCTTTTGAGTAAAAGACCTTGGTTTTGATTCCAGGGGGAGTGGGGAGGAGGAAACACTCCCTGGCCCCAGCCCTGGCCTTGCTCGTGCCAAACCCCGGTGATGGGAGCAGCTCTTGGGCAGCGATGAAACCTGCATGCCCAGCCACCCCCTGGCTGCAGCCCCCTTTTTTACCTTATGCTGTACCTGGGGAAAGGGGACCTGGAGGGGCTCGTCATCTCCTGGGGATGCTGCTGTGGGGCTGAGGTCCCTGCCCTCCCCGCCAGCCCTGCTGCTCCTCCCCTCCTGCCCATCCATCCTTCCACCGCAGCTTCGACTCTTTAGGCCTGGTGGAAAGTACATCTTTTTAATGAGTCAAATAATTTTGGACACAAGATATTTCCCCCCCCCCCCCCACCACCACTCTCCTTTGTAATTAGAGCTGGCCGTGTGTCTAAAATGATCTGCTTTCCAGAGGGAAACAATAATTGAATTGTTGGGTGTCTCCTGAGCTTTGCAGGGCTCCGGGAAGGCTGCGAGGGAAGCTGAGCCGTTCTCCTGTTAGCGTCTGCAATAAGAGCGAGACACCCTAGAATTCAATTATGCGGCTCCTCCAGGAACCGTTATAATTATAACGTCAAGTTGTTTTTTAAAATTTCATAATTACGTTTTAGGAGCCTTGCGTGGGTGTTGGGGAATGTGCCGGCCTGGCCCCGGCCCCTTGCACGCACCCTCCTTTGCCGCAGCCTCTTCCCTGCCTGTGTGGCGGTGGCATCCTTCTCCCAGCACCCAGGCGTGCCCTGCTCGGGTTGTCCTCTCTCACCCTCCCTGTCCCTGGCACACATGCCATGGCCCCACTGAACCCTTCTCTGCACCGGTGTCATCGGGCATCTCTCCCAAGTGCCGTGCCACGGTGTCACAGCACGTGCTGTGACCAGGTTGGTGACACATCCCCGTATCAGATCTGTTCAACCCCTCCAGCTCTTCTGCCTGCAAAATTGATTCCCACACATGCTTATTCCAGAAGGAAATTGGGAAGAAGCAGATTGAAGTCAGTAGTTACTGACAATTCTGTATTCAGCTACTTAGAATAAGGTGCCCAATGTTGTCTTCCCTTCAGAGAGGGTGAGATTTAGGGCACACCAGGCGGTGCTGGGGGACCCTAGGAGTCCTGTGCTCCTGTTGGCATCTTCACCTTCAAAAATGCAAGCATAAAATGCTGAAAAACTCTCCTGATCCTTTTGCAGGTGGAAATTAACAGCTTGGAAGGGCCTGATGTACCACTGGTGATGGCTTGCAAGTCAGGGCTGGGAGCAGTGGTGTGTTTGAGTGGTGGTTGAGCTGCTTTTAGGCTCTATATAAAAAAGTGGATCAGACTCCTCAAATTTTACCTTCCTGTTGAAATGAGAGGACTGTGACTCTTGTCTTGCTGCAGAGCCTTTGTTCAGGGCTTCTTCCATCCCCTGCCCTCACCATGTGCCTGTTGTAGACCCACCGTGCCCTGCCCAGGAACCACTTGGATGGATACTCCAACTCCAGGCTGGTATACTTGGAGGGAGCTGCTTCTCTGAAGAAGTGGTGGGCAGAAAAGCTAAGCCCAGCCAGACACAGTTAGAGCACAAGCACTGCAGCACACCCCGATTTCCAGGTATGTGCTAAAATCCCGTCATCCCACCATCAGAGGGACCCATTGCATCCTGGTTTGGCTCTCCTTGCCAAAGCTGAACCAGAACATTCCTGAGTTTCATCCAGCCCAGTTCCAAGTGTCAAACTGGGGGAAGGGTCTGGCTCAGCTTGTGGCATGCACACTTTCTGCAGAGCTCCTTGCCTTGAGGCTGGGTCTCCCCAGAGGTGGGTATGGAGGATCTTGCTGTATGTTGGCCATGCCATTTATCTGTAGAGGGACAAATTTGACCAGGTCTTTAGCTCCAACACTCAGCAAAGAGCTACAATGCACAGGTCCATGTGCAGCAGGAGCAGGCAGCAGAAGGCCTGGTGTCCTCCCCTCCTACCCCATGCCCATTGCTGAGGAAGTTTGACAGCCCCAGGCAGAAAGAGGGTATATCAAAATGGATCCTGGAACCACCCATCAACACCAAATCACAGGTGCCACCAGAATAACCTTGGTTTGGTACTCAGGTGCTCAAACCAACTTCTCCTGAGCTTGGACCCAGGTCCTGAGGAGGCTGATACACACCGTTGGCTTTATGGACCTACATCGCTGTCTGACTGAGGTGCAGAAGATGAAGAGCATGTCTTGGTTTTTGCAGGTCAGTGCCCCATGTAACAGTTGGGGCACTGGGAGAGGAGAGTGGAGAGGAATATGCAATGACTGTGCTGATTTTGGGCTGGGAATAGATTCACTTTTCATTCTCTCAGACAAGCAATTAGAGCCGTCTCCCCAAGCAGTTCCCACCCAGCAAGGAGTTCCAAAATATGAAAATTCTTCCCTTTCATATTATTTTCCAGATGTTCAGTCTTCGCTTCCCTTTATTAATGCTTCTTTTGCCAGGGTGACTCATTTAACAATTAGCTGAGGCATAGGGTGTAGCAGCTGTTGCAGATATTACCTGTGCCTCTAAGGCAAAGCTTCTTACCGTTGTTTTTTATCCATCTCTCCTTTCCTTCTAGGCCTTTAATAATGTGTAAAAATATCTTTAAATTAATGGAAGCTCTGATTCCTCAACCAGGTCAACAGATGGCTCATTTGGACCTGCCTTCAATTAAGCAGGTGGAACTTGCCCAAGGAGTAAGCAGGCAAAAGCAGCTGTTCTTTTCCCAAGTCCCGCTGCAGATCTGATGGGAAGGACTTGTTTGCAGGCTCCTGTGTGAGGCTACTTGTTCCATCAACCTCATAACTTTGCATTCAAACTTCCCTTATCTGGTTGCGCCTTCCAGATCAGTCCTTCTCATGATCATGAGCTGTGAGTGTGATGAGGCTGAAGTATCTGTGCAGTGTTAGCTTCAGGGACTACTTCCAATGTTTGATTGAGGGTGGGGTTCAAAACTTGAGCCTAGTGCCATCTGAGATGTCCCACATCGTCTGTGTGGCCTTCAGCTGCTGCTCCTGCCTATGGGTCTCCAATCTATCAGCCCCATAGGGATGCCTTGAATACCCTGGGGTGTCTAAAGTGATGGTAAAGTCTGTGTTTTGCAACTGAGTTCCACCGAGAGAATCACTGTTCCCCAGGTCGTATGTTCAAGTCTGTATTCAGTACGGACTCGTTCATACCACAGAGGAGACTCATCCCAGCCACACTGCAAGCTGCTTGAGTAAAGGTGAGGTAAAAACTGATGACAGGATCTGCCCTGGTGATAGCAAGTGCTATCTTTGCATGACGAGAAAATGTCTGCTAAAAATCTGAGTACAATCATCAGGACTGGTAATCCTGTTAGATACCATTACTATCTTTTCCACTTTAGCTGACAACTCTTACTATTGTGTGGCTTTTCTCCTGGCTCATGTTTTTATTCACTCTTACTCAACTTCTTCCAAAATAGCCTTAAGCCAGGTGTTTGGGATGTGTGGTAGGAGGGCTACTTGACTGCTGACCTCCAGCCCTGAGTTATGACAGTTATTGGCGCTCCACTATGGCTGCTGCTCCCTTCTGCGAGCCAAACTTCAGACCTGGAGCTGCTTGTGATGCTCAGCACATCTCTACTCCCACTGACTCCACCTATGATACACCTCACGTCCTTGGGTTTGAATCCTTTCTGAGAATAGGACTTCACTGCCTGCACTGCCTCAGTGCTTCAGTGAAGCAAGGAAAAATGTCTAAAATCAGAGCTTGCAAAGAAGTTCATTGCTGCAGAGCTCTGTGTGGAAACAAATGTGTTCTGCTTGTCTGGACAAGGTCTCTGTTGCACAAGAGAGCCCTTGAAGTTCTGGTTTTTGCCTTGTTTACTTGCTAATGCTGCATTAAATTAGCTGGTGAGTCTCCCTTAGCTCAAGCTCTGCATGTCTGTTAGCTTCACAGAGGATTCTGGACTACACTGTCTGATCCTTGCAGGTTAAAATTTGGAGTGGGCTTGCATGGTACTGACTGGGATGTGTTGAACCTCCTCCCTACCCCAGTTTCACCTCTTCCACTGGCCCAGCCCATCAAGAACACCTCCAAGCGGTGCCTAGGCTCCTGTGCCATGGGGTCCTGGTGCAAGAGCTCAGCAGCAGGGACCCCCACCAGAAAGACAGAATCATAGAATCATCTAGGTTCAAGGGGGGCTTTTCTGATCATCGAGTCCAACTATCAACCTAGCTCTGACAAAAACCATCACTAGACCATGTCCTTCAGCACCATGTCTATCCATCTTTAAAATACCTCCAGGGATGGTGGTTTCAGTATTTCCCTCTGCCCTTGCCCTCCCAGCTGCACACCAGGAGTGATCAGGGATCACAGACAAGATTTCTTGCTTTTGGAAGACATCAGGTTCAAATTATACCTAGCATTAAATTCAACAGTAGCTTGCTTTTCATAAAGCAGCAACAATGCAACAGCTACTGGTATTAAAAAGTGAGTGATGCTTGTAGGTTTCAGAGTTAACACATAGCCTGAGGTGTCCCATCTCCAAGAGCTGCTATCTGGAATCGTGGCAGTCTCCAGTACAACATGACAGCTACGTACCTGGCATGGCAAAGCTGCTCTTCTGAGCCAGGGCAGAACAGGTAAGAAAAAAATTGGTTTTTTTTATTATTATTTTTGAATCCTTCAGTTCATCTTCTGAAATGCAATTGTCAGAACAAGGCAGAGATTCTGCAGAACAACCCAGCTCCCTGCTCATTCCCTCAGGCACTGAGGTGAGGGATCTAAGTCCTTCCAGTGAGCTGGCTTTTTTATTTTGGAAAGAAGTTCAGACACAGACAGGAAAAGAAGGGAGGGGGGGTGTCAAAAAAAGCTTTGAATGAGCTGAGAGTAAAGTCCGAGAATGGAAAGGTCCAGACAGTGTGCAGACTACAGACCCGGCACAGATCTCTGCTGCCTTTCAAGCCACCGCTGGGGTGGCATGGAGAAGGATGAGGTCTGAAGGGTAATGGAGCCAGGGCCAGGAAATAAAAGGGTGATGAGGGTGATGAGCAGGTATGAGGGTGATGAGCAGGTAAAGAGAAACGTAGTAAAAGTGATCAGGAATTTTTGGAAAAACCTTTTTTTTTTTTTTCCCTCCCAAAATGCTGATTTATCAAAACAAGAGGTAAATCCTACATCAAGGCATTTTTATGAATTTCTGTAACCTGAAGAATATCCAGGAAAAAAGTTTGGAAATTGAAATTGCTCATCATATTTTTATAAAGAAGCATGGCTTAGATTTTGGAATTGGTGAAACATGTTGAACGACTGTCTGTTAAACAACTGGGACCACTTTTCAAAGGTCAGAATGAAAACAAAGCATTTTAAGATGGCAGCGAGTGTTTCAGCTGACCCAAAATTTGGGCTCAGAGTTCTTGTATTCATTCAAAAAAAAAAGTCTCTGGTCTTGTTTTTACTGTGGTCAGTGGCAGATCTCCCAGAGCCACCCTGAAGGGAGGACTTTTGTCATTGCAGGAAGACAAGAAGAAGAAGATTACCTGTCAGTGATCTCCTGCTCCGAAGTGACCTCTGTTCATAACTTAACATCTCCTTTGTGTTCAAGTCTAAGGTTTAGAAATCTCCCACCCTGTAAAAGGGATCACAACCCCCGTGTTCAACCCTGTATGTCCCAGCAGTTTGCTGGTGATGGGTAGGAAAGGCTGTAGGTGCTGCTGGGCATGTTCCCGGTTGGTTGTGGGCCTTTCTGCATTGCAGAATAAAGTCCCCTCCACGCTGTGGTTGTCCCAAGCCACCTGATCTGAGGCTTTCTGGTGTCTCCCTGGTACACTGCAATTCCAAACACAGCCAGAAAAGCCACCAGACTTTCTGCCTTGAAGAAGGTGAACTCCAGTCACATGCAAACAACTTACATTTCTGCAGGAACATCTCAGCAAACCTTTCTGTAACTGGCCCTCATCAGCTGGGACCTTAACTCTCTTGTGAATCCAGGATACCTTGCTTTAATTTTCAGACATCTACTTTAAGATATCTTGGAAAGGATAACTTTCTTGTGCACCCATATGCAGGTAAGAGACATACACAGCTTTCAACAGGACGTATGTATCTATATCTATATCTATATCTATATCTATATCTATATCTATATCTATATCTATATCTATCTATATCTATATTCAGCTTGATACTGCTATAGTCCTCAAGGCTTTCTGAACGGGGCTAAGAATGCTCAGAGTGAATAAACGTGGCCTCCATGAAGTCACTTAGCTTTTGCTTATACTGTAACATCAGCTGCTGTGATGGCACTGACCCAGACTCAACCCTGACTTCAGGCCAGATTCTGCGATGCAAGAATGTGTCATTTTCTGTCTGGTGGGAATCTGGAGAGAAAGGGCAGAAAAACCCCTTTCCTCCATCCTCTGCAGAAAAACGTGGGCCAGCTGTATTTCATTCTGTGATTACTACAGTCCTTGCTGTTTGGCCTACTCAGCTGCTCTTGACCAGTTAGAAAACAAATAATCACCATCAGCACAAACAATACTCAACATCTACTGCTTTTGGGAAGAGGCATCTTGGAGTGTGTCTTGGGGCAGCTACAGGAGTTGGCCTCCCCTTCCCAGCACCAAGCCACACTCGCCTGGCTGGCACAGGGCACTGCTGGAGTCTCTAAACTGGGAGAAAATGAGGCAGCCGTGTTGGATTTCTGCGCAAAACCACTGATTTATAACTAGCGTTTTTAATTCCTAGGAAACAGCAAGTTAGTGTAATCTCTGTAGCCCTTGTTTGATATTTAATAGAATACAATAGCCTTTAAACTACTTAATCCACAGGCATGACTTCCTGCCATACAGAAAACATTACTTGCAGCTGGACAAAGTCTTTACTGGAGGGTAAAACTGATGCGAGCTCTGAGCCTTTAAAATTTTAGGGGCAGTGATGCGTTACTTATAGAAATCATCATCCATACTTTGAATTCTGTCTTGGAAGGCCAGTAGCACCATCACAACCTATACACTTTTTGTTATCATGCTGATGGGCATGAGGACTGTGATTTAATTGCAGGTATAATTCACTTGTCCCCAGCTGTAGCCCAAGAAAATGGAACATCAGCACAGAACAAGAGAACGTAATTGCAGGGGGAGGACTCCAAACCAGGGATTGGGCAACTCAAGTGGCATTTCATTGCCCAGAGGAGTGACCATCACCTGCAGGTACCTTTTCTTGATCTTTCAGCTGGATGAAGTTATGATCACCCACAACTCTCAGAGGTTTCCAAGACCCTCAATCATCTCTTATATAAAGTAAGGTTTGTTCAATTAATTCAGCGTGTAATGTGTTGTTCTCATGAATTTTGGAGCAACTCTGATGTGCAATAAGGCAACTGAGATTTAATTTCATTATTCATCTCAATATGTTCCTGTTGCATTCAAAGAACAGGCTATGGGCCCTCCTGTGGCTAATTTAGCACCTGCAAATCCCCACGCTTAAAGCCAAAGGCTGAACAACCTGCTGAAAGAGTCTGCAGGAGCCATACACAGGTCAAATCAGCATTCTTGCTGGAAACTCTTATTTTTCTTTAGAAACTTTGTACACACTTTCCTGTCTCAAAAGCAGACCATCACAGAATCCTGTCCTACGTCACCAAGACCAGGCAGTATCTTGCTGCTTGTTTTTTTTTTTTTTAAATATATATATTTTTAATTCCTTTTGGCCAAATCTGAGCAGTTTGAGAGAAAGCAATGTACCTGGAGGACCTGGGCCATCCTCACACTGCAGCTGCTAACAGCTTCCTCCTCAGCTGTCATGGAGCACAAGCTGAAGTTATGCAAGCACAGGCTATTTCAGTGAAAATAGCTACCAAGTTCCTAATTAAGCCTTCTTCACCTACACCAACAGACTCTGCACTGATAGGGATGAAGGCCAGTCAAGAAGCCATTCTGCCTTTTCCACTGCAAACACAGCAGCTTCCAGAAGTCTGAAATAAATATTTAAGTGCAGTAAAATTGAAGACTTTCTTGTTTAAAATAGCAAGATTATTCCCTAAATCAGACAATGCTGCTCAGCCTTGTCAGCTGTGCTTACACATTCTCACTGTTCCCACTCCATAAGGTGCTTCAGAGTTCAGTAATCATTGCTGCAGATAACCCAGCCTCATCAGGAATTTCCATGTTTACCCTGCCCCCTCCATATTTGGTTTCAAGTGATGAATTTTCAGCATCTTGGAAGACATGAGTGATAAGATTCTGTACCCCAAGTCCCATAACCGTAACACACACTCATGCTGCTTGCTCGGCACGGTAGCCAGATTCTTTTTTCTCCAAGTGCATAATCCAAGCTGGCAACTCCTCTAAAAGCTAATCTCTAAATTCAGTTTAGGATTTTTTGGTTTTATTTTTTGTTTAAACCACTGAGTATGCATGACTGAGTATTTGTTATGCAACCATAACAACTGTCCCTTTCACAAAAGATTCCTGCATAATGTGAATACAGAGAATCCGAGGCAAACATGACTTGATCTTCAAACTTTAATAGTAAAAAAAGTGTAAAACCAAACACACCGCTGAAAACTTATCAGTGAGAATGAGATTTTAAGTGTTCAAATTCAGAATAGTGCAAATTTTCTTCACTCCCCTCCTGCCTCTTCCAAACTTAAATCACTTTGGTTAAGATACTCAGAAGTATTGGCAAAAAATGAACTTTTGACGTACATTTTTGGCTGCATTATTTCTAACACATACAGATTCAGTTTCAGTCTTTACAAATAAATCTTAAATACTTCTCTATCAACCAAACAGCTGCAGACATCACTGTCACCTTTACTTGTATCTGGTTTTAAATGTTTTGAAACTGGTGTCAAGGTGATTACAAAATTGTCTCCCCAGCAGGTACCACACTTCTTACAGCAGCTGAGCCGAGGACCTAATTTCTTCAAGGAGTCCTATAAATTGCCACTATTTAGGTTTTAAATATTTGAGGAAGGATCTTATACCAATGAAATTACTCGATTTACACCAAAGCAAGATTAGAATTGGGGTCTGCTCTGTAATACAGACTTTGTGCTAAACTTTTCCTGCTACAAAAAAAAAAGCACAAGCAGCAGTTATAGCATTCCCATAGAAGAGTGAAACCGGCCAGATCACTGCTACCTCGTCTCAACACCTTTTTTGATGGGTCAGTCTTTAACTGATGCCTCTAACTACACCTGAAGCTATGTAAGATTGGAAATAAACAAAACAAACCCAAAAATATTGCATAATACAAAAAGGCAAATCCATAAAAGTTTACAAGTACACCATAACCACAAAATTGGAGTATTTCTAAAAATTTGGGTTCAATGAAAGATACAACAAAACTAGCTTTACTAGTTAAATAAATTATTGCTCCATTTGACTCCATGCAGCATTGAAATGAACTCAGAACCCTTTTCTCTTGAATCTCTCATAAGAAATGATCGATATTGAAGAGAACACGAGGCTCAGATTTACTGTACATTGCACTTCAACTTTAAGACCTAATACTTGCTATTTAGGTCTTCTGTGGTCTAAGCTATCAAATGAATATGTTGTGCTCACCAGAACTAAGTATTAAGAAACACCAAATGTTTAATGTAGTGACATAAGCACTTTTGTTTTTTCTTTTTAAGAAGGCAATCACAGATTGCAAGTTCTATAGGGTTGTGAAAAAACAATTAGTGATCTCTTTCAGAAACTGAACTGAGAAAACAAGCTGTTGGCTATTCTTCACATACAGTTAAAATCACATTTTAGGCCCGCTTCCGATTCCAATCATTTCAGGACAAAACCCTGATGCAAACAGAAGGAAGATCAAGGACACCTCTAGGAAGAAAATGCAGATCTCAGGAGCTGGGGGCACATACTCAATGGCCAAGCACTGGCCTGCAATGCATGGTTTTTCAGTGACACCAGACTTTTAAGATACCCAAGACCTCCTTCAGCGAGGTACTGACACACTCATCTAATATTAAGCAGGAGTATGCACACACACTCTAGTTTCTTCCTGAATAGGAGCCAGAACTTGATTTTTGCAAATCTGACTGAAAGCTTCAGAAGTGATGAAACTTCCAGTCAGAACCTCCTGATAAAGTTCACGTTAGAACAGGATTGTCTCCAGAGTTCTCCTATTGTACTGAAGTAATTTAGAAATTCCGGTCTAAGTGACTTCCAAACTGTTGTCCCTCCAACTCTCTCCACCATCAAAGACAGAAACTTAATGCAGCATTACAAGTAAGGGCATGATTCCTTCATAAGACTCCTAAAAGCATTAGTGCAATGCCTTTAATCTGTTTCGATCACTCTTATTTTTAAATAACCCTATTTTTTTTAAAAGATTTGGATAAATACTATTCCTATTAAACCATACTTCATCATTGTTAAGCACCATCGATCTACTTCCTTTGGGCACTGATACAAGAGCTTGTAATTAAATTTCAGTTTCCAGGCTTTAAAAAATACAGCAGCTGCTTCAATAACTTACGTTGGAATCTAATACTTGGAAAACTGCCACTTTGCCTGAACAGTTGTACGCGACTCGGTGTTAAACTCTTCCAGAGAACAGCCATACGCAAATGCTTATGCGGTAAATCAGGGTAAGATTTCAAGATAAGCAGTTAATTTCATTTGGCTATTCTAAGAGTGGATTAATATTGTTTTTTTTTTCCACAAGTCATTTGTGCAGTGAGCCCACAAAAAGATTATTCTTTCTAAATAATCTTCAGTCTGAAACAGGAACACATCTTCGTAATGTTGCTTTCAACTGGCACCGTGCTCTCTTCTTCCAAGATTTAGTCGTTGTGGGGTTTCTCTGGGATCCCCTATGGAGAAAACAACAACAGACACGGGTTATATTTTAATGCTATTTGCTAAGTGACTACATTATACAACATTTTCAATGATTAAACAGTCAACTGACTTCAGGTAGGCTGACAACGACCTAGCTGGCATGGCTTCTTATATTCTTACAGAAGCTCAGCAAGGATGCGCTCCTTAACTGGGGACAAAAAAACCCAGTCAGTATGGGTCTGTGCTGCCTCAATTAGTACATCTGACAAGCCACACTGCTTCTCACCCGGCTTTGTTAGCCTCCCTCCCTGTGCTAGTTTATTCCTTAGCAAAGGTACACAGTGCTTCACTTAATGGGCATTAATTCAGTTGTTTTTTCCAAACAGCCTTCTTTCAAACTGTCTTCAAGCATAAGTTACTTTACTTTCCAACCAAACTCTGGTTTTGGCCTTACTCATTTCCTCCTAAATCCCTTTTCTAGTATGAAACCCCATAGTATGTCAGAGTGAGATATTTAAGCAACTTTTCTTGAAAGCAAAGCTTGTACCACATTCTTCTTGTTCTACAGCCAAAATGCCAATGTATTTGCATGTACTGAATGAGCTCACAGTTCTGCAGCCTCGAGCAGTGGCAGACAACAGATATTTGTGAAAGCCAAGTTCTGAATACCACCCTAGTTTGCCAGATGTTGAGAACAACTCAAAATGAAGTGTTGTTATCCCTTTAACCCAGCTGATGAACACTGACTGAGCAACTTTAGGTGTCATAATCAGCAGCAAGAGCTGATGGCAGCAGCAGCACCTTCACCTTTGAAACCAAGCTATTAAAGAAAATGTTGGATTTCATCTTCAAGCTGATAGCAACAACAACAAAAAAACACAACCCAACCCCCAAAACCACCACAACAACAAACAAGCAAAACCCAAAGCCCTCTGCTGACAGCAGTGTTGCTAAAAGGTAACACTGCATTTGGTTACTGCGTGTAAGCTCAATTGAAATCCAGTGACTGAAAAGCAGCAATCATCTCCCAGCTCACATTTCTCAGGATGGGAGGGGATGTCTGGGGGACACTTCTCATTCTACTTCCAAGTTCTTCTCTAAGTGCAAAAGCCAGGCAGGGGCTGAGGAAAAAGCTTTACTCTGCTAGAGTATTTTCCACAGTATTCCACAGTAGGTGCCACCTCCTACTCCAGACGTGCCCAGAAAATGTTTGATCTGCAACTGTCACATGCAGCCAAACAGCACAGGGACTAGAACAGAGTATAGCTACAAAAATGTTTTGTTTTTATTTCAGGTTTAGTTTAAAAAAAATGCAATATTCCATCTCCTTGACACAGTCACAATGGCTGGTAAAACAGACTGATGCTTTGGGGTCATCTCTGTAAGAGAAAAACCCAGTAGACTGAACGGTACCATTGTGTTTTAGAAGTGGAATTCTTTGAATTTCCAGCACTGAATGCCTCACAGTGACTTGCAGAAGTGCTTGCATTGAGTATGTTTGGCTTCTCTAAGTTTTTTTCCCAAGTAAGTATCTGTAATCTAAAACACATGAGAAAATACTTCCAGATAACCAGAACAGAACGCTTTGCCTTGCCAACTTCTCTCTTTTCTTTGGAAGAAAGATAAGATTGACAGGAAAGCTGCAGGCAGGCGCCAGTCTGACTTTAACTATGTTCAGGTGAGATGCCAAGTGAAAAGGGAAAAAAAAATAATCCTATGTGCCTAAATTCCTTTTAGTTCTTCTTTAGGACTCCCTTGCTTTGATTTATAACATAAGAGGCACAGCAACTGGAAGTGCTGCATACGCCAAAGGTGAAATGCAGAACCGTAGCACATAACCGACTATAATTTTACTCTGAGACTCTGCTTGCAATAGCAAAGCTTAAATAATACCACAGTAATATATCTTTTTCACTTGAAGTGAGTGGCAAATTTAAAAAGAGAAATGATACCCTCTCTTTCCCCCATTCAAGTACTCCTAAGAAAGAACACATGCACCACTAGGGTTTGATGGGAGAGAAGTGAGCTTGTATTGTGAAGATCCTCAGAGCAAACCTAAGTTGACTGTGAAACTGTGAAGTTAAGACTGTGACAATAGTCCCAAGAAATCTGTAACTTGGCATCAGGTCAGCATGAAAAAAAAACCCAAAACAAACCCTAAAGAACAGGAGTAGGAACAAATTTACCCCAGCTTTTTTTT
>VZTM01001778.1:118169-191082 GCA_013400555.1 Jacana jacana | reverse complement strand
TTCAACGGTCTTTCGCCAACTGTCGTTACTGGCCGCTGAGGGGGAGAGGCTTGAGGAGAGGCCGCGGACGAGGAGCGCCCACCAGCCCACCCCGGGGTGGTGGGGAAGGTGGTTGAGATATTGGTGGTGGTGGTGGTGGAGATAGTGGTCGTAGAGATAACGATGGTGGAGATGTTCTTCCCGGCACAAGGACATAGACCCATTGGTGCAGGTCCAGCGGAGGCCCTCTCAGAGGGCCGGTGCACCTCCTACACATTGAGAAACTTTGGGTTGTTCAGCCTAGAGAAGAGAAGGCTCTGGGGAGACCTTCTAGCAACCTTCCAGTACCTAAAACGTGCCTACAGAAAAGATGGAGTCTTTACAAGGGCATGTAGTGATAGGACATGGGGTAATGGTTTCAAACTGGAAGACAGTAGATTTAAATTAGATTTTTTGGAAGATTGAGGGTGATGAGAGATTGTCCAGAGAAGTTTTGGATGTCCCTTTCCTAGAAGTGTTCAAGACCAGGCTGGATGGGGCTTTGAGCATTCTGGTCTAGTAGGAGTTGACCCTGCCCATGACAGGGAGGCTGCAACTAAGTGATGTTTAAGGTCCCTTCCAACTTAAACCATTCCATGATTCTATGGTACTGGTGGTAGTGGCCTATGTGGTGGAGATACAGGTGATCGTGATGGTGGTGACAGTGATGAAGGTGGTGGTGTCCTCTGCAGCCCAGCCCTCGCCTGCTTGCCCAGCCCACTATGGTGGGTTGTTCCCTTGGGAGGTGGCAGTTAGTCATGGGGAAGGTTGAAAGGCCTCTGGATCCTGAAGATCAAGGGACTGGTGATCCTGACTGTTGTAATTCTAAAATGATGGTGTAAGGAGATCCGCCAAACCCAGACACTGTGTCAGCAGCTCGCTGTGGGGTGCACAGCAGACCCCACACTCCTGACAACTGAGGAGCTGCTCTGCCAGCACTAGCAAAGCCTAGGTTGTCATGCACCCATCCTAGTGTAGCATCATTAAAAGAACTGTTAAATGCAAGTTCACCCTCTGGATTCTGCAAGGGTCTGGCAGCTGTTGACCCAGCAGAGACATTTAATAGTGAGCGCTGCCCAGAGAGGTGCTTGAGGCCCCATCTTGGTAAACATTCAAGGTCAGGTTGGATGACACTCTGAGGAACCTGATCTACTTGAAGATATCCCTGCTCCTTGTAGAGAGGTGAGACTGGATGACTTTTAAAGGTCGCTTCCAACCCAAACTATCCTATGATTCTATATCACATTAGAGTTCAGCACCAAAAATTGACTACAGAGCAAGACTCTGTCTTCTCTTTTAAGATGCTGATTCTCCAGGACACACTGGAGGTTAGTGTGTTGATAGTAGGAATAACTAGACTTCTTGTTTGTTTAAGATGGCCTCACTAGAGCTGGCAGGTCTTCTTTTTCACATGAGGTATGCCCTCTTCACAGCGGGAAAGAAGACAGGACCCAATGGCTTCCCAAGCAATGACACTGGATTTAAGAATAATTGCAAGCTGTACCTGTGACAGGCAGAATGATGGTCCAAGTTCTTGGGCCATTAGTGTTCAGTGATGGTTCCAGTTGTCTTTCATCAGTGTATTAAATGTAACAGAAAATACAGAATCAATTAAAGATACAGAAAGAGGCATGTATATGGTAAAGAGTAAAATTCGTTTAGGCTTTGCTTATCCCTCCTGATCTTTGCTTAGATCCAGCGGGGATGCAGAGAGTTGGGATAACTGAGCCTGCTGAGCCACGTGTGTTTGGATGAGGGACTTGACTGTCTCGGTGAAGGACAAATTGCAGTGCCACTGTTGGAACTGACAGAAGAGCCCCACGTTTTTCTCTGAACGCTGACTAGCTTAGGATCAGTCAGCCCAGCCCTGTCTCACAGACTGTACTCCTGGACTGCTGGATACATACACTGTGTACGTGGAATTGTGAATGTTCAGTTTCTATTACTGCTTTATCTCAAGAGTGTACAGGAACAGCCTCTAGTTTTAGTCTGATATGATAAAATTGTTTGGCTTCTTTTGTCATTTTTTTAAAAGATATGATTTATTTCCCTTCATTATTTTCCTGACCCAGTGTACCTGGACTATAAGTTTGAGTTAGCTATTCAGTCAGAAACCAGTCTTAATACATTGTAAGCGTTTTATGGCTTCCTCTGCAGAAACATTTGATTCGTTCCAGGAAATCACACACAGACATAACACTTCCTTCATGGCAACTGTGTACGAGTTTTGAATTGACACAGACAATTTTTCTGTATCCCAGAACTGCTAAGCAATACCTCTGGCAGCTCTAAATACAGGCCAGAATTCATTCCCTGGGAAATGTTCTTCCTTCTTGAATGACTTCGAGATTTATCAACAGGACTGTTGATCTGAGATAAGATGACCCATCTTTGTAAGAAATCTCTTTCTGGAGTTGACCTGTGGGAAACAAATATAATTCATCCTTGCTTTACTACATCTCTTCTTTATTTGAAAAGATACCTTTCTGTATTTTTTTTTTCCTGTGTGTTACCCATATTCTCAGTGTCTGGCCAGAGTTTACATTCCCTTGTGCTGTGTCTGCTAGTTTTCTTTCCTGAGAGAACCTCTTAAGCATTTTTTCATCCTGTGTTTTTCCTTTCCTGATGGGTATGTCTCCTTTGCTACTTCCTGCAGCATCTTTTTATTACTTTTTTTTTAATATTCACGATATCATGTGGTAGTGCCCTTCTTTCTTTCAGACTTGTTTCAGTCAGCAGAGATGAACGTCTGAGATGCTAAAACTTGCTGCATCTTCACTAAAACCAGGAGAGGCAATATGGCCATGCACTGGCTGAGAAGATGGCCCTAAACTTGTTTCTCTTGAAGTTATCTGCTTAGAATAAAGTTTAAATGCCTGGTTTTGTTTAGTGTGGCTTTACAGTCATAATGCTTTACGTTTCCTTTTAGGATCCTAAAAGGGTTAGGCCTCTGCATGCTTTGATTAATGCCTGAAATTTCATGCTTAATGGTTATTTCTGGAAAGAAGCGCTCACATGTCGTTATAAGATTAATGACGTCGTTATTTTTATCTCATTCCCCAGCAAAGGCGGCAGAACCTGGAAGTACTCAGCTTCACTACTCATTACATAAATAAATAATTTCATCTATTCTTTCATGCTTTCTGTATTAAACTGACATACTGGAATCTGACAACGTGCTTGTCTCAAGGTGACTATTTCATGGGCCTCTTGGGCAGGAAACGTAGGATCCTGGGACGTTATTTTTCTCCCTGCTTAAACTAGATCGAAAAATGAGCTGGCTCCTGATGCATTCTCAGAAGACAGTGGTAGACAATCACAGAGCAAGACCTGTATTATGCCTAAAGCTGCTCTCCCTCTGCTTTGCTGAGGACTTTCCGGATTTTATTTACTTCAAGACTTTCTCCTAGAAGCCTTCCCAGTCATAAACTTAACCTTAATCTCCTGTGTCTCTGTGAAAGGATTTAGTGACATGCACTGTTTGATTCCTGATGCCAACCTTATGTACGAGAGTTCAAAAAATCTTTTGACATTGGCAGCAGTTTATCAGATCTTTGCTTTATCAGCAGTCTCCAGTGTAGTTGTGTGAATGCCCAGGCATCTGCAGCGAAGCCTGCAGGTCGTATGGTGCCTTCTTGGAGGTCAGTGTACTTCAGTAATAAATGGCATACGCTGAGTTCCGTGGCATAGTTTTGTGAAGTTGCCCAAGCACCAGTGCAGGAGCTCATTAAAAGCTAAAGGGGAGTGATTACATGGTACAACAAGCAGTATGTGAAACACACAGACTGAACAAGACAAACTCCAGCCAGAACACTTCAGGCATGTAAAACAACGGAGTAAAACAAAGTGTGTTGGTGGTTAGTATAGAACAACGTGAGTCATCCACACTGAGCAGAACTTAAACACTTGGCTGCTTTTACATAATCTGAGGCTGAGGAACTGTAGTTGGAGTCTGAGCATGGAAATGAAACCCGAAGATATCCTAACAAAACTCTGTCTGTGTGTAGTTAATAGGTAGGTAGTGGGCATGTGAAAATTGTTAATTGAAGTGTTTTGGTTTGTTGCCGATATTTCTCTAGCTGCTATTTTTTTTTTACCAGAACAAAGCAGAAAGAACAATTATATATAGGCTGCAGTCTTCAAGTGTCTATAAATTCATGTAACAACTATCATATAATTAGCTAATCAACATCCCACATGCAGCTGTGGGTACTGACTCACTGTCAATGAACCTCTGTCCTTACACAAAGACAGCATCTTTGTCTCGGTTTGAACTTCATTCGTTGCCATTGTTCTGTATATTTATGTAGCAGTGAGTTCAATGAGTCCATACTTTATATTCAAGACAGTGACTTGATCTACACGTTGTTGTGAAAAATCACTATATGCTAGTTACATTGTTAGAAAAATCACTTTGATGATATTAGTAGGTTTGTGGGGCTGGTATGAGCAGTGTTACCGAGGCAAGCTTTTCTATCCAGGTGTGGTTAAAAATTGTTGGAATTCTGTTCTTACTATGTTTGCTTTTATGCATTTATTTATACTATCTCCAGATCTTTAAAGATGCCACTTAGAAGTAGTGTTTACAGCCTTTATTTTTGTCATCTGTGATATAAACAGTAGGGCCCTTTAAGAAATGGCCTGCCTTGAAAGTAAAATTATTGGCTACAATGCCTTTGTAAATGAGTAGCTAGTGAATTGTTATAGGAGGGGATGACCAGTTTCTTATAATAGTAGTTCAGGTCACGATAGTCTAAAGAACAGGTGAAATAAACAAAGGTATTGTGATTAAAAAAACCCCAAACCACACTGAAGGAGCACTGTATTTACATGTGTTTATTTCCTGATGGAAACACTACTTGCATGAGGAAGAAAGCTAAGTAGGTTTCTATCACCGATCCTTGTACAACACCAGCTTTTGTAAAAGACTTCCTCCAAGGTACCACACCTTGAGTATTGTGTCCAGTTCTGGGCACCTCAGCACAAGAGAGATATCGAGGTGCTGGAGCGAGTACAGAGGAGGGCAACAAAGCTGGTGAGAGGCCTGGAGAACAAGGCTTATGAGGATCGATTGAGGGAGCTGGGGTTGTTTAGTTTGAGGAAGAGGAGGCTGAGGGGAGACCTCATCACTCTACAACTGCTTGAAAGGGCACTGTAGAGAGATGGGTGCTGGTCTCTTCTCACGGGCAATGAGCGACAGGACAAGAGGGAATGGCTGCAAGCTGCAGCAGGGTAGGGTTAGGCTGGACATTAGGAAAAAGTTTTTCACAGAAAGAGTGGTCAGTCAGTGGAATGGGCTGCCCAGGGAGGTGGTGGAGTCACCCTCCCTGACTGTGTTTAAGAGTAGATTGGATGTGGTGTTGAGGCATCTGGTGTAGGGGAAAACTTGTAGAGTAGGGCTGATGGTTGGACTTGATGATCCCAGGGGTCTCTTCCAACCTAAATGATTCTATGATTCTATGATTCTAAGGTGTGTGTGCAATCGTGTCCGTGGTTGATTGCAAGCTCAGATGTTTTTCTCTTGACTGGCCTCTTGGAACTTGGTCATTCCCATGTACAATAAAGTGGGAATTTCCTCAGGGACTGCAACCTGAACTAGGTTCCCCTCACAGCCCTCTTCTCGTGGTGCACAATTCCAGCACTTTTCACCCTCCCACGATGGCAGCTTTCCCACTTACTCTTGTCATGTGTGCCTGAGGAAGATGCTTTTGAAATTAATTTTGGAATTGTAGGATTAACAGTGAAGCCACTGCAAAGGAGTTACTCCCCCAGTGCATGCATAAAGCTTTAGATTTCATCATGCTACAGCCAGGCAGATGTGTAGTGACAGTCTCCTGTAGCTATTCATCTTGGAATGAGTAGTTACACAGGAGAGGAAAGAACTTCCCAGCATCCTTATTTTCCAAACTCTTTTCACTAGATGGGAAAGACTGTTCCCATCTAGGAGAGCTAGCTGCAGTCTCCATGTCTGATGAGATAGCCAAAGTGCAAACCAGATGAGCTCTGCTCTGCTTTGCCCCTTCCTTCCCTGTCCTTACTGTAGTAGTAGCTATAAATAGCAGTGCTGTGGCTACCAGGAATAGACTCAGTATCTCACACTGTATTATATCGGAATGTCTTCATGTCCCTTAAGCTCTGGAGTACAAGGCTGACAGCTTTGGAGCTGTTGCTGTCGGATGGGAAACACTTTCTTGCAGAGCTTTTCATATAGGATGGTTCTGCCCAGTTCACGTTATTTTCTTTAAAAAAAAAACAAGCCAAGACAAAAACCCCCAGTACTTCCAGATCTCTGTAGCTCATCTTCCAGGACTATGTTATGAGTGCTACTTGAAAGAGGTTCAAGGAGGTGCCTGAGTACTGCCAGTGCCTCCTCCAGGCTGCCATCTTGAGAGAGTGAATACATAGAGCTCAGCTACTGTGAAGTGCAAGTGATAAATTTTGATTTTTTCTCCCATCATGCTGTAGTGTCATATATTCAAAGAACAGTCTTGGTTTTGAACAGGACATTGGGAAAAGCTTTCCAGGGTGAAGCTCTCAGTACAACCAGGAAGACCAGTGCAGAGGAGAAACAACATCAGAGTGGTCGTGCGTATGCACTAGCGCATGAAGATGTTTGGAAGCGTGGCATCCATGCAGCATCATGATTAGTGCTGTAAATGTTGCTACTTTTCAGGCAAAGTTGTGTGATTCCCATCTCAGTGATTACATCAGCACTCTTAAATGCAGTTCACTGCACGAGGTGGTAAGAATTGCTGTTAGGTGTGTTTTCAGATTGTCAAGCTGAACTTTAAGTTAAAAAGTGCAGCATATGGGAAGTCTACAACTTTGCCTGGAGCGATAGTTATAAACTGCTGAAGCTAGGATATGCTGAAAAATGCGTTTACTTCAAACCAAACTCCAGCTTCTACTCATAAAAGGACACACTTTACTTGTAATAATATCAGGCCACTTTGCATGCAAGCTCAAAGGACGTAATTAAGTGCTAAATTGTACTAATGTAGCTCTTGCTATCATTGTAATGCAGGATTGGACCTTATACAACTTCAAATATGCCAGAGTAATTTTTACTATTTTTACAGATATTCCTAACAGATTGAATCTTCAATTGAATACTAGATTAAGATTCTTCAAGTTTAATCTTGTTTATGATCTGACCTGTACACTGCTGACTTCAGTTAGTTATCCAGGCTAATTTGGGGATACTGCTTATGGAAAATGCTGAAGGAGTTCAAACCACATAGGAGAACAATGTGCATGGTGTAGGAATGTGCACTGTGCCCACTTGGTCTGCTTAGATGGACACGAGATGGAGGTACCAAAGTTGGTAGCTGTGGCTTTTAGTTGCCTTTGGAGAGAGCAGGGGGAAATAGTGCATGCAGAGTGCTGCTGAAATCCCAGTTTGACTGGCCTGGCCTTGGGAGGTGCCCTTTTCTCTCTTCTGACTGCAGCAGAAGCTTCTGCTTGCTTTATTCAGAAGTAAGTGAAGTAGGATAGATTCAAGCTTTGAGGTCAGAGAGTAACTAGAATTTTCTACCCTGCCATCATACAAAGTGTTTTATGGGTCCAGAACTCACCTAGGTTTAACTGTTTGGTCAGGTTTGTTTGTGTATTGCCTCACAAGGTCAGGTCTTTGTGACATTTGTAAAGATGAGATTGGTGCCTACACATCTATTGCAAAGGCTCAGGAACCGTGATTGCAAAAAAGCCCTCATGGCAAACATGTTAACTTTTCGGGTGTTACTAGTTTCTTATGACCCACATCCACCAAGTGAGAAACAAACACAAGGAATAAAGAACCATAACCCCATCAGAGGAAACAGAAGAAACAAATACAAAATGCCTCAAGATAAAATGGTTTTGTGTCCCATTTGAGATGCTAAAAGGTCCTTGCATCCAGTCTGAAAAGCCACCGGTCTTCTCACTGGCCAATATCATCTATTCAACTGAATATGTATTTAATTTTCTCACATTCAATGGAGGAATTTCAGCTGGAAAAATCAGTCAGGCATCTGTTCCCTGCTTCTGAATCAGCAGCGCAAAGATTTGTGGATATCAAAGAGATCTTCACCCTATTTTTTAACATTTAAGAATCTGCTGTTTTTGCTGCTTTGTGGTTAGCTGGTTGCCTGTGTTTGCATGGGGAAATGTTTGTTCTTGTGCTGTATTGTTTCTCTGGAATGCTATGAGCAGTTGTTTTTGTTTGTTCATACTCGGGTGGAGCTAACTGTCTAATTGGGCAAACATTTGCAATGTTTTACTTTGCATGCACAGAAGACAAAGAGGTCTGGATTCCTGTTGATATAAGTGGCCTTTTACACCAACCTGGTACTGTAAAGATTTAGATAAAATTGGTATCTACAAGGCCACTTCTTATGGTCAGACCATAGAGAGTGGATTTAGTATAAATAACTGTCATGTCCATATTTATTTCTAATTACAGATGCACTATATTTTTCAGTTAGAAGGTCTTATGGATACAGCTGTGAAGGGGGAAGCTGCCTTATTTGCTGAGTTCATGTTCAAAAGTGCTTGGCTTCCACCGGGACTTAGCCCTGTTGAAAAACAAGGTACTTATTTACCAGCCTGTCTTTGGATATCAAGGGTGAGTTTTCCACAGATGTAGAAACTTCTTAAGTGAACATTAATAGATCCAAATGCCTGAAGCTGTTTGGAAGATTGCAAGCTTGTGGGGCTCATGGAAGGCGTGTTTGTATATATAATAAATACCTTGTATAAACCTCACCAGGTGACTATTGCATGTGTTATCATTAGCTAAGCTACAAAGTACACTATTAAGATCTACACACATATGAAAATGTTGTAATGAAGACTTATAACTGAAGAGACTGTTAATAGGTAATTGAGCCTTTCTTTGTGCAAAGGTTAATAAAAATGGTTGTGACATGAGGAAAAGTGAAATTGAACTCCACAGTTGAGGTGTTGTGTAGACCTGACCCCAGTTCAGCTTCTGTTGTAGCTACAGCTATGAAGCCTGGAGCCTATTGTGAACTGATTTATCCTGCCTAGTCTTGAAAGAATTACATGGTCTCATAGTGCCATTGCCTCACACGTGCCTTAAGGGAACAAGTGCCTGTTTGTAGGTCTAAGAAAAAAACAAACATGGGAGTTTTATTTTACTAACAATTATTTCTCTTGCTTGAAATTCAAACAGTTTTCTTCAAGGTTCAGGTATTCTTGTCTTAAAAAAATAAATAGGAGTAACATAGAGTTTCAACTCCATAGGGCCAAGCAGTGATGGTCTTACACTGGCTATTATCTTACTTCATTATTAGTTCCATTGGGTGCATCAATACTAATTGTGGTGCAAAGCATCCCTCACACTCAGTAAAATTCCCAATCTGTTTTAAGCCTTTTATTACCACAGTGTAACCATCCACTCCTCCATTCCACCTTGTCCTTTATTGCAGGTCCGGGATTTTTACCTTTACAATGTGTGTATTGAAGTTGAGATTGTTTCTGAGCAAGCATTCATTGCCCAGGTAGCCAGCCCTGTCTCTTGTCCTGCATAGTTATTCCTGCTGTCAGTCCCTGCCACTCCTTGTGTAATCGTTCTGTGGAGCAGAATGGGCACGTGAGCCAGATAACACAGGCTGCCTTGCTGTTTTCTGCTGTATCCCTTCTCTGATCTAATCCACTTCTCATCCATCTGTACGAATGGTCTGGTGAGTGGGAGGAAGCAGCTGGGACGGAGCCTGCTGAGGTCAGTTGTATCACCGCCTGTTTTGCCTTCCCTGCTTGGAAAACGTGTCTCTCTGCGGTTCATCACCAAGTCATTTCAACAAGGGCTGTGCTGAAAAGTCTGCTATGAGCTCATACCTGGCATCTGACAGCAAACCCATTTTTCTTGTGTTGGGGTCTTTGTAAGCTCATTCCTTTCTAGATTCTTGTAAGCTCATGTTGAATATTTCCCTCAGTCACGTGTAACTGGAATTTACAAAAAGCACGTATGATTCTGTGATTCTGTGATGATTCTGTGTTTTCATTCTGAAAACATCTGAACTTCATTTGCTTATTGATTGTTATACAGTTGTAAAATCAGGTTAAATTTGGCCAGTGGTCTTAAAAGTAGAGAATAAATAGGAAAGTGAATACTAAAGAGGGCAGCAAGGCTGAATAAATCATTTTTCATTAAGAAAGCACGCTAAAAATGGCACCACTTCCCTTCCCCCACTCCATATTGGTTAACACTAAATATACACAGACAGTCTTTCCATGTGATTTTGAGATTAGTATTATCAGTCCTATTTCTCTACAATGTTTTTCCTGCTTCTTGGATGTAAACAATCTGAAGTAATGGTACAGTGGCACCTAATCCTCATCTTCCATTAGCCACCCACGGAAATGGGTTCCTCCTTCAAGTCTCGCCTTTCCTCTGGTTCTGTGTTCAGTGAGGCTGGTGATACGTGTGAGCTGTGTAGGACATTTCTCACTCTCCATCATATCTTTATCCCACCAACACTGTTTTCTGAATACTTCCATCTGGTTTTGCCCGAGGTTTGGACAAAGGTTTCTAACCTTGGTTATATTATGTGTTCCATTGACTTTACTGTGGATGCTCATCTGAGCTGGTCAAGCAGAATTTGTCCCATTGTTTGGTCTTGGGATATTATTGAAGAGTCATTTAAGCCATAGAGAAGCTTTCATGAGCTTGAGGAAGGACTACATTTTTTTCTGCTTCTACACACTTACCTGGGTCTGCTAGGAGTCTTGTCCATTCACAAAAGAAATGTCATCATGAATATCTGGTATTTGGATTGGCAGCCACTCAGTGGTGGCCTCACTACCCAATGACTTTCCTCACAAGCAAAAGTTAAATTTGCACTTGAAATTTTTAAGCACATGTTTAAAGTCCACAACCTAGTTTGCTGAGGGAGGTCATTAACATTTTGCTTTGTGTTAGGAAATACTCTTTACCAATAAAGTTCAATGGGAAAAGCAAAAACCTGGGTTTGTTCCAAAAGGTTCATTCATGAAAAATTCTGTTGAATGAAAAATGTACAATTTGGTTTTTTTTTTAAGACTTAATCTGATACGAGTGTTTTAATCTAGACTAACTGTACACGTTACAGATAACTACTAATTCAAATGATGTTTGAGATAACAGTATAATATATACTGTAAGAATTACTAGCATATCTTTCGTGTTCCCATCTGCCTAATGTATCTGGCTTCTCCATAGAAATAAAGCCTGCCATTTAATGCTGAAGGTGAAATATGCCCATGGGTATCTGTCCCAGGGGAAGAGGGAGAAAAGGGACTGGGAGAAGGCTGTTCAGCAAACACGCTCACTTGCTTGTGAGGGGCAAACTTGCAGAGTAGCTTGCCTTTAACTCTTCTCAAGCAGTGGAGCATGTTACTGCTTTTGCAATAACACATTTGTCAGGGATACAAACCAGCTGAAAAACAATTAAAAGTACAATTTTATGTAATACTGTCCATCAAACGAATAACTTTACTCAGTCTTGTTGAAAGGCTACTCTTCAGCATGAAAAAATGGACTGGTTGAAGTGCAAGGAGAACAGAGAATATTTATGACCAGTGGAAGCACAGCTGGCCTTTTGCCCTGGAGAAATGGCTTGATGAGAAGATCTTCTGCTTAAACCAAGCATTAGAAAAATAATTTGGACCTGGACCTGAGTTAATGGTGTTTAGCAAAACTGCTGCCCAGAGTGATACTGAGCTCAATGGATGCTCTAGGCATCTGTTGTGAGCTAACCTACATCTGCAAAGTTGTTCAATCCTACCTTTTGGGAAAGATTGAACGTGTACTTAGATACGAAAGTTTTAGTTCAGGTCTTTTGCAAAGATTTGTTCCCAATAGCTAAAATCCTGTTTGACTCATCTCTTGCAGTTCCTTTACGGTTTATTGCATCAAGAAGGCAACCAAAGCCTTACCCTCATCTGAACAGCTATTAGGAATAGATCCACTGACTCAACTGGTCAAGAGGACAGAGAACGATAGTTGAATGTTTAGTCCAAACTAATGCACATAAAACTTCACTCCTTCCCACAGTCCGATGTACGAAGCATGAACACTTAATAAGGAACTAGAGAAAATACAGCAAATCTCAATATTTCTGACTGGATTAGCCACTGAGCAGTGTTGCTAGTGTCCTCTTTTTTCTGGTAATCACAATATATTTTTTTTCCCCTTCAAACTGCCTGAGCCATAGCTGTTTCACACTGATTTCCAATTTCCTTTCCTCGTTTAGTCCATCTGATAACACCACCAGATATTATTTCATCTCCTGAGAAGACCAAAAAGGGGAGGATCCAAATGTGATTTAAATTTGCTTCCCTCTGCTCACCCCTTAATCTGTGTCAAGTTGTGCTGGATGTGCTCTTCTGAGAGACAGCTCAGGCTTCTTTATCTGTCTTAGTAGCACTGCTTTGCTTTTCAAATCAGCAAACAAGAAGCCATGCCTTATATAAGCCACTTAATTATCTTTTGTTTTGGATCTTTTGGGGTTTTTATTTTCTGAAGAAAACTTGGTTATCACTGATAACCATTAAAACATTTATTTTTCCTTGTAGTTCATAAATTGAATGGGCAGTCTGTAGTCATTTGTCTACCATTTCAATGTGGAAATCAATTCTCAGTTATCTACGCATGGCTTGTCTGGATTGCGGATTAACCAGGCTGGGGATACACTGACCTCGGTTTATTTACTACGTGGAAAGTTGAATTCAGACCAGTAGGCTGTATCGATTCAAGGAGAGTGTTGCATGAACATCTGTCAAATCCGTGGCTCCTTCCAGTTCAGCAGCAGATTATCTGCGTCACAGCTGTGTGAAGGCCTCTCCAGCAGGCTCTGACAGCGGTGTGCAGAATCAGCTGTCACAATCAGGCTCCTAGAGGAGAGCGAGGCAGAGTTACAGCACTTATTTGCACTCTTACCTGGGCTTATTTATGTTTTGGGACCTACCTACAAAGTCCCTCAGCTGTCTGAAGCTGAGAAAACAATATCTCCTTTGCTCCTTAAACTTCCAGCACAGGTGAGGTTTCACAGCTTTGAAGAAACTGATTAGTTGCTAGTTAGCTTAATTTAGTTAGAACTAAACTGGAGTAAACTGAATACACTGTGCTTGTAGGCATAACCTGTTGTTACCAAAAGCTGGTCCTGGCTACAGCAAGCTCTAGTTCCATGTGTTTCCCTGCCAATGGCCCGTCTTCCTTTTCACCTTCAGCAGCAAACAGGGACTGCTTGACCATAATTTGTATTTACTTTATAGATTAATAGAATGTGGTGAGTTTAGGCCTTAATGCAGGTCATCAGTTCATTTTTAAATGTCTAGGTGTTTAAATAATAGACTCTATACTAAAATGATATCATCAAAAATGATCTAGTTTGTTTTGTTTAATTGAACGAAATTACAGGTTTGTGTTTACCTTGTTATCTTTATCTTTTATTATTCCAAAGAGATTCTGGATAGAAGTGCTATCTCACCTTTAACTGTGTTCTTGCGATCCTGTAATCAGTCAAACCAGTAATTTAAGTTTCTGTTGAAAGAAAGTGAGAATTAACTCATGTATTGCATCCATGTCTTTGCATGTTTTTAATTTTCAGGAATTATCTGCACTAGCATGTTTTGGTTTTTTTTTTTAATTTCAGACTCTTCAAAACTCCTGAGCTTTTCTAGGAAAGTTAGCACTCTTGGCTCTGTAGGGGAGTGCTTGAAGCCTTGCAGAGCCAAGTCCCAGGAGTTTGATCCTGTACACATTGAAGTCATTGGCCATATTTACATCAGCCTCAATGTGGCAATTGGAATCTTAGGGTAACAGGATTATTTCTCCTGTTGAATTACCGGTCCTGGTTTTTAGGGTATTTCCCCATTCTGTCATACACATCCAAACCCTGTTTATTTGTCTATATGTGCTGCTGACAGTCTGTATTCCTAGATAACCTGTTTTTGCAAGAAGTGAATGCTTATGGTGGCAGGAGGGTTTTAATGGTTCTTGCTGGGCTGGTGCACTGACACCGTTGCAGTGAGAGTGCTCTGGGTCAATGACAGTGCAAGTCCTGGCTAAGCAAACTCATTACCTGCCAGCTCTGCAGAAGCTCCTGTATCAACCACTTGCTCGCAGGAGGCACTCATGAGGAGGGGCTCATACAGGTTTTTATTAAGAGAACTGAGGCTAACTCCAAGGCTAACTCTATGGCTAACTCCAAAGCTAAGTAGCAAGCATGGCCAGTGTAGTGATGGAAGAGAGGAGTTGCTGTGCAGAGCACACTAATAAAGGAAGAAGAACACCCTGCTTTTATCCTATTACCCTGATACTGAATCACTTCTTACAACTCATGATTTCCTCTGTAGTTTCATCGTACTCAGCTAAAAATATTAAGGGTGTGCCGGATCAGCAGAGGTCAGGTGAGACTGGATGGAAGGGGAGGAGTTGCTCTCATTTAGATTTTTTTTTCTGAAACAAAGTTGGTCACACCTCTAATAGCTACGCTGACCTGTGTTTTCAGGTAATCTTAATAATAGGTTGCTAGAGTACTTAGCTTGTTCAATCCATTCAGTAATTAGAGCCAGCACCAAAGTAATAATATTGAGTGAGGGGTGAGGTCTTAATGAACATAGTTATGTGGCTCCAAGTGTAGCTCTGTACAGCTTCCTCTTGGATGGAGCAGGGCAATCATCAAATAAGGCAGCAATGTGGCAGCTGAGGACAAAACCTGAGTGTTTGATGACCATTGATTGGATCATTCCAGCCATGCAGGGTGAGGAAAGCAGAACTAGCAATACTCAAGCTGGATTAGTTCTCAATTAAAGTCTCAGAGTGCTGAGAACTGTGTGTTTTTACTCAGTATTAAAGCTGATACCTCCAGCAATATCCTCATGCTGAGGCAATGTTTTTAATGACTCAGGGAAAGGCGCTGCCTAATGAATCACCAATATCCAAACCTGAAGAGCCTAAATGTTTTTGGAAATCTGAATGTGATTAAGCATAGTCTTGTTCTTTTCATTAGGCGTGAAATAACCACAGATGATAAGACTTCAGTCACATAACAGTAAAAAAACCTACTTGGTTTAGTTTTCTGCTGCAGAATCTGAAACCTGTAACCTATAATTGTATGTTGTTTACAAGAACTGAGAAAGGGATGAAACAAATAACTAGAGGAAATGTATATGTATAATAACTACGCTAAATATGAAGACAACATTTCTGCTCACGAGGTTCCTAAACTGAAAGTTGCTGGAAGCTGGGAGAATATTCTGGAGGGCAAACCATGCAAGCTTGTGCTGTTCTTAACCCATGAGCCATTGCTAGCCACAGGGTTAGCTAGACCTTTGATTTCATCTAGGATGGCTGCCTTCCGCACTCAGCATCAGATGTTGTCCATCTTCTCTGAACACCACAAGGAGTTGCATCAGATTTGAAGAACAAACAGTGGGTGTCCCAGACTGTCCCAAAAATATTTCATATATCGCCAGGTAAACGCTGTATGAAGACATGACGAATGTAAGAAGAACACAGGGTGGAAATTCAAGGAAAGGCAAAAGTGATTAGTAATAGAAAATATGTATTTCCCAAGATCTAGAATGTACTAAGAAAGTTCCCCAGGGATGAATGCCATTTAGTTTCAAAAACAGACTAAGTAGGAGGTTGGAAAACACTGTAAAAGAAATCTCTCACATTTTCACCTCTTGACATACTAGCCTTTACAACATCTGTTATAAAAAGTGCTTTGCAAATAATGTGGTTGTTTTTTCTTTTGTTCTTTTTTTTTTTTCCCCCATGTTACAACAGAAATTGTTCTGCTCAGCTGCTGTCTTGTCTGTTTTCCAAGCAGAGATATGCCAGAACACCGTCAGAGTCACAGAGATTACCCAATATTTGCCTGCTTAGCGTTGGCAGTAACTGCTGGCAAAGGGGAAACACCTTTTTTGGCTACATAGGCTACTTTCATCATATCTACCAGACTGAGAGTAGCTACAGAAGTGTACAAGTACACAACAGTTATAGAAATCCAGGAAGAAGGACCCTGAGGCCTTAATTTTAAGCTCCAGTCCTGCACTTATGCCTCTGTTAATCTGGAGCAGATCCCATTACCGTGATCTAATCTTAAAGAAGTTTACCTGAAATTTAACAGTTGGACGTACCAGAGAGTTGTGCTGTAGTCTCTGCTACACTGAATGGATATTGCTATCTTAATTTCAGTGGAATCAGAACACTTTCCAGAGGACAGAGGTAGGAAAATAGGAGCTGGATCCAGAACTTTTTGTGTCCAACTTGTAAAACTCACCAAGAAAGGTGTTCCATTGACTTGCCAATGATAAGTCTTACCCACATTGAAGTGGCAGCTTTTGCCATCGCAGTGCCATCAGGCTGAATTACCTCTTCCTCTAGTTGGTGATTCCTTCTGTAAGAAGCCTAAGGAAGCAATGCAGGCAAGCTTTCCCTTGATCTGGTGTGCATATTACATGACTAGAGGACTGCAGTCACACTGCAAGTGCACACTAAGGTGCACTTAGTTATACACACACAAAAAAATAAGGAAGATCACAGCTAGCTCTGCTAGAATGCTAATTCAGAGCTGGCCTCCTGTTAATCTTTTTGCTGGAGTGATTACAGGGCTTGAAAGAGCTGAGAAAGTCCATAAACTTCATAGTTATGACAAATTGCAAACCAGCTGGAAATAAACAGTGGAAGGGGAAGCACTGTGTTGTGTGTCTGTCTTCAGTTACAAGCAAGGCTAACTTGATGGCTCTGGTGCTATCGTCGTTCTGACTTATCTTTGATTAATGCATGTGGAACTTCAGGAGCCCTGGAAGAGTGTTTTATACCTATTTCATAACTGCCCAGAGTTTCTTATTAAGTAATCTGGCTGTGAGCAGTTTCAAAGCTCTTCTGCTGCCCTTCACATTTCAGAGGAAAAAAGAAGATAGCATTTTCCCTTACTGCACTACAACAGAGACAGAGGCATATGTCTTACACCCTACCTGTGAATTGGGTGTTGTCACAGGGTGTGAGAAGTAAAAAAGTCCACTGATAACCACCAACAGGTTCTTTTTTAAACACCTTGAATTACTTTTTTTTCTCTGCCTCTCCCCTGAGCCACAGCAGACCTCACCAGCAGGCTGGGACCTGTGCCTGGGAGACCGCTGCCTTTTGGGTGCTGCAGCACAAGACATTGTTATGGGCCTGGTTGTGATCATTTTCCCCTTCTGAGGCTCAGGAGTTTCTCCTCTGGCGCTGCTCTCTCCTCTTTGGAAAACCTCTGCCTGCACTACCCGCCTTGGAGTTGGGGACTCCTTCCCTCTCCCATCTGGTGCAGCCACTCGCCCCACAGATGCTCTGCTCTGAATGAGCACTTTTCTAGGGAGACAGAGGTGCTCTGTCTATGGAGGCAAGGGGGTGAGGCAGAGCATGGCTGCTTTCCAGCCTTCCTCTTCTCCCAGCCTCAGCAGCGAAGCTGTGCAGGCAGTGACCACCAGCCGGCAGGGAATGGGGAAGACAGGGCAGTTGAGTGCAGTGTAGGGGTGCAAGGTGGTGCAGGAGAGGCAAAAGACTAGTATTTCTGGTCTGGTGGGTACCATGGCACTGTGGCAATATGAAGTACATCCATAATTCATAAATATATGTTAACACTGTTTGCAGCATTCACACTTATGGCTGCAGTACTGTAGGGCTGCTACATTTAGCCTCTTGCTAGTTTATATAAGAAAACATGATATAGCAAAAAAAAACTGTCAGTATTTCTTACCACTATTGGTGAAGGCACCAAAAAAAGGAAAATACACTTCTTTAAGTGAGAGAAACAGTGCAGTGAGTGACTCTGAACCATTTGCCACCACACAAACTTTTCAAGAGCAGCTGTCTCCTGGCCTGGTCTGTGAGCACACGGGGCTCTAACCCAAGGTGCTAGAACTGCCTTGAACTGCTGGTGCAGGTGGCAACGTGCAGGTGGGAGAAGGGATGTCAGTGTTTATTTTTTTTCTCAGTGGTGAAAACCGGAGGGTTGGGCCGATTGCTTCACCTCTTCAGCATGCAGGGAGTCATTGCCACGCTGACCCAGCTCCACCTTTCACTCCTGCGGCTGCAAATCCTATAGTCACGCAAGTCTGTATGTGTTATTCTACTAGCTAACAGCTTAGAAAGTTCCAGTTGCATTTTGTCACCCCATTTTTCATTTCAGTCTACTTGTAAGGATGGCTGAAAAATTATCTTCTGCTTTGGTTTTCTTATGCTGTTGCTGGGATTAATTGTTAACTTTGCTTCATGCGGGGAATGCAATGAAAATACAGTATGATAGTAATACATTTCTGGCATGACTTGTGGCCAGCAGTTGAAATATTTAATGATCTTTTTGTATACATGTAGTAATTGCTTTTTCTGTATCACAATAATAGGTTGCTGTACAATTACACTCCAGTTCTTCTTCATATGAGAAATGGGCACATGAGTGGAAGGGAATCAGAAAAGCAGAATGTCCCTCGTATCTTTTCAATATTCATCGACTCACTTGAGATTCTGCAGTCTTTTGAATAACACTAGACTTTTATAATCAGAGTGATTGTGCAGCCTTAAGATAAACAATTCATAAGATAGCTAAAGTTCATTTTCATAACAAAACTAGGCATTAAGGAGTTATTCCGAAGGCTTTCCCTAAAGGTAAGGACTCTGAGGAATGCAATACATTGCAGATAAATCCTCCTAATATAAAGCAATATATTCTCAGTTACACAGAGATGAGCAACACTCACTTTTCTCTAATAAACTTCTGCTGGAACCTGACTGCTGCTGAAAAAACCTGTCTCTTTGAACAAAGGAGTCCCTGTCTTGTGAGAGCTCATTACCCATACGATAATACTATTCATTTCTCTTGCACTATTCATTGGAGGGGCAGCGGGCTCCTTGCAAATATCTAATTAGGTCTCGCATCATCCCTGAGCAGTGAGTATTATTTTACCCAATTTACAGCTATGGAAGTTGGGCAGAGGAGCTGCAGCCAGTAGCCCAGACCCACCTGTCCTGTCACTTCCCCAGCTCGGAATAGATCCTGGATGTCTTTACTGCCAGCTCTCTGTTCCAAGCCATAAGCTGTGACCTCTTGCAAGAGGTAATCAAAAAATAAGAAAATGCTTTGACAGGCTTAGAAAAATGTTATTTGTACAGCAGATTTCTGCTGGGACCAGAGTCAAGTTTCCAGTGCAGCTGGAATCGTTGTCTGTGTTGCTTAAGCTTTTTTTAAACCAGTCAGAAGACAAAATGCCTGTGTCCCCGATACACTGCAAAGCTGACCCCGCTTCCTTGCACTGGTGTTTTCATTGGCACCCTGGCTCCGTTTATCACGGGCATTTAAAACCCTGAAGTCTGTGTCACAGCTTCTTTCCATCACATGGATGCAGGCAAAAGTTGCCACTGTCTGCATAAGCGGATTGAGAACTGGTGATTATTTGTTGTTGGTTTGTTAATTCTTAGATTATTTTATTTCTGGCAATCTACTTCTAAGACTAGAGAAAGCCGTTAGAAGGTGTATACTGTGTTAGAATTCATTGCAGGTCAGCTGTCAAAACATGAGTGCCCTTCCATTTGGACTGATGTTAAATCATAAACCTTTAGCTTGGACATTTGCTTAGGGGGTGGAAAGAGTTAATCTGCAGGGCAAGCTCCTTTGCCAGCTTTAGAAAAAGCAAGTTATGCAAGAGTGGAGGAGAAGTGAAAATCACTGAGGAAGTGGATCTTCTGATAGGAAACGTGACATTTTCAGCAAAATCCTACTAAACCTTCTCCTCTTGGCATCACATACGGGTGAAAGTGATCCCATGCCTGGACCTGTGGCAGAAGGGTTTGCACTGAGAGGCAGGGAGGTGCCATCTCTGCCTCTGTTCAACCTGGGTGGAAAATACGTTAGAAAGAGGAGCTCAGATGTAGAGAGGAGGGGTCAGGATGTCAGATGGAGCATGTTATCCAATGTCAAATTACTTGGTGTAAGATTTGCTAGAGCCAATCCCATTTAATTCTCATTTTAGTGTAGTGTTAACCTGGTACTCCAGCGTCACCATACACGGAGCCCTGCGCCACGCAGAGCGGTGCTGCCAGTGCTGCAGCACATTGGCATCACCAAGAAGCCATTACTTGTATGAATTTTACTCCTTCTCTAGTAAAACTGCAACTGTTTGTTCATTCTAAGGCATATTCAGAGCCAGGATTCAGAACAAGAATTTTACAGAGCACTTTTTCAATTTGGGGAATAGCTGGAGACTGAACAGGGTGCATTTTCTTAGCACCCCCTTTCAGAAACAACGAGCAGCAATCAGCTAAAAAGGCAGAGAGTAAGTTAAACTATCACCTTACAGATAACCTGATGACCAGAGAACCCTTAGCTACTAATCTTTCACCCTTCCAGCTTTTAAGGAGAGCAAAGTACCGTCCCTGCTGCTGCTGGGAACCACTGCCAGGCTGCGTGTGGAGCGTGATGGTGTGCTTTGCCGAGCTGCCTCACCCCTGAAACAGCAGCACCATGGGAGTGTCCAGTGACCTGTTGCTCTCTTGGAGTGGCACTTGTGCAACGTGGCAGCCTCTAATACTCTTAGACAACTGGATCAATGAACAATGCTGCCAGCTATTGGCAATGATAAATCTCCCCTCCGCGTATGCACCCTGCTTGGATTCTGCCTGTGATTTAGCATCTTGGCAGCTGCTGCAGGACTGTCTGCTTTCAATCAGTTGGCTCTCTGCCCTGTCTTCCAGCCTATCAATAAATCAGGAAGCTTTCCACTAGTTTCTCAGGATCTGACTGTGAGATGCTGGGCTTAACTCATTAGAGCAGGACTTGAGGGATGTTCGGTACCTTGTGGGAGCAGCTTCTCCATTCATAATGTCACCCCACGCTACCTCTGTTTGGCACAGTGACTGCTTTCTTCAGCTAAGTTCTCACCTTCTCCTATCTTTACAAAGTTTTTTTCTTCTGCTTGGCTGCCCAGAGTAGATGATACTCTTCCCTTCAGCCTGTTTATACAGAGGCTAAGCTTGGACTCATTAGTCAAATAGGTTTCACTGCCAACTTTTTGTCTCCTACAGCTTTTATCCTTGCTTGGGTTTTCCAGGAATAGCTAATAAAAAACATTGGTTTAATAAAAGACATTATGTCTGCCTATGAGCCTTGGTCCCTCTGATCACCATAGCCTTGTGGCAGCACGAGTGTCACTATGACTGCCATTTGAACCATACTTTTGTATAACCTTGCCCAAGCAGGATAAATAACAAAGTGCCAATATTGCTGGTGCTGGAGGAGCTTGACTTCAGTGAGGTTAGTGAGATTTCAGAAAATCCTCCATGTAGATATAGCCTGTGGGAGCAATTTACCCTTCATTAAACGGAGGGCTGAAAGCTTTGACGATGTCATATGTGATGTGATGTGAGTGAGTATTTGTGCCAGCCTCCTCACAAAGCTCTGCTAATGGCTTTCAGTCCTGCCCTCCAGCACTGCTATTCTTCCAGCACAGGGCCCTCTGTTAGTCAGCCTTTTGCTGGGATGTATTATTTTATGGCTTTAAGCTGCTCCTTTGTTTTTCTCTTTAAAATACTGGCGTTTTTACTTCAAACTTAGGAACATTCTACTGCAGTTTAGATCATCAGATGTGAGGGAAGGATGTGTCTAGGTACCCGAGTGCATCCAGCCTTGCCCTGCCCTGCCTTGTGGCATTGGTTAGAGCTGGGCAAGGAGGCAGCGCTGTGCGCCCAAATTAGAACGAAAAATGCTTTGTTTCCATCCCGCTCTGGCATAAATGACTATGTAGGTCAGTGAGGAAGGATGAATCATGCTGTGTGCCCTGTACATTTTAAAACCATGTTCTTTGTGTAGAGGCACATGCAGTTTCCTGGTGAGAGCTACCAGGGCCTGGGGCTCAGGCAGAGATTGTTTCCAGCTGAGTGCACGGAACTTGCTTGAACCACAGGGTAGCTTGAATCTAGTACTGGTTTTATGCATTTGCCCTGATCAAGGGAGGAGAAAGATGGTTGCCTGGTGGAGGTGTATGTGCAGAACCAAGCCAATCCAGGTTTCAGTCCAAATTTTCTCGTCACTTCTTTTTTCTGACCTAGAGCAAGTCACTTGAAACCCAGTTTCCCTGGCTGTGCCTAACACATGTCTGCTGATTTCTGCCCAGAGAAGACCTGAGCACTGCTCCTGGTCTGAACTGAACCACAACCTGCTCCCACTGAAGTTGGTGCGGATTAGCAGTGAACTGAGACCCTAACCCAAATATAATTCTGTATGTCTATGTCCCTTATCAATCGGATGTGTGTAAACAAACACCTTAATTTGAAGAAATTCCTGTAAGAAAAAATGCACAGCTGATATAAAGTACTCGATAGCACAGTGAGGCCTCATGGGGACCACTTGTTGCCTTTATCTCTGGGATATAGAGTTTAGCTAACTTGCTTATTGATTTTCTTTCCTGGGTGTAGTGGCAGCTTTACCACTAAAACACTGACTCTGTCAGAAATTCAAGAAAGCAAAAAAGAATAAAGTTCTCAGTTCTGCCATTATCCTTAAAATAACTTTGAAACCCGAAAGTGAGAATAAAACCTCAGCTAACATTCATTGTCTGCAATAGAAACCTAGCGTTGAGTAGCTCAGTTGAGGCTCCCTCTTGAGCACAGCTGTCCAGGTTTAGGTTCTACTTCAGCGGAAACTGAACTGTGCCATTGCATCCCCTCACTGTATTCCTGAGTTCCTTTGGTTTAAGAGAATGTGGGGTAAGTGCCTCTGGCACTGGTGGCTGCCCTTTGCTGGGTGGGTCCCACATGGGTGTACTTGCAACCCAAAGGACCTGTAGGCACCTCATCACTGTTTTCCAGCAAGACTAGAAAAAAATCTAAATACAGTCATAAGTCTCTGAGCAGAGGAAATAGAGACAGGGAAGTAATGGGATGAACATGAGGAATTCTGCCCAGTGTGTGGTTAGTTAACATGATGAGCAAGCCTGGGTCATGTGCTGGCCATCGTGTGAGCGTGGGGGCTAAGGTGGGTCCTCATCCCTTGACCACATTGTGGGACAGGCATGGGAGCAGGGCAGGCTTCGGATGTGTTCCTCTGTAAATCCCATGTCAGGTGGCAGCTGGAAAGCGGGACCTGCTCCTGAACACCATCAGCATTCTTCTTATGAGCCTTTTTGCCTGTTAATTGCTTTGTAACCAGTTATGATTAGATAGTAATGATTTGTGGGTCTAATGATAGGAAGTGCTCATTAGCACATGGGCAAGGGAGCAGCTCCCCAGAGCATGGACATTTACCAGAAGGGAATACATGAGATATGCGAGTTTCCAAAACAGGAAACTGAAATTTTAGGAGATAATATAGCAGCATATTCTCCTTTACCATCATCTGCCACAGTCTAGAAGAGGACACAAAGGGAATCAAGTCTGCATAATGCGAACACACATAATTATAACAGCATCAACCCGTCTTTAGCCACTTGGTTTGGAAACAATTGCCCCCAAATATTGGCCTTTGACTGTAGAAAAGAAATACTCATGGGAGAAGCTTTCATTTAGACAGCAAATTAGAGGCATAAATTAAAAAAGAAGAGCAAGTCACTTTGAAAGTAGCTACCCTTGGTGTAATACGGTGAACATCAGTGAGCTCTGCTCCATGACTAGGGATGCTGGGTGCTGCATCCAGCTAAATGAGCATCATGTTATAGCAAAGGCAGTTCATTCACTTATGGAGAAGGTGACAATCTGGGAACTCAAGGGCCAGTGTAATCTTTTGGCAGTGATCTGCCTTTGTACCTAAGCAGAATGATCGAAGTGGTCTAGACCCCCTGGAATTCACAGTGAAATTAAAAAAAGGGAGGGATGGAGAGACATCTCTGCTCATGAGAGACAGACAGCGTAGCACCGTGCTGCATCCCCACTGAGGCCCCTGGGGCACGTGGACATGCTTCTAGCTGTGACATTTATTTCCAGAGCAGAACTGCTGACACGAGGCACAGAAAGGACCGCCGGCTTCATCTTAAAATGCAAAAGCAAAAAGGCATTTCTGTAGAGACCTCTTTCCTCCCACACCTTTCAACCCTCATATGTGGACCAGGCAACAGATGGCCTTGCTTTGCACTCTGAGGTGCATTTAAAGAGTCCGAAATCAAGAGATTTTACAGAAAAAATAGCCAGCCAATCTATGCCTGACCTGCGTGACTGTGCGTGCTTGCGACGCACACTTTGTAAGCACTTTTTTCTAGTTGAAGTAGCAGGAGGATCATGTTTAGGACCAGAGGCAATTATTCTGGCCTGGAATTTCAAGATGATGTTGTCTTTTACCACAAATACACAGAAAAGATTAGTTCCAGCATTTCACAATAGCAGGGTCCCAGGAAAACATTTCCTCAGTCAGACTAATGGGGCCCCAAGTTCTAAGTTCCACTCTGTTAGAGGAGAGAGAAACAAGGAAAATCAAGGCATTGTCTGCCATTGTTATCTGCTGGAGACCCAGCTGAATTTCTGCAGATGGTAGATAGCTTTGCCAGCCTTCCCAATCCAGTGGCTTTTCTTCCTGTTTGTTTTGTCTTTAGGGGAACATGCGGCATTCAGCAATTAGATGTTGATCCAACTGTACAACAAGGTCAAGGAAAGCTTTTATGTTATTAACATTTTTTTCCCCTTTACTAGTTTTTTAGAGAACGTGCTCATGTGCCTCGTATGGTGGTAACAGTGGAGGAAGAAGTCTGTGACTGCAAAGTTCAGTTTAAAATGCAGAAAAGGCATTAGCTGGGAACTCTGAGAAATAAGGGATGCAGATGAAATAGGGGCTTCCCAGGGAGCTCAGGCAGCAGAGATACACCTGGGAGAGATGCTCCTATTGCTTTATGAATTCTGGGGTTTGGCAGATAATGTCATAGCTCGGGCCCATCCTCCCAGAGACCCAGCGCTGGCAGTGGTAATAACTTGCAAATTAAGAGTGTTTTAATTATGTCTTTCTCCTGCACGGTATCTTATGTTGTGCGGTTCAACCAGTTGTTTTTTATTCTACATTGTTGCTTTCTTTTGCATCACCTAACTTTTCTTCACATCACTCTTTCTTCTTTCCTTTGCACAGCAAACTCAAAACTTTTGGGCATAAATGCCACAAGAATAATACAAGACCCTCTATCTCCTTGGTGTCAGGAAGGATGCAAGAATTAAACATACGTCCAGTGTACTGTAATACAAATTGATTTGAACCCAGCTGAAAACCAATAAGTAATAAGGATTTGTTGGCTTTCCTACCTCTTTGGATGACAGCAGTAGGAGATTGTATCAAAACTCACATACTGAAACAGTCTGTTGAAAATAACATTCAGAGCAAAAGTAGCTGCTGGTGGTTAAAAGTACATCCAGGATCCTGCAGACTTGGGTCTGTGCTGGGGACCCTTGCCAAGTGCAGAACAGTTACCTGGATGCCAGTGAGAGGCATCTTGGTGGAAGATGATGCAAACTGGTCTGTGGCTATCAGAAACTCATCGTGAATGTGGAAGAGGAGGATGAGCTCATGTCTGTCTCCAGCAGGCATGCCTGTGATCTGGATGCCAAGTAGAGCCATGGGGCATGTGTCAGAGAGCTCAGATGCTATCATTGGCAGGGTGCACCAGAGTCAAGATAAGAGGCTAGGAATCAAATTCTGCTGGGAAAGACTGAGGGAAGGGAGAGCAAGCCTTTTGTGGAGCTTGCATTGTCAGTAGGCTCTCATCAGACTTGGGAACTTTTCCTCTTGTATGCTGTGTTGAGTTTTGCAATCTGATTTTGCTGAGAGAAGCTCACTTTGGTAGGTCAAGGGTAGCTTCTTCCAGAGGCTCTGTGCTGATGTTGAGTAACACCAAGTCCAGGGGTTGCTGAAGTCCACATCTGGATCTCTTTATTTCCTGCGGAGGAAGAAGCTTCTCTTTATCACAGAATGAGACCCCAGCTGCAGCAGCAGGGTTTAAAGCAGAGGGAGAAGCAGAAGCTGAGATCTGAATCCAGCAGAGTTCAGAGTGCAAAGCTGTGTTATTGCAGGAGATGACAGGAGAGAGGTGACAAAGACCTCTTCTTCAGCACTTCAGGCCATGTGGCAAGTTAGGCTGTTTTTTTCATGTTCCACTAGCTCTGACAGCACCACTGCAGAGCTTAGTTTGAAACTTCAGCAAAAGCTTAGTGGGAGCCATTGCCTTGTGAAGGTAACACAGAGTCAATGTTTTCTTGGTGAGGCAACAACCCCCCTGAATCCCTGGAGGCTTGATGGAAGAGCTGTTTAGCTCCACAGCCAAGACCTTGCCTGTATGTAAGGAACAGATCCAAATCAAGACCCTCCCTGCTTTGTCCTTGCTTGAGGCAGGAATTTGCTCTGTGTCAAACTCTTGGGCCAAAGAGGCCTTCCCCAGCTCCTTAGTGATGTGGTGACTCCATCAGGAGATAAGACCTGGACGTGCACCTTCCGTCCCACTTCCTCTCCTTCCCCATGCTGACCCTATTGCCAACCTCTTGCTCTAGGTCCCATGGTGGAGGCCTTTGGTGCAGTGTCTTGGAGCTCTGCTGCTGTGCAGCCTGGACCTGATCTGGATGACAGGGGAGCAGGGCTGCAGCTTGCACCATCAACCTCACATACATGCAATTTAACATTAAAACCCCAAAGTTCTGCTGAAAAGAATTGCTCTTTTCACCTTCATGCACTTTCCTTGCTTTGCCTCTACTACACCTGCCCAAACACAAAGATCCATTAAAGGCTTCTTGAAATCACAGGAAAGACTCTTCATGACCCACAAGGGTGCTGAGTGGAGCCATGTTTGCTCTGTGCAGCTCCTGGGCAGCAAGTCAATGGGAGCTGTGTTTATGAAAGCAGGGCCTTCTCCCAGCTCATGGAGAGAACTCCCCTGGTTCCCATGGAAAGCAAAGGTGACAGCAGAAGTTATGCCAGCAAAAGGCCTTGGATAAAGCCATGTTAATCTTGGTTTTACAACTGCATTGTGTTTTCTGTTAACTCCTCTTTCTGCAAGCCAAGGTTCACAAAAGCCTGATAAGGCCAACAGGAGTCTCTCCATTATCTTAGAAATGAAGAACCCGTACCTTGTTTCTGACCTTGAATCATCTTTATGCCTGTAAGACTAAGCAATGTGGCCAACAACGTGCTTGACTCCTCCCAGTTCAGCTATTACTTGTGACAACCCACACGTAGGGTATCATCTTTGGCTATTGTTTGGTCCTCTCGGTCCCTGCAGCCTGGGCTTTGTGCGGTGCAGAACAGTGCTGCATCCCACCATGCTCTCGCTGTGCTGCTGGGCCATTTGCAGCAGTTCTGCTCTCTCTTCTGCATTATCTCCTTATAGAACACCCTGCCAGGAAGGTTTATAGATGGCTTTGGCAATCAAGCTGCAGGCTGCAAAATGACACAGCCGCTGGGCCCTGTGGTTGGAAGGTGGGATGGAAGGGAAGAGCACCATGTCCACCTGGGCAATAGCTAAAAACAACACCCTTTGAAAAAGGGGTTTCACCCTCAGTTCAGTGACCAAACCCTTTAGTGTGCTGGTGATAACTGCATTAAAACCCCTGCTGGAAGTTCTGAGATATTTACTGGTGTCTCTGTCCCCTGGTTAGAGCTTTCTGCCTTCTTTTTATTCCATCAGCCCACAGCACTTCATGATGGTGAAGTGTACCTTTTCATAAACAAACTGGTGCATGCAAATTAGCACACAGGAACTGAAATTGCCAATTCCTTCCTAATTTTTAGAAAAATAGCCAGTTTATTTTTGAAATCTTAAGAGAGATCTGATTCAGACGACTTGCCCAGCATGGCTCATACTATCCTGAGTGTAGCTATACTAGAAATAACCTTAGCATTTTTCTAACATACAGAGACTTGATTCATTGGAATCTTGGGGAAAAAAAATGTCTCTGTACTAAAGTAAATACCTTTGGAGCATAACACGATATAGACTCGTATTGATGAGAATATTCTGTTCTGAAAGATTTAATGCCATCAGTGTTGATCTGCTCAGGAAGATGAGGAGGCTGGGTGGGTGGTGGGGGGGTTATGCATATTTCCAGCATGCTTGTGCCTCTTTGGTTCAGCTGTGATAAACTGGGAGCTCGTCTTGAGCTGGCAGCTGCCTGTCCTGCCTGTCCTGCCCCTGAGTCATGCTGCAGAGAGAACTGCCCTCCTTCCCCATGGACCTGCCTGCCCGGGAGCAGGGCAGGTCTGCTCCACAGGAAAGATGTGATTCTGAGCTGGTCAGAAGTTGTCTAACAGGTCATTTTTTTTCCTAGAAGATGCTAATTGTCAAGTAGATTTTCACCAAAACACACTGGCTTAAGAAATTTTCTTTCGGATTGTCCCCACGGCTCCTCAAGGTCATGGCCTTGCACTGCCTCTAAAGTGCTTTGTTTCATCTTTCCTGAGTGAAGTGCTCTGTTTTTCTAGATGACTTTCCACTTCAGCTCTGAACACTTTAAAGTCCTACAAAACAAAATATGAAATCAAATTGGAATTTTTCCCTGTGTCAAAATCCAACATTTGGAGCAACAAACCCATCTCTTTCAAGTTTGCAGGAAATATCAAAATTACTTGCTTTGTTACGTTGTTTAAAATGGAAAAAAGTCCAAACAATGAAATCTGCCATGAAAATCAGATAATAAGAGTCTTTATGACCTTGAAAAGGAGTAGGTTGGTTTATAATAGTATTTTTTTCTATCCTTTTTTTTTTTTTCTCTTTGCTTTAATTATCAGTGAAAATCCCCTTGCAGGATCAGGACTTTGTTAAGGGAGATAAAACCTGTTATCTCCTATATCATCTTTTCAGCTTTCCTTCTTGACTTTGCGTAAAAAGGAAATCAGCTTTCTGCTCTTCATTCTGGTATTCTCAACTTTGTCACTGGAGATACAGCTCTTTGGGGGACAGCTATAAGTCAGCCTTCAAGCCTGGAACTTTGTACACATCTTTTGGTGTGGATTTGTTTGCTATAGCAAGAATTTGAGTGAAGCTTGACAGTAAATGGGAAATATTGTTTATTTGTAGTAGCAGGCAGAGTTGACCAGCTTCAGCCACATTAGAGGGGTCATGGCTGGGCTTTTGATTTACCAAATAGTAGCAAAGGGCTAAGTTTGGGTTGCCTAATTTTTACCCTCTTGCATGGCAGTAGGGTTTTGTACCCTCTAAACCACAATGGAAACGCTGTTTTTATTAGGTTGTAGATTTTCCTTCCAAAATGGTTGAGCGTGGCCAAAGCAAAAATCCCAAGCATTTGGGCTGTTGCTCGGCTGAGCCTCCTCGCCTTGGCACTCGCCTGGAGCCTGTTGCAGTTCCCGAGGATGATGGAACGGCTCCCACTGGGAGCTGGATCAAGTTTTGAGCTGCTCCTTGCTGCTTGTTTATTTGTCCTATTCTCCGGGCTTGGCAGGTGGCATTTTTGCTCAGTGATTCATTCCCTAGCACATGCATTTATCTGGGCTGACATTTTAATCATGCAAATAAGGATCTCCTTAATGAAGAAAAAAATTAATTTCACAACTGTTGCTACAAACACAGTGACAGTCCTGCTAATGTCATTACATTTATAATACAATCGGTGGCTTTTCCATAATTACTATAAACTGGAGCACTTAACAGCGGAGTAAAGGTTACACAAAGAGCTGTGTGACTTCTCTTGTTCACTTGCCTTTTTTTATCAAGAGTGTTTGGCACTCTTCGTGTGTCCTTTTGAAATCTTTTGGTCATCACTGCTTCATTGCTTGTACCGCAGATGGCTTTGCCTTTGTCAGAGGAACAGACAAAATAAGTGGCAAGGAGACAACTCCTCTGTGACCTTTTGTGGCTTCTTGTCTTTCACATGGCAGTCTGCAGAGTAAACACAGTGAGTCATTCTCTTTCAGTAAATAGCTGTCTTCTCAAGGTTTTGTTATTTGCAGGATTCTTCCGTTAAAAAATCTGCCCTCAAAGAGCAGCAGGATGTGAGTTATGAGCAGCCACCAGGCTGGTTTCTGCCTACAGACCGTTACAGATTTGGTAGGCAATAAGCACTTAAAATACCTGGGCAGGACCATCCCCTTGTAGCACATGTACTTCCACAACATCCTTAATTTTTCAGTTCTGCTCCAATGCAGTGTATCGGTGACAAGCTTAAAAACCCAGTCATACAGCCAAAATACAGCCAGAAGAAAGGACTTCCTAAGGGGGAAGGGTGCTAAAACGCTCTGAAATTAGCTGAAAAAAAGTGATTTGGAAAACAGATGCAGGATGCATCATGCAGCGGCAGCCTGGGATGAGGAATAGCTGTTTCAGACCAAATGCCTTCTTTTTCCTTGAGACGCTGTGAGTGAGGTGCCCAAGGCCCAGGTGAAGATGCTCTTAATGCCCCAGAGTGAAGGGGGCTGAAAACAACACACTGGTCTCAACGTGATATAAACCACCCTCAGGTTGTTGAACCATATGAACCATCTCTGCAGAAAAATCTTTTAGGGTTTTTAACCTTGTTATCAAGGGAGGGTTTAAAGATGTTTGAAAACATCTTTCAAAAAAGAACTCTTGCTCTTGAACTCAAGGCACTTCCCATGGGCACTTGAGGTTGTTCCTTCAAAACATTTCATGTGCCAATAATGTCAGCCTTGATTTTTCATTTTTACCCAAATGGGACAAGTTTCCCTGGTGTCAGAAATGCAGGAAAAGCAAAGCTCAGCTGCTGAGGGCTAAGCTCTCAGGAGCTGCAGGTTTGCTGCCAGACCTTGGGGATTTCTCAGGAGTCAAAGAGGAAGAGGAGAACAGTAAACGAAGGGAGAAAGAGCAAAAAAGCAGAGAAAGGACTAGAGAATACTGACTGGGGATGTTCAGCTTGTCAATGGGTAATGTAGAAGTTCTTCTCAGGTCACTTTGGTCCATGATTGCCACCATACTTACTCTGATTAAGGACATGATATATTTAACTGACCCATCTAAGCTGCAAATATCCTGGTGTAGATGGAATACTGGAGCTGCATCAAACATGTGAAACCTGTACCTGCATCTGCAGCAGTAACTGTGCATGGTACAGGCTCCTTAAAAGCTCAGTGGAATTAAAAAAAAACAGTGCTAGCCCATACTGGCATGCCCCAAGTGGTTTTTCTTTGCAATGCATCTCTGTGGGTACCAGAATGAGAATCTATGTGCTGCACTGACCCACCAGAAACTGGGATGACACTGATGGGGGTGAGACTGGGAGAAAGACCTGGAGCTGAAGGGTTGCTGGATCATGGGGAAGGCAGCATGTGCTGACAAAAGACCATTAGAAAGTGAGGCTGAGATCTGGGGAGCGACGTTGGGCAGTGGGAGCAGATGTTGGGATGACCAGCCAGATGAGGCTCTGGCAAGGAGGAGGAAGGAGCAAGGAGAGGCTGGGATAGGGAGAACACGTTGTGGCTGTACCTGTGCCATGTAGCACAGCACTTTGGCCCCCTCAGGTGTGTTGTGGCTTTGATTCATGGCCCATTGTTCCCAAGCTGCCAGCAGCTAGTTCTGCAGTCTGACCAGTTCCACATGTTGATAGTTTTACTTTCAGCAGAAGCTCCTGTTGCAAAAGGGAAATCTGAAAGACTGTCATACAGCACAGACACTCATTTTCACTGCCTTCTTCCCCTTAGATGTGCAAGCCTGAAGTTCAAAAACACTTCTTCAGTGATGCCTTTCTGCGACAGAAATGTTGAGACTCACGGGCCAGGGGCTCTGTTCACACATATCCAGGTGATGCCTGTGCCTGGGCTGTGATGACGGCATTGTTACTGCTCAGGATATTTCTTCTCCCATATTCACCCCAGGGAGCCTTGTGCCTCAGTGGGAGATCACATCTCTCCTGTGTGACAAGACAGTTTGTTGCCTTTGCTTCAACCTCCAAGAGCCTGGAACAAGCAATTGTGGTGAAGGACCCTTTGAAGTGTTACTACACCCTTCTGGATCTTTGTTCAGGGGTGAGTTTTGTATGCATTTCTATTAGATAACAACCAGTCGTTGTGATATGTCTCTTTGTCTGACACTGGAGCATGCCTTCAGCTAGAGCTATAAAATAGTGCCCCCAGCACAAGGATTTGTAAGGTGTTTTTGCTCTTCCCCAGTCAGCCCTCACAGCCCTCGTGGCTTCTTGTCTCATAGTGCCAACCTCCGTTGTTAAAGTGTCATGGATCTCACCTTTGGAGACTGAGATGAAAAATCGAGGATGACTGCTATGGCTTGCACAACAGTTTTTATTTGCCTGTGGTTTTCCAGCCTTTGGGGTTATATTTTCAAAGATTGTTGCCAGCAGGGACAACGTCTTGGATCCCATTACAGTGCATGACCCCAGGAGCTGGAACAAGTAGCAGTGAAATCACATTATGAGAACCAGCAACTGCCTCTTTACTGGTTGGACATGGGAATAACATATATCCTGGCTGTCCCATTTAAACCTTCCATCTTTCCCTGTGGCTTCCATGCCACAGCCTGGTCTGCAGGTTGTCCTTGCCTGCTGTGTGTGATGTGGTGTCAGTGCTCAGCGCCCACAGAATACCAAGTCCTGGCGAAGAACTAATTCTCTGCAGTGCGAGATGTTGGACACCATTTGCTGCTGGCGCGCCAAGGCTGGCCGGCGTGTGCCCTGGCAGACTACTGCCACCTGTGTCTGCGTCCCCTCCTCTTGGCCACAGACCCTCCCTAAACCCTTTGGGCTTCTCCAGAAATGTCAAAGATTTCTCCCCCCTGCAGCTGCAGAATGGAACATTTTCTCTGCTGGGATCAAGTGATTCTCTTTTGCCTGTCAATTTCTGGGGTATGAGAGGGGTCCTTGGCCCCAAAGGTTTCATTCTTTCTCTTCTCAGCACACATTTGTGTTTTCTGAGGAATGAAGCATTTTCGTGCACCTAATGCCTGGGGCAGACGAGGAGAAGTGTGAATGCTGCTGAATGGTCTCAGAGTGATGTGATGCTCTGGGGGTCCCTGCTGGTCTCTGCTGCTCCTGCTGGGATGTGATGGCTTGTTTTCTACTCTGGGAATACTTGGTAATTTATTGCCGTGTTGTGAACTGATTTTTGGAAACTTTTGGGGTCGGTGTGGAGGAAACGTAACTGCATCATGTCCAGCCCTGTCAGCAGGATCAACATCTCAGTGAGAGCCAGGGATCCTGGGTGCAAATGCTGTCCTGCACTTGCAGTCCCCGTGGCCAGTCTTGGAAGGATGCTGGGAAGTGAAAAGTTTGAGGTTTCCACTACAATCACTGTGATTAACCCAGGCCTAACTTCCAAGGACGTCAGTAGGAATCTGTTTCATCATGGGCTCCTGAAAACAGGACAGGTTTGGCACAGTGAGCTTATATGAAACTTGAATTTAACTCTTATGAGAACACATTTTTGATTAGTTGATCCTATTCTTGTGATAATAATTTTCCAGATGTCTAGTAATTTTCCGAGTATGTAAAAATTTTCCAGTCTGACAATAGAAACATGACCAATATCTGGATGCACAGTTCATTCTGCCTTTACCCGGGAAGAAAACTGTGGATTTCAGAAGAAAAATGTTTCTGAGCCATTACTTGCAGTGTCCTGACTAAAAATAAATACACTTCCATGGGCCATAGAAGGTATAGAAAAAACGTTGTGGCCAAAGCCTGAGCTGGTGGTCACCGTTCCAAGAACCCCAAATCTTGTGAGCCCTTGTGTGGACTCCTCACCGGCAGCGGGGTGCCAGCTATACATGCCACAGGCAGGGTTATGTGACGTGTCTCATAGAGCCAGTGATGGCAAATTTGGCCTCGGAAAGCAAAATCAGCGTGTGAGCAGTCATGCTAATGGCTGCTGCTGTCTCCTCTCCCCCTTCCCTCCCTCCGCTCCCTCCTCCTGGAAGGACATGAAAACTGTTAGTTGGGGCGTCACCTGCTGAGGATAAAAGTGACATTTCTGAGGCACATCACACGGGGGAAGCTGAGATGTTTTGATCCGTCTTAGGCAAGGCTGATGGCAATTTAAAGAAGATGTTTTTGTACGTGCCGAGGTGTCACAGCGCCTGGCTGATGGACAGCAAAAACGCTGGTGGAAAAGCAGCATTGTATCAGAGTTCTCCTGCAAGAGTGGCTGTGGAGGCAGGATCTCATCTTTAATTAACTCAGCCATCAGAATGGAAACCACAAATACTTACTTGCAAGGGTTGTTTGCTTTTTTTTAAACCAACACATATGATAAATATTAAGTATTTATCTGAAACCCCAGGGATCTTCAGTCCACTGCCATTCCTTCCCTCGAGATTTCAATCTAGATATTTATTGTTAAATAAATATTTTAAATTTTTAATATTAAAAATTTATGTAATTCAACCTTATATTGCACACAGTCAAAATATATTAAAAATAATATATATTTTCTAGCTAGAGAAAATCCTGTCCTGTGTTAAGGCAAAAGAGAGGGCACAGTTAAGCCAGTACTGGTGCCTGGGTCAGCAGCTCCTTAGACCTTTTATCCCGTGTCTTCTCTTCCAGGTCTTTCTTCCCTGCTCCAGTTTTCCTCTGCAGGGTGGGAATCCAGCAAACACAAGCTCTGTATGGTCTTCAAGATTCAGAATGGACTTTGAAACAGGACAAGGGTCCCGTGTCCCGGGTGTGAGGTGCTGCTGTGTGTGCTGCCCTGTGCATCTTTCACAGCTCGTTTTATTTAATTCAGAAATAGTTATGTGAGACTGCAGTAGCAAAGAGCCAACACTAGATAGCATTTTATGTTTGTTTTGAGAAAGAAAAGCCTTTTGTTCTTGTGTTTGGGTAGATTCTGAAAAAACTCTAAGCACATACTTTAGACATGATTAATTGTGAATATTTTCTGGTGATCTGTGCAATGTCTCCTACAAATTCAAATCAACAGGCAACAAAACTATCTTTTTTTCCCCCTATTGTTTTCTTTGTACCAGTATAGAATTTATCTACAGCTATTTTGCCTCTAGGTGCTGAGGTTAAGAGGCTTATATTTGATCTTTGTGTAGGCCACGTTCCTGATCCTATTAACATCAATGTGAAATCTCCACCAGGCTGGGATCCAGCCTGTCACATGCTTGTAAGTAACTGTAAGCAGTTACAGGAGCAGCAAAGGTGAATTTCTTGTGATCTATAGAAAAACAGAATAGCTAGGGATGGGATTTGGCTCACAGATTGAAGCACATATACTTTGGTGTCTACAGGTGGATATGTATATGTCCATGAGGAAAATGCTGAGTTGCCATTAGAGATGATAAGGATCCCAGGCTCAATTTGGTGTCCACATGTAGACATCTATTGCCATCCAATATATCCTAAGGTATCTGAGACATCCGCATGCAACCCTTGTGAGGGCTTCCAGAGTGTCAGCTGGACTCCAGACTACAGTGTTTCAGAGTACACCACATTCCTGCATTTGGGCAGTTGAATCAAGCCTCTGGTCTCCCCTGACTGTAGTGGGAATTAGACACCTTGCTCACATCAACACCTGCAATGAAGACTCTGGCTCAGGTGTTTTAATTTTCTAGCTGAATCCCTTCCTTTGGGCAGGATTCAGACACCTTAACCTGCCTATCTAAACCTTCGGTCCCATTTGAGAGGTCCTAAGGTATGTGCCTGGCCTCCAGATGCTGACCCAGAAAGTTGCAGGTCAACTATAGTGTCTGATGAAAAAAGCTCTAGGAAAACATCTTGGATACTCTAGAGTTTCTCAAAGGGATCTACAGCCCTGTGTTTTGGCAGCTGACTGTGGTTCTGCACATTTGAACAAATGCCTTCAGGCTCTGCTGAAGCTGTTTATGACCAAGGAGTTGATCAATTCCACTGAAGCACTGGATTTTGGCCGTCCCTTGGTTGTAGTGCCCACCACATCTCCAGCAGGAGAAGGATATGACCCTACTAGCCCATATCCAACAGAACTCCCACTGTAGGGTGCTTGGTGTAAGGCAGAGTCGGAATAGGCAGGGTACAGATCCTTAAGGATCCCAGAGGCTGCTGTTCATGTGGTCTCCCACCTTCAGATGGAGGTGGTGGAGCCCAGCCGTGGCAGGCAGTCTGCTGCAGTTCCCCAGGGCTCTCGTGTGATTGCAACATCCAGAAACTGTACTGCAAAACTCCTCTTAAAATATGCTGATCAGACGGGAACTTGAGACAGTTGTGCCGCGGTGTCTCACGATAATTACTTGGCATCGCTTTAGCATATGAAATTGGTTTTGATGAGAGCTCTGATTGCTCTCTTTATGCAGGTCTTGTTGTGAAGCCTCGCAGGAGCGTTGAGGTTCTGCTTTCTTTAAAACACAGGGTTTCAAATTCCTTTGATGAGGGTTTGTGGCAAAGCACATTTTCTCACTGTCATTGCCACCCCAAGACCTCATTTTTTAGCATTAAGGTTAGTGTCAATATATAGCGTGACTCTTAAGTGCTTGGGGTACTTTAGCACTGCTCAGAAGCCATCACTCTACCTCTTGCTTACACTCTCCCCAGAGGGAAGCAGGTGGGCTGGAAACTGGAGTAACTTGAGGATCAGCTGCATGAGGAACTTACTTGCTCCCCACTGGCCTGTTGGGGGGGTTTTCAGCCCACCTGGAGCTAAATCTTCCTGTCTCTGAGTCCTGGTCCTTATTGCCATGCCAGAAAAGCTCAGTGCAGGTGTGCAGCCACAGCTGGTTGGAAAGCTTGGTGTCAGCCCTGGGGGATGCTGGCATTTCAACCTTCGTTACATCATGACAAAAATCAGAATAATAGCAATTTAGGTGGAAAAGGAAACGTAAACAGCAACAATAACAATAAATTCAGGAAAAAAAACCAACAAGCTCAGTTGTTAAGTGTTCACAGGTTTCTTTTTGCTGTTCCTGGGATCTGAGTATTTTGATGCTTATCCCCAGTCAGGCAGTGGGATACTTGCAGCCTGAGTCGTATTGCTGGTGCCGGGACTGGAAATCCTGGTTTCTGATACAGAGTTTGGCTCCCTTGGCCCTGAGCTGTTCTTAAAGGATTAATCTGCAAACACACAGATGTGCCTATAGAGCTCTTCACTCTAGAGCTTCTCCTTCAAGCTCCGCTCTCTGAGGACATGAAAAGCATGATGGAAACCTGAAGGAATCCTTGCAACTGCATGTTCAGATTAATTGACTGCAACTGGTCATTGCTGTCAGGGATTCTCTAAAGGAAGAGAAAACAAGATGAGTTTGAATGACTTACTGAATTCTGATCTCCCTGAATTTGCTGGAGAAAAAGCTGCATGTGGTTTATGTACTGGTGTTTGCAGAGCAAAGGTGTGACTGCTGTTATCTGCCCCCACGTGCAGCATCCTGTAGAAAATAGGTTCCTATTTTGGACAAAGAATCTGCCCTTCCTTCCAAACCAAATACCACTGAGTTTGACCCCGTGGCTGAAAGCAACCTGCAGTCAAAATTGATTCCTCACTGCCAAGTTAAGATAAGGCACTTTTAACCCCAAAATCAGATAGCCTTGAGCAGAGGGGTTGTAGTGATCTAAGATTCATTAACAGCTGTGTGTGCAGAGGCTTTGCCTGTAGCTTTCCTCTCCCAGCAGAAAAATCCTCACCCATGTCATCTGGTCTACACTGACAAAATCTAAGTATGATAACAGGGGCAGGACACAAGGAGTCATTCTGGAAACTGAATTCTTCTAGAGTCGTAAATGTGCTTTTAATGGTGGCAGCCAAAGCCACAGACTGACGAGTGCTAAATTTATTACCCTGAAGCCAGAATCCATTCAGATTTGTGATTAGGATGTCAGGCTGTCTGTTTTAGTGATTTTCTGTACTGCTGTTTTTATGTGAGGTATATATGAAGTTGTCACATTTGGCTGAGGAAATTGCTCTCCTGCTATTTGTGTGAGCTCCAATTTGCATGATACACTGCAAAATGCAACACTGGCTCCTCTCTGATGATGCTACAACCCACTAGGTGTGTTCATAGAGAGGTGGCTTCCCCTCTCCATCACCACGGGAGAGGAGATGAAGTTGTTTTCCTGCTCAGGATAGGAAGGAAAGCAGCTTTGCCGGTGCAGATTTTCATGCTGGCAGGGCAGGAGTGAGCTGTGCTGTGCATCACTGGAGCAACAAGGGTGGGCTTTCAGGAATGGGGACTGGTGGCTCAGCGTCCCCCTCCTCCTCTACACCTTCATGTCACTCCCAGACCTGTGCCTGGGCATTGAACCTTTAAAATCCCCTGTAGTTGTTCTCAGGTAATAAATAAGCTCAAGCATTTTATAGCTGTAAGTGTTAAACTGTGAGAAATGCAAAGGTAACTGTGTGTGTCTGACTGTCACTGCTTTGCTGCAATTCTATGCAGGAGTGCAAATGAGCTCCAAAAGGCCAACTTCAGCTTTTACACGGTCAGGTGACTGTGCTGCACCAGCCACATTTTAAGGCACTGCTCCTTGAAGTGTTTCCTTAAATTTAAAACCCATGGACGTTTAACACCTAGAGATGTTTACAGCTCATTTTAAAGGTGCTTTGGTTTTCATAGAAATCATAGAAACACAAGGTTGGAAAGGACCTACAAGATCATCTAGTCCAACTGTCCTCCTGTCACCAACACTACCCACTAAGCTATGAAATCATGTCTCATAGCACCTTGTCCAGACGCTTCTTGAACACCGACAGGGATGGTGACTCCCTGGGCAGGCCATTCCAGTGCCTGACCACTCTCTGGGAGAAAGTTTTTGCTGACATTTAATCTTATTCTCCTCTGGTGCAACATGTAGCCATTCCACGAGGCTTATGGTATGTTACAAAAGCTTGGTTTCTTCTTCTTCATTTCATGTTTAAGAAAATGAAGAAAAAAAGAACACAGTGCCAGGGGACAACCACTGAGGCCAGACTGGAGTACCTCAACCCCTGTGAGAGCCACAGGAACAGGATCCCTGAGACTTGGAGAAGCCCATGGGACATTGCCCCAGTCAGTCAGCAACACTATGGCAACTGTGTTTAGCTTTCAAACATTGTGCCTGACAGAAAAATTGTGCCAGACAACTTTTTGCGTAAGAATGTACCTTTTTTTCCTAATAAACTACCCATATCTGGAATTTCAGGTAATTTTTCCATCTTGTAAGATATTTTATGTCCTTCTCAAGTAATAGATGAATACTTTAGTGAAGGTGGAAAAAAAAAATCAACATTGTTCTTGGTCAGGTAAAAACCTGTGGCCCAAAAGCTGTAAATAAGGAGAAAGTGCAAACAGAAAGTTCCTTAGGTTAACTTAACATATTGCCTATTTTATTTGCAATAATTAATCTTTACGGGCTGACGACTTATCTATTCCTTTTGCCTCCCCCAAGTGCTTTTTGCACAAGCACAGGTTTAATGGGTTCAAACTAAAAGAAGCTTCCTCAGTGGCTTAAGATAAGCAAAAGCTAGAGCTGTACTGAAAGCTTAAAGAAGGTGGGAGCCTGGTGTTGAACTGTAGGGGGTAATGTTGCTACACATACTCTGCCTGCCAGCTGCAAAAGGTAGATAAAGCTACTGACTGTTTGTATTTTTGTGTGACAAACTGATCTCTGTGGAAAGAATAAAAATAAAAAAGCATAAAAAGTTATTATTCTTAGCAGCCTCCTCCCTTTGTCCTCACAGTGGCTCATCTGCAAGGGCGCCTTAGCTCTTCATTTCTTCTGATAACGTGTTGTTGTATTCTGCTTGATGGTCTTTGTCCAGAAGTGGCCACCAGCCAGAGATACCTGGGCAAGAAGTAGGGGAGGGTGATCTGTAGGCTCGATGGACTAATGAGATGGTAATCACCACCCACTGCCGTGATGTATTGTTTTTCAAATATGGAAGGAGGTACAACAATATTAAACAGAAGGGAGGAGGTTAGTTGGAGATGTCAGCAAAGTGATGTTGGGGAAGTAAACAGCCCTCTCCTTGTGGGCAGGTAGGTTAAGCCCTGCCCGTTTGCACGGCTGCCATAAAAGCTTAGGACACGCTGGAAGGGGCTTCCTATATTGGCTGCTCATCACATAATCCCTCTCAAGGATTAGTCCTGGGCTTGCTTAAAACCAGGCACTGTTGGGGGAAATGGTGAAGGAGAGAGGGCAATAAAAAGTATGAAAGAGGAAAAAATATTGGAGCAGGAAACACTTGAAAGAAAATTTCAGCACCTTCTCCATCCAGGCCATTGTGAATTTGACACCATTGAATGAAGGTAAAAGAGGGTCAACACTAAGGAAAGAAAAAGATCACAGATACAGATTTTACACTTACTTACATCTCTGGAGCCCTGATGGTGTTCATGGAGCCCCACAAGTGTCATAGAATCACAGAATCATAGAATTGTCTGGGTTGGAAGGGACCACCTTTAAGATCATCTAGTCCAACCATCAACCTAACTGATAGAACCCCCATCACTAAACCACGTCACTAAGCACTATGTCAACCTGTGATTCCCCCACATAACAGGCACCAGCAGAGACACCCCCAACCCCCATGTTTTGGAGACCTGGAGACCATCCTGGGCAGTGCTGGAGGATGTGCTGGCGACATGGGGGAGTGCAAAGGTTCAGCCCCCAGCACGGGGAGCTGCCAGCAGCCTGGGTACAGACACATTTATCAGCTGTTACTTGGGCAGCATACACCACCAGCTCGGAGCTGCTGCCTGGGGCTGGAGCCCATTTGGGCTGCAGGTTGCATGAGTATGACCACGAGGAAAAGGAGAGATTCTCCACTGAAGGCTTTAAGGAACACGTGGCACCGACAGGAGGCCAGGGACTCCTGCACTTAGCTTCTGCATAAATAAAAATGTTACTTTGAGGTGATGGAGGCGTTTGCGTCTTGATTCCATGTTCATCTAATTGGAGTGAGGAGAGGAACTGAAGGAGCTTGGTCTGGTGAGAGCCAAACTGTGTAGCTTTTGACCCACGTCTGTGGCTTGGTTACATGTTCCAAAAGCAAAAAGGCAAGCTGGATAGTCCATCTGCTTTCGAAATCATAGCATTGTCTAGGTTGGAAAGGGACGTTTCAGATCATCTAGTCTAACCATCAACCTAACACTGACAAAAACCATCACTAAACCATAACTCTTAAGGACTGTCTACCTGTCTTTTAAATACTGCCAGGGATGGTGACCTCAGGCTACATTGATGCTATTTTTATCAGCCACACAGGTTTGTACCAGTGAACATCATAGAATCATTTTGGTTGGAAGAGAACCTTGGGATCATCAAGTCCAACCATCTGCCCTACTCTACAAAGTTCTCCCCTACACTACATCCCTCAACACCACATTTAATATACTCTCAAACACATTTAGGGATGGTGACTCCACCACTTCCCTGGGCAGCCGATTCCAGTGACTGACCATTCTTTCTGTGAAGAATTTTTTTCCTAATCATCATCTGTGACTGGCAGCTCATAGTGTAATACATCTGAGCTCAGCTCCTCAGTGCAACCTTTGCTGTTGTGTGCCCCTTAGAGCCACCTGCAATGGCCCACTGGCACAGCTGCTCTGTCTGGTGACCCTATGCCTGGGCAGGAGAGTTTAACGGGATAAAAGAGTTCTTGACTGTAGGGTCAGCACTTCTCCTCTGTCCCTTTGAGCATCCCAGAGGGAGTTGTCTGACACACCTGACAGCCTCCATCGCAAGCTGAGGCCATTGCTTGACATTGCCAAGGACAGTCACCTTTCCGTATCACCGTGTCGCTGTGTGCACGGGGTGTTGAGCAGAGTTACAGTTCATGCTCTTGAGAATGACAAGGGCTACCGTGGTCCATAATTGAGCTCTGCACTAATCCAAGTGCCATCAGGGCTGCGAGATCAGCCATCAGTGGTGTCCTGCTCCATACAGCCAGTGCTCAGTGCACTCCCAGTGTTGCCCTGGTCCCACATGGAGACTGTGTAGTGTGACCATGCCTTTTTCTTATGACAATACAAATATATTCATGGTATAAAATAAGGCTGTAGCACTTTTGCATCCTTGCTGGGCTAGTTACCGTGCTGTAAGTGATGAATGGCTCTACTGGGGTTATAATGGGGTGAAAAACAGAAAACAAGGATTATTAATTCTGGATACAAATGCAGGAGATGAGCAGAATTAATAGAGTATTGCATCCTACAATGAACAGGGGAGAGGTGGGAAGAGCTACCACTAGCAACAGGCTTATTGTGCATTTGAATTCTGGACAGGGTCTGTACCAAACTCCCAGCATTTGAAACAAATCATTGTCTGTTTTTTAGCGATTTTCAAGAAGCATCTTTCATTAAAAGTGCTTGCATGGAAATGAATTCTATTAATCTCTGCCAGGTTTTCCCTTTCTGCTGTATGATATGGGCTCCTGATTAACGAGGGGAAGGGTAGAAGGTAACTGAAGAGTTTCTTGCTAGTTTTCTGTTGTTTTGCAGGCTGGATGTTTTTCCTCATGGCATTGAGGAGGGGAGGAAAGCCTGCTGGTTGCAGCCTCTCAGATCCCGCTCCAATTAGTCTCCCCCATGTCAAGCTTTGACTTGTCACATGAATAAATAGGTGTTAAATATTGGTGCTTTTGTTTAGGAGCAGCTTGTATTTTCTTTGCATGGACATAGATGACTTCACCAGGGAGGCTGATATTTTGTCCCTACACATTTCCTGCCCCTGCATGCACATCCCATCCCATCCCATCCATACAAAAACCCTTTTCTTGCCTCACTTATCATTGAAGAAGATCTTAGGCAGTGGGTACCACAGCAATGAAGCTTCTCTAGCCATGAAAGCAGGCTTTTTTTCGTGAAAGTTCATCTTCTCCAGCAGCCTTTCCAAGGGATCTGCAATGAATGAAAGGAACAAGGAACCTTGGCAGGAGCTGAGGTTTTCACTGCTTTTTTTTTACGCAGCGTCTGCCACGTTGATGCTCTTAGATCTGATCACAGTACAGCTAATGCAGGAAAAATAAAGCTGCTCCCAAGACAGACTGACTGACAGACTTGTCATGATGATAGTACACATATTTGAAATATTATGGCTTCGTTCTTGAAAACCATAGCTAGGGTAAGCTGTTTCCTTGAGTGCATGTGGATTTGACAGCTGCGAAGATATAGCGTAGGCATCTCCAAAAACATGCTATATTTTAGCTTTGTACACCAAAGGATTTGATATGGAAAAAGGGCAGGAAGAGAAGACAATTCCTAGGTACAAGTGGAAGAGCATGGTGGGGGATTCAGCTCAGTGGAACTAATAAAAACCATCAGCCGTGCCTCTCACTTGAAGGTATATCACTCATTTCTCATGCTGTGCACGGGGTCCAGTGACCTGTCACTTGTGCTGCTCACTGCAGTTGCTTGGCAAGATCCAAAATGACATTGCAAAACGCAGCGCCGCTTTGTTGGGCCCGACGTGTTTAGGTTTTCTCTGTGGAGACATTTTTGCTGAATCTTAATGCAGGCTGCAGACAGAATCCTGCCTGAATTCCCAGTAAGCCTCTCCCGGAGCCTCCTTCGTTGCTGAGCCCCCTTGCAGGGCTTCTGCAGCATGGCCTGCAGAAACCCAGTGCTGGCATCGCTCTGCAGTCAACGGCTGTAAACCCCAGCTCCTTTATAAGAGGGTGCCAGAAGAGGCAGTTTTGCTTTAGCAGGGTCAGCCCTGGCTAGGAGGGCAGGAAGTCATTCTTCTGTTGCTTTCTAGAGGGGCGGCATAGATGGGTCTTAGATTCAAATTAGTAAAAAGGTAGAAGAAACTAATTTCTGGACTGGAATCTACACGGTGGTTATCACATTGACTGCAGGAAATGGTGGCATTGCTTCTCACTCTTCAGAAAATCCTTCCTTAACTAGTTGACCTTGGTGGCTAATTACCTTCTCCACACAAAAATTGTGTTCTGTAGTTGATTGGTAATTGTCTGGCTGTAAATTTTAGCCACTGCTTCTGGTTTCATCTCAGCTTTCTTCTAAGGATTTCCTTCCCTTAAAGGTGTTTATGCTCTGTGATCAAACCAATTTTTGATCTTCTTTTTCAGAGAGTCAGACAGATGGGGAGCTTCTTGGTTCTTATACTAGTTAGGCATCTTTTTCGCTTTTCAGATCTTTCTGTGGTTTCTTACTAAAGCCTCTCCCATCATTAAACACCCATTCAAAAATGCTGTCACTGAGCAATAGGTTCAGTATTTTCGTTTCCCTATCTAATCTCAGCAATGGTATGTGTGACAAGTAAAAATTACTTTTCTGATCTTGTATTTTTTCTTTTGTGGGTCTATTTATTTCTACTTTGCTTAAGGAAATACAATGTTGAGCTATTTATTCATTGGAAGTTATAAATTCTTGTCAGAGTTGCAGTCTTACAGGATTCAACCATCTATCCCTTAGATTTGCCCTGAAAGCTGTGTTCAAACCTTTATGCATTTAGTTTTACTTTATTTATCTGTGTTTCTGTAAACCAGGCTTTGCAGAAATAGATAGTTTGTCAAGAAATCCTGACACCTCTGTATGCTGTCCTGAGTCCTGCTGCTGTTGCCTTCCTCCCTGATTGTGCTTGCAGCACCCACGTCTCTCCTGAAAATGAGATGGTCGTTTGAATTTATGAGCTGAAAAATACTGGCAACAGTCAAGATGATTTAACAGAAAATAGCTTTTTCTTAAATTACTCGGTAGTGCTCTCGGTGAGCTAACGAGTTTGGCTGATAGAGGTCAATTGAATGCACTGCAGTTACGCTTTTTTAAGTGTTATCATTGCATGGTATGGTCTAACTTTGTTAAAACTTTGCATAAAAAATGGTACAGCACATGGAATAGGCTAAAAATTATCTGGCCAATCTCAAAAAGTAAGATAATAATTTTAGTTAGTAATCATCAGCCATTTTTTTCTTCTGGCATTATACCTCTGCCCAAGATGCATCTTTATCTTTATCATGTGGTCATAAAGCTATCATACATTGAGAAGAAAATATAAGTGGTTGGTGAAAAATACCCATATGATGCAGTGATTGTTGACAAGATGAGAGGGCAGACATATAATTTATATATCATGACCATAATCACTCAGTAGATTGAACAAAATAAAAAAGATATTTTAAGGCAGTAAAGGTGTAACACGGAAAGAATTTAGGTGCCTGGGTTAAAAACTGCGATTCTGACTGCTCTCCACAGCACCTGAGTAGCATTTTGGTAACTTGCAAAGTTCTTTACTTTTTTACTTAAAATATGACTGTCCTAGTGTGAGAATAGCAGAACAAGCTAAGCATCACCTAAGCCTGTATCCCGTCTCCAGAAGAGGTATTTCCAGTGGTACTTCCCCAGAATATTCTCCACTTTGCAGTGATGTGTGATTCAGGACCTTCCTAAGTCAGAAGGAGTGTCTTTATGTCATATGACCCATACAAACTTCTTCTGCCATTCTTGTGTCTGCTTACCCTTGGAAACTTCTGGTACCTACTACGTCCTGTGGCCAACCACAGCTTAATGACTGACTGCATAAATAATAAGCTCTTTGTAACTTCCTGTCTACTTGTTTTGTTCAACTGATCACGATTCTTGCATGGGAAGGGTTATTCTTGCTCCATGTGCCACTCATACAGACCTCTCTCTTCCTTCTTGCCTGGTGTCTTCTGCAATCCCGATGCTGGGATTGAGACAAGTTCCTTCACAAGGAGCTCCCTTGCAGTGCTCTGAGTTTCCCTTAGCCTTGGGGAACATTTGTCTCTGATAGGATGGGGTTCTTCATAAAATCAGCAGTAACCTGTTTCTTTTGAAACATGACTGAGAAAAAGGAAGCAGCACTTGTGCAACACCCTACTGCTTGGTAAGCAGAGCAGAACATAAAGCAGCCTAATTTACTTCCTACCCCAGCCCTTTGATTAAATGCTCCAAACATTTATATTATGTGGGGTGTTGCCTTACTCTAGCCTGTTGTGTTTTATGAGAAGGGACAATCTGGTTGTCTCTTGAAGGCCAAACACACTCACCTTCAGGATGATACTCAGGGCTGTGGACCTTGAGTTGAGTCCTGTGGGCCTTGCAGGTGCTGGAGCCCAGGGAAGAGGGATGTCCTCTATATGGACAGGTTTAAGCAGTTTAAGTGCATATAGTGCTTCTGATGACCTTTAGGTTGCTGAAACGAAGATCACTGGCTTGGTGCAACGAGCATTTTGGCACTGCTGGAATGACTTCAGAAGGTGTCCGTTTTGCTAAACCTCATGATTTTGGGCAGTAGCTCTTCCTGTCTCATGCAGACAGATCAACAAGCTGTTCGCTCACTGCTGGTGAACTGATTCCTTCCCACATCCAGACCCAAGGCTGCAAGAGGGCTGTCATGTCCCATAGCACCACCTCCATGCCTCTTCTTGATGCACAGGCTCCTGTCTCCCAAAACAAGAAACAGAGAGGAGTTCCTTCCCCTGGACCGAGCAGAGGAAAGTGGGAGCATTTATATGAGTAAGCTTTGTACATTGTAGGTTAATTTTAAAAATGATAACATAAATATTGGTGGAGTTAAAAACATCATTTAGGGTAATTCCTCTTTTTTGAAACCATAGCCCTGGGGCCTGCCTGGTTTTACCTACAAGATATTAAATGAAATTTAATAACGGATACAAAAAAGATATTAATTTCACAGATTTTGTTCTTATGAACCCATACCTGCTGTTTTACAGATAGCTGTGTATTCACATATAAAATACACAGAGATTAATTAATGGTCTGATTATTATTTATTCTTATTATTATCAAAGTACCTGGGAGCCTCTGTCAAACGTACAGACTTTAGTCGTTCCTGCTGCTGAATGCACAGAGCTGGTGGAACTTGCCAACAATTTGTGGTCTAAAACTGAGGAAAATCGACAGGCAGATGAGAAAATAAAAAGAAACAGTTTTAGCAAATGCCTAGGTAAGTAGAGAGTCAGACCCTACTTACAAATAATGTTCTTTTGCAGAAGAGTTTTCTGGGCCACTTCATTTGCAAAGCCGGCTGACGTTGCTAGGTAATAATGCTGTGACCCTGCACATGACTTGCTCCAGGTACCGTAGGTAAAGACAACATGATGATGACTTTGACAGGCATTATTTGTAGTTGTGGTACAGAAGTGCAGCATTTCCCGCAGGAAAGCCTGTACCTCACTGTGCTGGGATAAAGCCCATCCAGCCCATAGCTTAGACTCACCCAGAAAGATACTGTGCTCCCTTCTGCTTCCTCATCCCATGTCTCCATGCTGCTGCAATGACCATATCTCCTACTCCTACAACCTCCCTTGAAGGGCAGGACAAACCATCAGGTTCTTCTACATCCACCTTTATTTCCCTGCTGTCTTTCAATTCCTCTTCTTCCAAGTGAAAGTACAAGTCCTCACATTCCTTCCCATGGGAATCATCTACCAGCTCCACCCTGACTCTTTCCCAAAGCACCAGCTTCTTTGGCAAACTGCATTTTATTGTGACCTGTTTGCCATGGAGTGACTTCTGATAATAAGCTGCTGGCCTCCATGCAGTCCCCAGTTGGATGAACTTTCCCCCTTGCCAACCTGTCTGGTCATTAAACTTTTTCGTCAAACTCTGCCACCTCTGATCTGAGGTTATAACTTGTCAGCAGACACATGAGACTGCAGCCATGCAGAGATCTGGAACCACATATCCAGAAACACTGGATTTTCTTATTTTCATTGAACATTATTATTTTCTTATGTGACACTGGTGGTCACTTATAGCAAAATCCTGTCTTTTTTTTTCCATCTCAGATGAGTTTTAGGTTGATCTTTATGCCATCCTCAAGCCCAAATTTCATAGTCATCTTGTCCTGAAAATGTCCTTGGCTGCTACCCATTGTGAGTGTGAGTTCTGCATGGCTTTGAGGCCAGATCTTCTCCCGTGGGATGCTTCCTTCTTTGATGGGAAGTCCAACAGTTGCAATCCCACAGATCCCTGCTTTTCCCTCAAGGGAGGCACCTGACTTGCCAAATAACACACCTGTGTTGAGGTGTCACCACGTAGGTGTTTCCGTGAAAGTTCGGTGTCTCAGCTCCCATTTCCTTCCATGGAATAAGTCAGCAGACCAAATATAGGTGTTTATTTGCTTCAGGGTGGGTTGAAAAGCTCTCCAGAGTCAAGGAGAATGATCAAAGAGAAGGCAGTAGTGACACATAAACTGTACTTGCTCAAGGCACTACTGACACATAAACTTCAGTGGCTTACTCTGCAATCTGCATCCTATCCTGGCTTTGTAAACCCTCCATGATGCCCATAGGGAGAGGCAATCACACCAGAGAGGGATTACCTGAGTGTTTGTATCCAACATGGGCCAAAAAGGAGCTGGGCTGAGTGCTAGTAGCACCTTCAATAGCAGTAAGGGTGGGTTTGCTATGAGCACCATGATGTGAAAGCAGAGCAAAAATGGCACTTGTGGTTGATGAGGCTGAGGATAAACTTCAAGTGGGCCCAGACCATGAGCAAATCTTCCTGAGAAGACCTTTCAGAATGGTTTTCTGGTAACGAGACATTATTTAAGGACTTAATTTCTCTGGGGTGACATTCAAGTGCAACTGGTAGCACTCAATGGCTTCTTCTCCAGCATCTATGGGAAGGAAGCAAACGGCATTGCTGCTGTGCTAGTTCTGGCCCTTGCTCTTCATCTTCACCTGTCTACCAGATAAAGTAGCAGCACCCTTGTAGATCTAAAATTACAGTAAGTGATGCTGGTGGGAATGTATTTTTATTTCAAGACAGGCAAGAATTTTTTTTCCTTTTGGGCCATTCTTGTGGCTTTGATATATAAGTTTGATTATTAGAGCCTAGGCAGTGAACAGCAGGTTCAGAGCTCCGGTTTCAGTTGACAGCAGAACAGAACTGCTCCCTCAGCAGCTCCTGCAGTTTGGCTGCAGTGATGACATGCCAGCTTAAATTGGGAGGACTGTTCTCAGCTGAAGCTTCTCAGTGTTTGACTTCCATGGGAATTATCGCAAAGCAAAGTCTGTGGAGAACCCCCTGACTCTCATTTATTTTAAGCGATAATAAAATAAACTATCATTTTTTTTAAGCGATACATTACATTTCCAAGGAAAATTTTGCCTATATGTGGCAGCAGCGTGATGTAGACTGATGCTGAGCTAGTAAGGGTCCCTCTGAAACAAGTAGTATGACGCTGCCTGGGCATCGAAAAACATCCAGAAAAGCCAGTCTGTGATGTGGGTTTCCTGACCTGACAGCAGATGGAGACAAGAAACAAACTTTGTGCAGGGAGCTGCCACACTGTGGGCTGTAGCAGCTGAACTGACCCATGAACTGGCTCCCATCTCACCCTGTCTTGTTCCTTAGGGTATTTTTTCTTCACTCAAGTCTTTCATAAGCCTTTTGTTTGTTGAAAAAAATATTTCTAGTTTTCACGACTGTTCTTTCATGACTCCCTGATACAATGGCCAGTGTTTTGGTTTAGGAGCTTTTCAGAGCAAAGAACTTCCCGCCACCCCCACCCAGATCAGCAGATGAGCCTCAGGCAGAGACCAAGGAAAACCCTGTGCTTCCTTCAGATCCATAGGCATGGCTTTGGCCTTACTAGTCCTGAAGAGAGGGACCTAAAACATCCCCATGGTCCTAGAAGAAGCCAGTCATTTACACTGCACTCTGTCATGGCAGGGCATGTGTGGTTGTGCCTTGGCTTGCTGCATGGCTTGTGAGGGGCTCTATGGAGATCAGAGCCCTTGGGGACCAGTCAAGTGGTCAGGAGCTGTGCTGGGAGACGTGACTGATACTAAATGCCTCAGCAGCACCTCTAGCTTGCAAAGTCCTTATCAGCAGTGATGACTGACATACTTGGCAGCACCCAAAAAGACTGCAGGGGTGTTCAGGTGCCCCATGCCCACCTGAAAGACACAGACAAATGAAGCAGCTGTTTTAAACAAGCCTTCCCAGCATTACCTGATCTTCTCCCAGTGGAGCCGTTCAGCTCAGGGTGCCCAGGTGAGGGAGGTAGATGGCTAGACAGGATGGTTAGTGTCACATTGAATCTTTCATGGACAGATGGGTATTTCCACAACTCCACTGGAGCTGGAAGGAGATAGGTTATTGCCTCCATGACTCCTTTTTGGGCTAGGGAGATGAACCTGTAGTGAAGCTGTGTTTTGATGAACTTATACTGTGGCTAAATGAATCCAGCACAAGTCGTTTTGGCTGAGGAAGTTATCTCATGACAAGATTAACTACTGATTAGATTTTGTCAGGACCTGGAAAGAGAGTGATTTGTAGGGTGCATTTTGAAAACACTGTGCAAAGAATTACGTGCAGGAACCCTGATGCTGATTTAAAACCCTTCATTCTCTACTCTTTCCCTTAAAAGCAGTCCTAAGCACTGCACAGTGAATTTGCTAACAGACCAACACTTTATTTTTATGTAGTGATCATAGAAAGGGTAGTGTTTGTTTGGTTTCCTAATTACAGTAGGTAGGAGAGAACAGCATTGGTGCAGTGTGTGTGCAGAAATCTTTGGGCATGCTTTACCTGTCAGGCAGACTCATGTGCCTGTAAATCTCACCTGACAGATAACATATTGCAGCATCAGCACCACCAGGAAAAAAATACGACAAAACAGCCAAAGTGTGAAAAAGTGAGGGATACAACCATTCGGCAGCTCTCTGCCAGGGAGCCGAGTGCATGGGAGGATGGGCCTCAGGGAGCACAGGAGCAGAGGCCAGCTGCAGCACTGAAATCTGATGCAAAAACTAATAAATCAATAACTTTCCCTGTCACCGGCTGGCACACTCAAGTGAAGACAGGGCCAAGGCAGCGCTTTCCCCTCCCAGCCCTGTGTTATCCTCTTCTGCTTCCCCTGCCTACAGCAAGGGGAGCATCGCTTGGTGGCATCTCTCCAGCAGGCTCCATCCCTTGCGGCTTTGGCTGCATCCTGGCAGGACAGACATCCCAGCAGTTGCATAAGAACAAGGGCTGGACTGAGACATGAGCTATGCCCTTTTGCCAAATGATGAATGGTGACTGTCACTGTCTCCACTGGTGGCAGCCCCCAGTAGCTGTCGGACACCTACTGTTTTGTAAATCTGATCACGTTGCCACTAGCAGTGCTTTATGAACCTCATCAGGTTGCCATGCAAATACTTCTGCAGCAGCTGCTCCTGGAGGGGGGATGTGGTGGAGAGGCCATGAGCACCCAGCAGACACAAGCTGCAAACAAACTTCAATTCACACACATGCTCCAGGAGGGAACCAGAAAATAGAAGGGTCACAGGAACTAGACAAAGAAGCTTGAAGACTTTGCTAAGAAACTTTGACTGCCAGAATATTTTGGAAGTAAGAATGGGCATATAGGCTTCAAACTAGGCAGTCTATCTATTTGTTCTCTTACAGAAATAGGTCCTCATTTTGGAAAGGGAACTGACCAGCTGGCATGAGATTTTGTCTGAGATCTTTCCCTGCTTGCTTGTGGATCAGGAAGCAAAGAGCCTGTGTTACCTGTTGGACAGGTATGGTTATCCTGCTGTGGTTAAAATGGTCATTGCATGGCCACCTCTTCTTTGGGTGTGACAGCTGGTTTTGTGACAGGGGAACGGCCCTGGAACAGAGCCTCTGCAGCATCCCCCAGTGCTGACCAGGGAGCACCAGCTGAAGGTGCAGAGCATAGGCTGTGCTCCCCACCCTGGCTCACACCTCCACTGTGTTTCAGCAGAGTCTTCTCTCCAGCATGCTGCTCCCACGCACTGGGATAAAACCAGAATTAACCTTCAGAGCTTATCTCATCTTGAGTACCATGAAAAACAGAGAAAAACTCCAAACCTACAGTATAAAATTTTGAATTTCACTTTGTTGAAAGCACGAAAGTGTAGCAACAATACAATTGTCACAGCGGCAAAGCCCCAACTGCTGTTGGAAGACTAATCCAAGGAAGTACCTCAGATGCAGACAATTCTCCCCCAAGACCAAACCAAGTCCTTCTCTCTAAGTCATATAATAAAACCAGGCAAATCATAGAATCATAGAATAATTCAGGTTGGAAGAGACCCTCGGTATCATCGAGTCCAACCATCAACCCCACTCTACAAAGTTCTCCCCTACACCAGATCCCTCAACACCACATCTCATTGACTCTGAAACAGTCAGGGATGGGGACTCCACCCCCTGATAGTGCTCAGTAAGTTTGAACCAAGTCTCAACTTGTCATTAAACTGGGACAAAATCCCGAGGGTCTGATCCATGCAGACTGTGCTGCATCATGGTAGTAATCATGTCAAATCATCTCCCTAACCTGGACCCCAAACATTTTTTGGAAAATATGCAGGAAAATGCTATCAAAGCTTATCTTTCCTATATTCCAATCAGAGGTGAGATGAATGCCCACCATAGGGTAGAACTTGGTCTCCCTCTAGTGATGGACCTACCAACAGCAATTGGAAAACCTGGCTTCAGCTTCACATTTCCATCCTTCGCCTCCACCTCTGGCCTCATGCTCTGATGGCCCAGGAGAGCTCTAGCCCTTCACTCAGCACAGACAAGGTCTCCTCACAAAATTAGTTCTTGACATCTTTCCACCACAGACCAGTGTGCACAATTCCCAGTGCTTGGCTTATAGGGTCACCTGCAACATGGATTGTCCTTTGAATGTGTTCTGGCTTATAACCATGCCAATATTTCATATACAGATTGTGGCATCATACAGGAACAGGAGACATGGGCTTTTGCCTTTTGTCGTTGGAGAGATGTCATGGAGGAAACCTACCATTGCAGCCCCACAGTGTTTATCACCACAGGGAAAGGCAGAGACAACCATGACACATCTAGAGACCTGTGGCCCCTCAAGAAAACACAGGGACATATCCACAGTGCCAGTGTGTGCTCTCTCTGGGAGCAACCAGCTATGAGGTTGACTGGAAGTCCTAAAGCAGCTGGTCTAAAGTCACTTGAGGTAGGAGTCCACTTATAGAGTGATACTAGGTCCTGTGGAAGTGACATGGGGCAGCCTGGGATGAGCCTCCCAGGCCCATCATGCACCCATGATCGCTGGCATTGGGTTATAAAGTAGCTCAGTGCATATTTAGCTCTGTAAAGTCCGTAACGAGGCACAGGAAGATTTTGGGCCATGCTTTGCAGGCCAGTTTCATTGGTAACCATGACTCAATGTGCAAGGATTCCACAGGCTTGGTGACATCAGCAGTAATGTCTCCTGAATTTCACACCAAGGTCTTTTAAGCCTGTCACTTTTCATTGACATTGTCTCTTGTAGTGCTTCTAATTTTCTATTCAGAGCTTTGTTGCGGGATGTGATTAAAATTAGGAAGTTTCTGAAAGTCATGCTTTTGAGAGGAAAAGGCAAGGGTAAGATGCCCTAAGCAATGCAACAGCACTGTCTGGCGAAACAGTTGGGAAAATAAATGTTGTTTAATTAGCTGAGACATACTTTTTTAGCCTTCTTTTATTTTATTTTCTTTATATATCTTTCAATTTGTAATGCTAAAAATAGCTACAGGGTTTCCCAGTAGAAAGGTATCAGTAAGGCTGGTATAAATGGTTGGGTGTCCACCTAGAAAGGAGAGCTGAAGTGGTATGATCTTGCACCTTATCAGCTTCAAGTCAGGAACATGGACAGTACTGTAAAATTAAAAGAGATTTTATCATGTGGAAAATTCAGAAAATAAACAATGAAGTTTTTGTGGACTGAACCTGCTGTTCCTCTGCCACACTACTGGTTTACCAGGGCAATAACACTGATTTTTTTCCTTATTGTCTTTCTTACAGTCAGAAGGCCAAATAAGATGACATTTGAAAGCTGACAATTCTGTAATTCTCCTAGTTTTTATGTACTAAGATTTTGAATGTTCAGACTCTTTCTCTCTCTCCCTCTCTCTAAATATACACATATATATTTATAGCTCTAAATAGAACTCAAATGCTAAATTTTTAAATGAGTTCCACAGGCAGGAGTTGCTACAGGCACTGATAGTAAAAATTCAACAAAGGTTTAAACTTCTCATTAAAAAAATTAAAGTTACTTTAAGCAAGGACAGACCTCAAAACATATTTAAGGGACTCATATTTGTTGAACAATCCTCTTTGCCTGCTGGTCTATCACATTTTTTCTGTGGTTCAGTAGAACTGATGGGAAGATGCGCAAAAGAGTGTTCAATACCCAGAAGTACTTGTTGAGACAGTTTCCCCATGGTTTGAAATATTAAAAGAGGTATGTGTGTTATGTCAGAGAGCTGCACAGAGGATGTTGTTTTCATTACCGAGCAAGCTACCTGAGCTGCAGTTATGCCAATAAACTGCTCATGAGTGTTTTTAAGGATTCCCACTTGTGCCAGAGAAACCTGGAAGAGGAGTATGACGTTTCACGGCAGGGTCAAGTTGTTCTCTGCCAGAATGAAACCAAGGCCTTTCAAAACCCTTCATGACAAGGCACATTAAGTTTAGACCAAGTGAAAAAGATGATGAAAAAGAAAAAAAGCTCTCAGGAACACAGGCTGCACTTCAACTATGAAATAAAGCAGCAACCTCCAAAGCTAACAGCTGCGGCAACACTGCTGTTGTGCGTGTTGAGATGCACAATAGATTTGAACATAGGTCATTTGGGTGTTAGCAAAATGCCTGGTGTCCTTGGGGTGTGATTTTAAGCTTGAGAAACCCCTTTAGCAACTGTCTTGTTGAAACACAGGTTGTTTCTCCATACACAGCTTTGATTTTGAGAAGCTCCACATGAGCCCAGTGTTAATTTTATAATTAAAGTCACTCTTCTCAAAATCATCTCAATTTTACATCATTGATTTGTTCTCTGCCCAAATCTCCTGGTACCTAGTGAAGGGGGAATGTGAGCCTGGTTCATTCCTTCTTTGGGTACAGCCTTGTTGGTCTTCAGACCAATTGGGGAACAAAGACTGACACCAAGTAAATCCTGGGGGGCTGATTCAGTGCTAACATGAAGATGCTAAGCATGAGGGCTGATGAGGGAATTTATGAATAGGAATGTTGTGGCCTTCTATACCACCTGTTCATAGAAGAACAGTAAAAAACATGTGGCCACCCAATATTTCATCCCTGTCAGTACCACAGAAAGGAGGTGTAGGGTGAATGAAGGCCCAAGTCCCATCCCTGAGCTACAGACAAAGCAGTGCTCATAAACAGGAACTCAACCTTCAGATGCCATCAGCATCCAACATGATACTGTTGAGACCTACTGCCAGGAAAAGCTGGTGTGACTGTGGATGTGCAGCTGAGTGGCTCACCAAAGGGTGTTTTTGATGCTCACGTTCTCATTCAGATGCTGATTCACTGCCATGCATGCTTACCAGACTTTTGAACATCCTTGATTTCCTAAACAGTCTGTGAAACCTTCCCTCACACATTAATTTATTCACATACTTTTTCTCAGTTCATTAGAGGAATTAAAGAGAAGAACGATAACATGACCAGAAGGACTGAACAGGAGGACGAAGCAGATGATAACCCCGCCAGGAGTGAAATACACATATTCCCTTAATGGCCAGATAATTAAAGAGGAAGATGAGAGCCACAAAATCAGTCTGTGTTTGATCAGAAGCTATGATGTTTATGCTTTGATCCTGATAAACTGTAAAGAAAAACAGTTTAGGAAAGGAATGGAAGAATATCCCCTATTAACATGAAATAGGAGACCCTTGTCATGGCAAGGAAATGAAATGCAGGCTATTGATCACAGGTGTGTCCTGTAGAAAAAAAATACTGAGTTATGTAAATCTCTGCTCTTTTAAAAGTGGGGATTTCTGTTTTTGCAGGACCCTTTTGAGAAATGCGTCAGAGAGTTTAGAATTGTGGTGGGGCAAGGGGGAAAGAAACTACTAAGATCTGAAATTAAAAATCCATGAAGATGCACCCTGGAAAAGCAGTATTTCAAGCATGGCCAGAAATATTTTGTCTTTTTATAGAAACTTGAAGTTATATAAGAAAAAAATCAAATACTAAACAATTCTTTGCCTGCGGACTAAGTAACCTCTTAGTATAGGGTAAAGTCCATCAGCAGAGAGGCAGTGTAAGACCTCTTTGTCTAAATATAAGAAACAAGAGCAGTTCTCTGCTCTCCCTCCTTGCATAGGCCACGGTTGCCTCCTGCAGCAGGGAGGAAGTCCCACAGGGGCTGAGCACCATGGCTGATCTGAATTTGTTGCAAGAGCCCATTTATTTATTGGCAAAAAGAAGTGTGCAGACTTTGCACACCTGAGCTTCAACAAGGGAGTGAGGTGCTCTACACAGACTCAGAGCCACTCTCGTCTCCAGGCCGGGGATGGCTCACAGGCAATAAGCCTCAGCAATATGCAGTCCTGTGGCCCTACTCACACCTGGATGGGAGGAGACATGGGCAAATGGGTGCTCTGCACCTGCAGCATCTGCATGCCAGACCCTGCGAAGCACAAAATAAATTCTGCCTCTTGGTATGGACACCTCCTGTCTGCTCTTCAGAAGATACCACCACTCTCATGAGACTGACTGGCTAAACTTCACCTTAAAAATGTAATTTGGCTTGGTTGCCTCGGTTTGGTTCAGTTGCCATAATTTGATTCTTGTTGCGAGGCTGGGATCTGACACAGAATCAGACAAGAGCCAGACAGGAAACTCCTTAATAAAAATGGGATGAAGCAACTTCTGCCAAGAGGACAGAAAACATTCCAGCTCCCCTTCAAACAGCCCAGCTGCTCTGTGGCCATTACCTACTCCAGGACCTGGAGTCCCCCCAGCCAGCAAATACGACCTCATCCATCACCATGGAGGCGGATGCTACGGTATGGTGCTTCTTCGTGGGAGGAAGGCCATGAAGAACCAGGATGTGTCACTGTAATTCTTGTTAGCCAGCTTCTTCCTTTACGGTGAACATGAATGATGAAATGCCAGCTTACATTTTGACTCCTCCAATTTTCTATTGGCCCATGCTTAGTCTTATGGAAATGCTGATTTTGGCATTTAATAGTCTGTAGCTCAGAGCTACAATAAACTCAGACTAATCTAATAATGAATGACAAGCTTAATAATGTAACAAACTAGGAGCTTAAGTCAGTCTCCAGGGTTTAATAAGGCTGCTAAATAAGAAAGCATTATTTATGTATTATAGCACTAATAGTTTAAAACATTGGTGTGAACAGAGCAGCGAGAAATGGAGTTGATGAGGGCTTTTACTGGTGTTTGATGGGCATAAAACTGCTTGTCAGTTTATTTCCAGTACAAAGAGGTGTTAGGTTTCTTTTATACTAGCCTAACTCTATTGACTTCCTAACAGTTGCTTTATGTTTGCTGGTTTTGTCAGTCAGGCTTGTTCATTGTTCAGGTTTGCTTGCTCGGGGAAGGTGTGGGATCACAGGTTCATGGAGAAGGAAGGGAAGGGACCTCTGAGGTTGCCTAGTACCAAGACACACCGAGATCAGGTGGCTTGTCTTGTATGGTGAAGCTTCGTGTGTCTCCAAGGGTGGAGACTCCCCAGCACCTCTGGGCCCCTTCACAACTTCATAGGGAACCCTTTTTTACTTATATCTAATAGGGAATTCCCACAGTTTCTTCTGCATCTTGTCCTATTCTTGTGTACCTTCAAAAAGAACTTGTCTTCATCTCTTCTTCTGGCAGGACCCTGAGTGTCCCGAGAGCTGTAAAAGAGCGTAGTGGAAAAATCACTGCCTGGGCCTGCTGGCTGCACTCTTGCTAGTGCAACCCAGTATGCAAGAGGCCTTTTTTTCTGCAAAGACATATTGTTAACTCCTCTTCAACTTGGTGTCCACCAGGATGTCTGCTTTGTTTTCTGCAGAGCTGCTTTCCAGCCCGCTGGCATCAAGGTTTTGCATGGAGGACTATGGTAAGTCAGAGGTGACCATTTCAGATGATATAGAAGATGTGTTCCCATTTTATTTCAAGATGAACATCTGGCTGCCAAAAAACTCAGATCAGAACTTGAACTCCTACATGTTGCTTTATTTTTCCTGCTCTGCTCAGGTAAGGAGAAGGATCAGCAGTCAAGGTTACAAAGAGCACCTGAAATCAGGAGTTGCAATAGTTGTTGGAAGTGGCTCTGAAATCATCTACAACTGTTTTTAATGAACACTTCTGGTGATTGAAAAAACTGTTGTAATAAAATTCTTGGGGTGTCCCAAAGAAGTGGAGAGATAAAAGCTAAAATCAGAGTATTCTTTTGCCCAGAGAGGAATACTACAGGAACAGAGGAGAGTAATAAATGATCTCTTAAAATATGCCTCTAGATCCTAAAGGGCATTCCTTTGCAGAGCAAGACAGAATGAAATAAGAGTAGAGAGATCTTAGATTGTCTGGCAACTCACAGGAAAAAAAAAAAAAAAGAAAAGAAAAAGAAAAAGTGAATTAATCCAGCAATCTCAAATTAAATACAGATAATATTACTGCTGGGACAAGGACCGTGACAAGTCAGAACATCTCAAGAGCTCTGTTTTTTCCAACAAGTTTGTATAACTTATTGGTATAACTCTTCCTTATACACTTCCATAACAGACTCTAATACTTTCAGATCCATTACTCAGCCTCAGCTACAGTAGACAAAGCTGTTGCCTTTTACAACAGAGCTAATAAAGTAGGTTTTGCCGCATAGCCTATGTCTGAGAAGGGAAGTTATAATATAATACGTAATTTCCAGAATACCTACCAAATAGTCTGAAGATGCATTGCAATAGGTACAACAGGAAATCAACAGACACTCTGTAAAATGACATTAGAGCCTCGGAGATAAAGTATGCTGCAATTATAAAGCAGACACACAGGCGTCACATTTCTCATAAACATCATTAAAATTAAATTAGAAAAAAAAAAATGCTTCAAAGATAACAGATCATATTTTGCTTTAGAGTTATCTTGGTTCTGTGGGGCTTAATAATTTCCACAGAGAAAATGTCTCAGGTGCACCAATCTTCCTAGAGTTTGTCCTGTGGACCCAGGAGGTAACTGTGGTCTGAGTCACTGACCACACGTTCTGTGTCATAACCCCTTGCTTTTTATGTTTCAGGCTCTGTCACAGCAAAATCAGCCAGGGGGGAGCAGCTGGGATCTTGTAAAATGTAACACAAACGGCCACACAAATACGCCTACAACCCCTCATGAACTTGGGGTCAGCAGCTACACAACACACGTGTTTGTGTCCATGCTTTTACCTCTGCAATCGAGAAGCCTCCCTGTCCCAGCAGAGTGTTCAGGTAACAGCAATTTCTGCCTTTGGACAGTCTCTTCAAATAATACAATACCTTTAATTGCAGAATTAAAAAAGCAGAGAGATGATTTAGAGCAATGTTCGCCAGCAATGCATCTCATGGCTCAGCCCAGAAAGAACTTCAATTAGGGCTGATTGCAGATGTTGAAATAGAGGCAGTAAAAATAATAATAATAAAAAAAGGTGAGAGAACCTTGGGGAAATTAAAATGAAAATGAAACTCCAAGGAGCTAAATTAAATAACTGTGAGAGCGTTAAAGAGATAAGGGAAGTGAGTAGGAGGCATTTGCAAAAGAATTTGGGGGATTGTTGGACCTGAATGGTTAATGGGGTGTTACAGCACAGCCCCCAAAAAGCACAAGGGTGCGTTGCAGCTCTGCACCCAGTCGGGGATAAACACAGAGCCACGTTCCAGCCTGCCCTTGGCTGAAGGACCACATCCAGGCACATATCTAAAGAACTGTCTCCAGGTGCAGATAGCATGAATAACAGCTATTCCACAGGAGGGGGAATCCATAAGAAAGGGTGCAACTGCTGGAGAAGCAGAAGCAGAAAAGAGACTTTGGGCTCAGCTGCCTGTTGCCAAGATACACAAGAAATCTCAGTGGGGTTCAAGTCCCCGGTGAGGTGTCCTCATGGGGCCAGATGGGATGACTTCAGGTAGCCCCACAAAAGCAGGCTCTGTTCTCTTCCACATCCTGGTTGGCTTGCTCATCCTTATCCTCCCTGGGAATAGGATGTGGGATGAAGAGGCCAGGAGAGGTAGCCACTTGCCTCAGGGAAACTGGAAGTGTCTGCAATAAACTATTATAATTTTTGCATTTTCTTGCATTTTCTTATGTCATGAGTCAGGTCTTTGCAAACACTGATGATATGATTGCCAAGTCTTAATCAGACACTGAACAGAAGAAAGTCTTAAAATAACTGCTTCCAAACCCAAAGCATTTTCTTCTACTTTATTTGATATTTCTGACAAAGTCCATCTTCAGTAAAAGGCAAACGAAGGTTATCTAGTCTAACCTCCCTGCAATGACCAATGATCTTCAACTTGATGAGGTTGCTCAGAGCCCCATCCAACCTGACATTGAATGTTTCCAGGGATGGGGAATCTACCACCTCTCTGGGCAACCTGTCCCAGTGTTTCACCATCCTCAGTGTAAAAAATTTATTCCTCCTATCTAAGACAGTCTAAATTTTCTGTCTTTCATTTTAAAGCCACTACCCCTCTTCTCTTGCAACAGACCCTCCTAAACAGGCCCTCTTTTATCATTCTTTGCCTCCCTTGCCAAATTCAGCTCCATCTGTGCCTTGGCCTTCCTGATCCCATCCCTACACAACTGGGCAGCATCTCCGTACTCTTCCCAGGATACTTGTCCCTGCTTCCAGGAGTTCATTGATATTTAGGCAGATAGAAATTTGGAAAATTATTACATATGTACTACACTCTTAGAAACAAGAATGAAAAATAAATGACCCTATAGACTTGATAACAGAACAGAACTAGAGGCAATATAGGTGCAGGCTTTTATGGGTAATGCTAGAAGCAAGAAAAAGTGAGTGTGGTTTATTTCATTGACAAAGACTTTTTCTGGCTACAAGTAACATAGATAATAAGGTTTTGTTTTCCAATCTCCAGTTTATTAGTCCCTCTCTGCTCACTTGTGCCATGTTCGTGCTGATGTAGCATTACATTTCTGCCTCTCTTTCCTGCTTTATATCAGCTTGAAATTCTTTCAATCATCTTTATTGTGTACAGTAGATGTAGGTTTTCCAGTATGCCCTTCAGGCTCAAAGCATTAGAGAGATCAAAGCAATATACGTCCTCTTTCTTACAATAGGAAACTCACCTCTGTTTGGACCTCACTAAAGGACTATTTGTCCTCTCAGTCCTTCCCTGGAGCCAGAAGGCTGTGTCCTCTTGAATTGCATCCTAAGTCATCTCCATTAATGGCTATGGCAATATTTACAGATGATCTGAGTGCCACCTCCCTGCCACCGATTCCCAGAGAGGGGCCAGCCACTTGGGTGGCTGATGGCACAGACAGCTTGTTCTGTCTATGCTCCCTCCCAACTTCTATGGGAAGCTGAAATAGTCCTTGACTTAGTATAAATATTACTTAGCAACAACAAAACCAATATGGTTATCAACATTATTCTCATACTAAATCCAAAACACAGCAGGAAAATTAACTTTATTCCATCTGCAAACAGGACACTTGACATGAAGCATCTCCTACAAAATGATTCCTTCTTTCCAAAATTAGTCACTCCATTGGTACACCTCCTGTTTCACACAGGTCATCTATCACTCAAGTCAGGTGCTGCAGGGTTTCAGCCACATTATTTATGCTTGTTCTAGGTTTCTGAGAGGACACTGTGTAATTTTTGGAATCCTTCAGAGCTTTAAGAGCCTTTCCTACAGGTCATGTTTCACGCATCGCCCATGCAGCTGTGCTCTTGTGCTGGAAGCCCTACTCCTCCCTCCTGCTGCAGAGAGAGTCACTTGCACTAATCTTACTGTATAATTCTCATTCTAATTCCATTTTTGCAGCCCAGCTGATAAATACTGTAATGTTTAAGTACTTACCAACCATTTGCTCTGCAATGATTTATTAATCAAGCTTTATCACTTGAAGTAAGAGGCTTAGCTTGTGCACACATGGGCTGTGATAGGCAGTGCAAGCAGGGCCGTCCTTCACGCAGAGCTGCCCTCAGAAAGCACGTGCATCACTTGTGGGTATTTGATCAAATCAAGTTTTATTTACTTTTTCTTACCTTGTTCTTCTCACTGCTTCTGCTTGAAACTGAAATCACAGGTAGCATCCTTCCTATGATCAATTTTGTCTGGTAAGTGCCATGAGATTTGGTGTGGGGGAGAAATATGAAAAATAATTAAATGCCTTACCTGTCTGCCGGAGGTTTTCTCCCCCCACATGCGGCATGGCCAGACTAAAATTTAAGAGCATCTGAGGTGGATAAGAAGAAGAAGTAGCAGCCAAAGAAGGAATGGGAAAAGAGCAGGGTATCTGTAGCTTCCTAGGCTGGATTCCCACCCCATCCATGAGGGACTGTCCTTCTGGGGTGACTATCAATGTTCGGTCAGGATCCTGTTTCCTGGTGGACCAGCGGTTGGGTCTTCCATGGCCCAGCAAGAATTTCTGAGACGACCTGGTGGAAGTGGCTGAGATGTTGTGATCTCAGACAGCAGCTCTCATTTCCCTGTGCAGACATCAGCAAAGAGGAGATACTTCCAGATACCATTTGTAAGCACTTGGACACTATCCCAGACTAGATCAGGTGCTCACCTCTCTCCACAGGCTGTAAGGGAGGCTGGCTTAGGAAGAGGTATCTTGAGTTTAGGTGCTTCCATGGGACACCTGAACCCTACCCTGTGTGCCAGGGGGTGGGGAAGAAGTGCTCTGGCATTTGGGGTGGGGCAGAGGTGCTGTGTGAATGTGCTTTTTCATCATTTCTGAAACTAGCAGATTTATTTCCAGAGCAAGTTTACTGTATTCCCAGGGAGGTGCTCAGGTGTATCAGAGATGGGTGAGGTGCACTGTGGAGGTGTGTGCTTGGGCTCTCTATTCAGCAGCTGTAAAGCACCTGGAAACCCCTGGAATCCATGGCCTTTGTCTGTCTACCCCAGCCCTGCATTTCTGCATAATTACATTCTTTTTCTCCCACTAAATGTTTTCAGATGTCTCACTCACATGTCATTCATTAGATTTTTTCCTCCTTCCCTCCCACCTTGCAAGAGCACAGACATTGCTTGGGGAACTGGCTGCTTTGCTGTTCAATCCCCCATCAGCACACATGGCTTTGCTGTTTGACCTTTAAGCCATCTCCTTTCCCAGTTACCATTGCCCTTTCTCACCTGCTGGAAGGCTGGAGACAGAGCAGACAAATGTGCCCATAGCAAAGCAGGCGCCTGGAGGAACCCCAAGGAGCATGGTGGTGGCAATCCTCAATTCACCAGGAAGGATTAAGGCAGGTTTTCTATTACTGTGCAAGATACATAGGAATAAACAACTGCTGGAGTTGATTAACTGGCAGCACAAATGCATAATCAATCACAAAAGCCATTAGGTGGGAGTAGAGGCTATCTCTAGTGCAGCAAACACCGTTGCTCAACAAAAGGGAGTCTGACCTTTCCTCTCCCATGAGGTGGAGAGGAAACATAGGGACCAAAACCACTTGTGGGAAGCTGAGGAACACCCCTCAGTGTTTTTTGACTTGATTTGCTGGACTACAGTAGCTGCCACACTCCAACCTTGTCAGCAAGACCCTGAGCCCACCTAACTTCAGTGTCCTCAGCATTCCCTAACCCCTAGAGCTGAGGGTGTTTTGGCTGCTGAAGGACTAATCCCAGGGAGAGCAGTCTTCCACAGAATGCTGGGGCAGATGTGAGGTGCGGGAGTGCAAAGCCAACACTGGGTTTTGTCCATCTCTCCTCCATAATGTACCATCTACATCACTGGGGTGAACAGAAAAAGAGCAGTCAGAAAGAAAGGAAGGAAGAAAGCAAATTACTAAAAAGGATTATCTTCTATCCATACAGGTAAGGCAGGGGACCCAAGCTTATGGTTCTGCCAGGAAAAACAACAAGAGCTCACCCATTTCCACCCTTCCCCAGTTCCAGTTTTACCATTCTGGTCATTCTTAAAAAAAAGCTCAAATAGTTTAAAAATTGTAATATTCAAAGGTGAGCTAATGGGACTAGACCATCCATCTTGTTTGTATGTCTAGGGCTTTTGAACACCAGCTATCTCTGTTCTGCTAGCTGGATCCCGGCTAGCTCACCAGCTCATTTCATTCTCTGTCTTCTTTCCAAACAGGCAACACAGTTTTGTTCTTACAGAATTTATATTAAAAGAACTGGTCACCTACAGGAATGGTCCCCGGCCCGTTTTTTCCTCTGCTGTTTTCTGCAGGCAGAAGGAAACCTCTGGGGTTTTGGTCTTGGAATCCTGGGTTGTCTCAGAGCTGTATGGTGAGGATGGGTGGGATGCAGTCTGCAGGTTCAACCAGGTGATCAACGGACTCTGTTCCCTTCATCTCACACTGGACTTTGATGCTCACCTCATTACACAGACGAGTACAGGCATTCCAATCAGTGTACTGTAGTGTGTGTTATCTCAGCCAGAAAAGAAAAGACATTTGAAAAATAATTTTTTAATGAAAATTTTTCCTTATGGCTGTAATCACCAGAGGTGCTAACCTGCTGCGGGGACAACAAAAGCAGTGAGGTATCGCATGGACACGCTGGTGAATGGAGCTTCCTCTGTGGACTGTGCTTTGGGTTGTATCGAATTGTTCTGTGAGGTGTTAAAATCTTTCTGGATGTTTTAGATCTGTCTGGAACTTTTAAGTCTTTCTGGACACATTCATACTTCCAAAAGTGGTACCCTCTCCCCCAAATGGCATATTCTTATGTATGTTTCTGTAATTTTAGAGGAACCTACTGGTACAGGAGGAGGTGTTTGGTTTAAAGCAATGACAACTTTTTTCTGTAATGTAGAGACATTTCTCAGCCAGCACCACCAGAAAGAAAGTGCAGACACTTTGAGATGTATGCAAACTGTTATTCCATAAGGAATTAGGTCAAATCCAAACTTGAAACCTGTCAGGTCTCTTTGGAGGTGCTGTGCGTAGCTCCATTTGGGTGCATGGTGGTAGAGGCCACCTTTGTTGGTGGGTGCAGGGAGTGCAGAGGCCATAGGAAGTCTCTGGGGAGGGGGCTGGGGACACATTGACTCACTTGGTACTTGCTCTGGTACCAGCTCTGAGCTTGATTGGTACTTGCTCTGGTACCAGCTCTGAGCATCTCCAGGAAGAGGTCATGCCTGGACAAGAGATCAACCACAGTGAAGCAAGGATCAGATACTGCTTCACAGAGCAAGGGACAACTGATTATTTCTACAAACCTGCAGTATTTCAAAAATTATCAGCACCTGGACTGCTGTTTCCTAGTCATATCCTTCACTATTTTGCCGCACAAGGTGAGAGAGGCTTTCATTAGCAGCACAAGTTTCCACTAAGCCACAGGAGTTTTGGTTTGCTTGGTTACTCTCAAGCATGAAAATTAAAGCTAAATTAGAGAAGCAGAAGCCAATGTAAATAGCCTCATGTCTCTAATTAAAGTTGTTCTGAACAATCTTCTGCCAAGCAGTTATTTTAAGACACTTTTATCTTATATTTTAGAGGTATAAAACCGTGATTTTTACAAGCCATGGGCTGTTGCTGACTGCATTTGTGCTGTTTTACTCCTCGTGGGGTGACCCACACCAGCTTCTTGGGTGCAATTCACAGAGCTGACCATATGCAAGCATAATTTAAATTCTACATTTCATTTCAGGGGAAAGGAAAATCACATAATTCTGTATCAAGTGACAGATATCCCTCACAGACTCCGTGCGGAGGTTAGGGCAAAGGTACCGTTAACCTGGTTGTTCAGTAGATGGTATTGGATTGGGGTTGCCTGAGCATTCCTTCAGACACAAATGCAACACTCACAACCTCTCTTGTGTTCACAAGCTCTTGTGGTGCTGTTGGCCGGAATAAATTACCTAAATTTCACTTCAAGAGGCAACAAGAGCAGAAATGGAAGGAGAGAAAGCCTGAGATGCCAAATCAGCCACATTTTCTAAGCATTTACATCTTCTATTACCGGCAAGATGCAGTTTACTTACCATATGGGATGATTTCAGCAAGCTACTTATGAATTCTGATTGATGTCATGGTGTCGTGAAATTACTATATCTTTTTTAAATTCCTCTGCAAATGAGCACTGATGTAACTGCCAAGGATGGTGTCTTGGGCTCCTTCTTTAGACACCAAGAGGAGCTGCTGAGCACCATGGCTGGGGATGCACCTGGATGGCACACAAGGCAACAAGGTTGGCTGAATTCTCTCCCCCAATTCGTTTGTCCCCTTTAAAGGAACCAACTCTACCCACCACCCTCTCACTGTCACAACACCCTTCTTCATGCCTTGAAGCTCTCAGCACTGTGCCTTCGTCAAGTACAGAGTTTTTCTCACTAAATCTCAGCAATGGAGTATATTTGCAAATAACATCTCTCCTGAAAGCTGGCACCTCTCCTCTCCATCAGTGCTGGTGCCAGTCATCATGCTGGAAATGGCACCGCGGATCACAGGAGCAATCCAGCATCCCCAGGCGAGAGCTTGTAAGTCAGTTCATTACCACCGTAATGCTCTCCCATAATCTCTTAGAGCGAGCAGCATCTCTGCCCCTGGTGGAACTAATGTCATTTTTCATCCTTGTGGTCACTGTTAGCAGTCAAGCAAAAAACATCAGTGTTAATTACAGCATTTATTTACACATCTCTCTCCTGCATTACTCTGGGAGACAGACTCCCCCTCACACAGCGCTCATATTCTTCTGTTGGAGAAACAGGTATAATTCTTGTCAAAGTGAGTAAATCTCTTAGTAACACCTGCTTATGTTTAATCTCGAAGCAAATAGCTCTAATCAGTGACCTATTTTTAAAATGAGAAAATTAGACTTTTCTTTTTAAAGGGATTTCAAGCTTGCTCAACAGGTACTGTAGTAAATCTGGCGTGTCTCTAATATACTGCTCTGCTAATCCCTGTTTGCTTTTTATTTCCATATGTATTGGTTGTTCTATTTATGGCCACAATAAACAAAATTGGGGAGAGGATAGCAGACCTCTTTGGAGAGAGCACTCTAGGAAGTATTATCTGAATTATGTTTCTGCTCTTTAAAAGTTGGCTGTGATCTGAGATTCCAGCTGCTTGGTTTTCCCATGGAACCCTGAACAGCTATCCATTTACTTGTCAGCATTTGTTTCCATCTCTTACACCAGCTGATCCTTCTTTTTCCTATCTACTTTTTCTGGTGTTCCTCATAAGTGCTGTCAGTCAGCATCAATGAATTGTGGAGGATCTCACCACAGGTTTCTTGTTTTCTGATATGACTGGAGTGGCTGGTAATAGCTAGTGGGGAAATTACTGAAGAGTTAACAGGGGATTGAGAGAAAATGTAATTAGATACGTCCTGACAATTTTTCTTGTATTAGCCTTAGCTTTGCTACTTGTATGAATTCTAGAAGGTGGAAAAGGTGAACTGTGATTCTTCCTTCCACTTGTCATGGCTTTTTAAGACTATCTGAGGAGTACAGTGTAGAGAACGATCTGAGTACAGGGTATCCTATCATACTGAAAGACAGACAATCCAGGGCCTGGGGATCAGGCTGGATCAGGCTGGTTAGAAATGTTTATGCTGTATACAGAAAGTCAATGTGGAGGAAAGGTCAGTGTTCTGATCCAACTGCTTTTAATGCACCCCTTCGAAAAATATTCACAGCACCTTGTTCAAGATTGACCCGATTGCTCGATATTTTGAAGCACAAAGGAGTTGGGTTTGTCCGTGTAAGCCAGGTACACTGTTAGGTGATATCCCGATACTGAGCTGTGATTCTTTGTTTTCCTTCATCAGAAAATAGATGAGGAACATCTTTGCTAACCAGTGAAATGAGAAACATCCCAACAGGTATGTTTTAGTGACATGGCCCAGTGTATCCGCATGAAGGAGTTCCATTGATTCAGTCTGCTGGAGCCTGGAGAATAATCTTGGGAATGTTTTAAGATGTGTCAAGGGAGGAGTTTCTTTTTAAATTGAATGCCCATGGAGAGCAGAAAACCTGTTAGGGCTTATGTATGCTAAAGCATGAGATACAATAATGCTCTTCTCTCTTTGTGTTAGCATAGACAATTGCTATGTCTAACAACTTTATCCTACCTGGACATTTCGTGTGGAACAAAGTTCAGCTTTACTGATAGTAAAAGCCTCAGGAAAAAGGATCATCATTTTAGCTATGGGGACCATGTCCAATCTCTGGCAATGCTGATAGAGGTCAAGGAGCCATCTGAGTGTTAGCAATGACCATCCATGTCCAAAGGCTGGAATGTCTGCTTTCTCATTGTCAAGTCTATCTCACCTCACATGCTGTGATGGGGCCCCACTAACAAGTCTCAACATCACTCCTTCAAGGAGGAAAGTTCTCTTGCAGCATCATTTTCCCAGTTAATTGGATGACCTCTGCTACTCAGCATTGGGTTGCAACTTGGGAAAAGGTCAGGCTTTTTTCACAGCTGCTCTTTCCAATTAACTTTTTGGTGTACTCAGGTACGGGTCTACTGCCCTTCAAGCGCGGGAGGTGCTCAGCATGCCATAAAGCTCGAAGGAGCACAGGGGGCTAAACGATCTTCCTGGGAGGCACCTGACCTGCCTGCTAACTCTCATTTTACTTGGCGAAACAAGAAGCCTCCTCTCTACTTTCTGCCATCATAAAGGCAGAGAATGTGCTGCAGGGAAGCAGGTCTGTGGGTAAACAGAAGTTTTCTGTTATCAGCTCCGGTTATGTCCCTTCCTGGGTCTGTTACCTGCTTGGCCTAATCCATGCCTCTGGTGTAGGAACCACCATCTTTTGTAGGTCAGAGCACTGCATTCAGCATCTCCAAAATCCATCTGCAGAGGCACAACCGTTTGGACTGAAATCCCATAAATAATTTGTGACAACTGACCATATAATGGTTCCCTATAGCATGCATGGGTGTCAGTCTGCTGCCTGCCTATCCTCACTGTCACCAGTCCTCCCCAGCTTTTGCCTGGGTTTCAGCAAATTCTGCAGGTGAGAAGAAATTGCAAAGATAAGTGATTTTTGTCTGAATTTGGGGAAATTGGGTGGCCAGGTAGGAGAAAGATACATTGTGGACCTTTGCCAAAGGGAGGGTGCAAGGTGTGCTCAGACCATATCAAGTGCCAGCAAATTCATGTGGCAAAAAGCCCTTGTAAATGTGAATTAAATGTGGATAAAACCCACTGAAGTGTGAAGAGCTTTGATTTAAGTTCACAGTTTCTCCAAGGCCAACAAATCAACTGTGGGATAAAACCCAAAAGGCGCCAGGCTTTGGAAGCTACAGTGATCACCTTTACACCTCTCAAGAAGTTCATCCTCACCTAAAGGGCAGGCACCCACCTCTGCCCTCCTTGTCACCAAGTTACCTCCTGTTTTGAAGGTTTGTGTGTTTCTAAATGTTTGGTTGATGCTATATGCCAGGAGCTGAACCACACACCTAATTTCTAAGGATCTGATCTGTCTGGTTTAACACCTGAACCATGCACTCTCTGAGACCAGTATGTGGTCATTGAACAAGAACTGGTTTGTGTTGTGCTTTTGCCAGGTCCACTGAATTTCCCCCCCTTACTTTTTGGGCACCCCAAATCAGTGGGTATTGCTGCCAGTTACAGCATGTTTCTCTCTGCCCCAGTGCCCTGGGCACAGCAAAAGAATGATAGAGCTGCTGAAGGTGGCAAGTGCTGTGGTGTTGGATCAACTAATGGCAGTGAAGCTCTGAGACACAGATGAGAGTGTTGTGGATGCATCCCTAAGCACAGGAACAGTTTGCAATGGGAGCAGGGGTTGTGCAATGGCATGGGCTGTGCCAAATGCCTTGGGCATGTACTGTGTCTGGGTTAGATCCATCTCACTCGTTGTCACTCCCTTTCTCCCTTCATGATGGCCCATCCAGTTCCTTGCACCCTGTTTTCTACCATGTGCACAGGCCAGCAGAAAAAAACACTATTTTTGCAATGTCCCTTCAGCACAAAGGAGGTGGAAACAAGGTTTTGGTGTCCAACTGGGCAAGACCTGCAAGGGCTGGAAACCCAGCACGGGTTTTCCCTGCCCTGTGAGTGCCCATCTCTCCAGCCTTTGGAGACCTTTTGGGTAGCTTGATGTTGCAGGTCTAGTTGGGGGTGTCCCTGTGGACTATGGGGAGGTTGGACTAGACGACCCCAGACGTCTCTTCTGGCCTGGACCATTCTATGATTCTATGATTCCATGTCTGCGGCCATTCTCTTGCTAATCACTCTGTGTTGCTCCAAATCCCCCCCCATTTTGGGCCTGCTCTCAACACGGAACCAGCCTGTATTCTGCCAGTCCTACTCTGTTTCAGCCTGGAGTATTTGACTGTCTCACCAGCAAGAAATATTTATTCACATCAAAACATCAGCAGAGCAAAAGCATTAAGACTTAACTCCCTGCCAATCACCTGGTAAAATTTTGATTTCAGAAGCACCAAATAATAAATGAGAATGTAGGAACTTGAAGTCAATGGGGATGCATAGCTAAAGATTGCCTTTATCAGTAGGGCATCTGTCATCGCTTAATTAAGATGCAAATCATAGCTGTCTCCATGGCGATGAAGTCACTTTTTTTGTGGGGATGAAATACAAACATAGCTGGATGTGCCCAGCTGAACTGGCTGTAACCTAAGGAAAAAATGTCAGGGCTGGCTACAGCTCTGTCAGCGCTTGGACAAATTCTGCCCTCGTCCTTCCCCAGAGCAAATCTGCCTACCGGGAGAGCTCTGAGCACAGCACAGTCCCAGCACTCATGCTGATCATGAGAGACTGAGGTAAGTGCTTAAAAAGGTGCAGTTAATCAAGAAAAATGGGCTGAACTGAGATGATTACCCCTGGTTCATGGCAGGGATCCCACCAGTGGTGCTCTGTTTGCTGGCAGGAGCTGCTCGCACCCCTTCCCAGCCGGAGCTCTGCAGAGTGAGCCACGAACACATTGCAGTGGCTGGTAAAAGCCGTCTTACCCAGCTTGCAGGGAGCAAAAGGACATTAATTATGGGTGAGAGAAATAATTACACGAGCCATAAAGAAGTCTATGAGACATGACTTCAGGAGGGATGTAGCAGCGAAGAACATTTTCTACCCTCCAGCTGCCATTTGCCAGGTTTGAGATGAAAAAAAGCTCGTTGCCTAAATCTCTTCTGCTGCACTCACTTGCCAGCTGAGAAGTGTGCTGAGCCCTTGTACACCCAAAGTAGACCCAAAGTGGACAAAATAAAAATATTCAGGTGAAAGGTCCAGAGCTGCCTGCACTGGTGACCGGAATTTGTGCCTCTGGGTGTTACCCCCCCTCAATCCCTGAGGCTGGGATTGACTGGGTACAGAAATCCCCACACCTACAAAAACTATATGAAAATGGGGCTCTTTTGAAAAATCCAGGTTTCACAAGAATTAATTTTTTTCTAACCCTATGACTTCTTCAAGCCTATCTCCTGCCAAGTGGGCTCCATGCTTGGCTTTTGTCCATATTTTGAAGCAGTCATCGCTGGTAGCCATGTGAACCTAACTCACTGCACAACTCCAGGGACCCTGTTGCTGCATCTTGAGGAACTTTGTAGGCTCCTTTGGCTGTCCTGTCTCAGTTTCCTCCTGCATCAGTATGCAGGGTTAATAAGCAGCCTGGTTAGAGATACTGACTCCCATCCCAGCATATGGCCAGGGTACCTGCAGAAGAAGAGGAAACAACCTCAAGTTGTACCAGAGAAGGTTTAGACTGGATATTAGGAAACATTTCTTCACTGAAGGGGTTGTAAAACATTGGAACAGGCTGCCCAGGGAAGGGGTTGAGTCACCATCCCTCTAGGTATTTATTATATGTGTAGATGTGACATTTAGGGACCTGGTTCAGTGGTGGACTTGGCCACCACCTAGTGTACTTGGAGGACTAGGTTAATGTTTGGACTTGATAATCTTATAAATTTCTTCCAACCTAAAGAATTCAATGATTCTAAGTCTTGGCAGCAAGTCACTCTGTTGCTTTGGTGGGGGCTCTGTTGCAAGAAATGAAGCAGATTTTCCTGCATAGACAAAAGCCAATGATTGTCCATGCTCCTATCACCTGGTGTATGCTGTAGCCACTGTGCTTGTAGTTCTTGTAGCTTTTTAGCATGCTTTTGTGTGCAAAGATGCTTTGTGCCACCCAGCATTTATCTTCCCTTCAGGCAAATCAGCTTTTTCAGCAGGAATAAACTGCATCTAGATTGAGGGATCAGCCCCACCTGAGCTGCAGCAGGAGCACAGCTCTTGGGGGTAAAAGAGCACTTTGGCATAGCTGGGAAACTAAAAAAAAAAAGCCTTGATTGGCTCCCAAGGCAATGTCTTGAAGCAATGAGGAAAGAGTGAATTAAAAATCAGCCACCTAGAGGCAACTGTGGCAGCAGGGGAGATACCCTCTGGCAGCAGCAAAGTGGCTAATTGCTCCAGTTTGGGATTCATGTGATCATTCATTAGCTCTCATTTAATAATGATTTACTCTGTGTTGATGTAGAACCCTTCATCTCCTCTCCCAGGTGACTGCAAATATCACACCTGGCCTGAGAGCACTGGCAAAGGGGATGTTGAGCTTTGGGTCACAACCATGGGGACACTGAGGCATGAGCTCAAGGCCATGCTAGAGCCCAGTGGAGCATCCTTTGCACTACAGCTCTGGGCTTCAACCCTCTGCACCTTCCCATGCCTTACTTACCTCTTCCTGAAGAGCTGAAACCAGAAGAAAGGAATGGGGTTGGATGCAACAGTAGTTACTCACAGTCATCCCCACCTCTATAAGCCTCTGCAGCCCCCTATATCTTTTCTAGTAGAAAAGAGGGCAGAATTAACCCAGTAAACCCATAAAAAAGAGACCAGGAGAATAGATGTGGTACATGGACCTTGTTTTTAAATAGGGGCTGTTATGAAATCCTCATGCACTTCTGTTTCTCCATCACTGTCCGAATGCTGGTGGGTCAAGAAGTGCTTTAGATGCTGCGCTGCACCAAGCTGCATTTGGCTGAATGAGAGAGCCAGGGAAAGAGAGACCAACCACATGGAGAGAACTCTAGAGTGGCTTGGTCTGCAAGTGGGCCAGTCCAGTTTGGGCATCTCAAGCACACTGTTGGTCTGTTGGACATGGAATCAGTCCCCTAAAATAAGAAAAGATTCATTCCTTCTAAAGGGACCAATCACTGCAGAAAATGAAAATAAAAAAA